>VDFB02270651.1:264365864-264965864 GCA_007258455.2 Sequoia sempervirens
CAACATATTAACACACACATGGTTTCCTAGTGCTAATTTGTCAATTGCCTTTGATCAACAGTTCAAATCTACACAAGGATAATTGTAATTATTTCTTTGTTTTAATTATTATGTCAACATGTACGATGATTACATGTACACATATATACATGCATACCTCTATGCATGGATGCATAGAAAGACTATGTTTCATGAGATTTTAAAAGAGTTCAGTTGCTCTCTCTATGCTTCCATATTTTGCATGTGTGCCTATCACGACAATAACCACAATATTTGACAATACCCCTCTATCCTTTATGACAGCACTTTTGTTCCAAAGCTCTCTTTATGGGATAGTTGTGCATTGCCTCCGAGACTCGGATGAAAGATTTGAATGGATAACACCTAAAATGATCTTAACTATGATTTTATAATCAAAGTATCTAAATGCATTGCAGCAATGCGACACCCAACTTCCATTTAAGATGTACAATGAAAGTAAACAGAAGGAAAAATGCATTTGCTTCAAAGTTTATAAAGCAATTTCAACACATTCTCTAGCCACTATCCAGAATATGGTTTTCTACCATCATACTCCTTCAACCTTCTTTAGGTCTTATTGCTATTTTGTTAATTGACTTTGATTGAAAGGTGAAAATGTGAAATGTGGCCAAGGATAATTATACTTATTACTCTCTTTTAGTTGTTATATATTCAAAGACTAATTAGGAATCCAAACAGCCTCCTCTTTAGTCAGATGCCATTCAATGCATTGATTTTGGATCAATGAATTATGTACCTTTAGCTATGCTTTCAAAGAATAAGTCGACAGTGTGTTGCTTTAAGCTTTTCCGTTGTCATGAAAGCATAGAGCATAGAGGGATTTTGTTAAAAGTCATGTTTATTGTCCTCATAGGCATAAATGTAAACAATGGGATATGCACATGTAAATATCTATTTCTCTTCATCTTATTATGTATCTGTGTATCCATAGATGCAATCATGCATATATCAATTTATGCATATATCTCACCATCTCTTTGTGCATCTGTCTATATATGTATGGATGTATCTACGGCTACATGTATACATCAATTTATGCATATATGCACCTATGGATAACATGCACACATCCATGTATATATGCATCTATCGATATGTTGCATGGATACATGTATATATGCATCTATGGACTCATGCACCTATGTATATGTCTTTGTCTCTACCCATTTGCAGATGCATACATGCATATTTCTACACATCCATGTATCTGCACAGCTCTCTCTGTAACATATCTATCTCTGTCTGTATACATGTGTTTGTACATCCATCTATACATTTGTGCATGTAAAACATGCACATATGAATTTGTGCACCTATACTGGCCACCCATGGCCACCAAGCCATTCCAACACCTTCCCCACCACCCAGATGCCATTTAATGCATTTACTTCAATTATTTTAACCTCTCTATGTGTTCACATTTTCCTGATATTTCAATGCATTTAATTTGCAGTCATGGATTGCGTACCTCTACTCACCAGTTTTATTAACTATGCCTTTTCTTAAATTTATTTAATCAATCTATGCAATCGCATTTCACTGATTTTCTATAACAATAATGATTTATAAAGCTATTCTGATAAATAGGAACAAATAAATGCTAATTCTCCAATATAAAAAAATCAAAAGTTGTATGTTGACATACAATAATGTATATTGTCCATACATGCATATATGCATATATGCCTTCATCCATATTTCCATGTGTATATGAATACATCCTTTCATGTAGCATATGCATTTGTATCTATATGCAAATATGCATGGATCCATGTATACATGAATTCATTTCTCTATCTGTCCATGTAGTTCTGTCTTCTATGTATACATGTGTTTGTCGATGCATCCATGCATATATCTGTGAATAGGTCTATGTATTTCTCTGTCCATGCATTTATTGTAACGCATCAGCATTTGCATTTTTCAGTTACATGACCTACCATATTTATTGTTTTCATTTTGTCTTTTTTTACAAGTTTTTGGTAATGCTAATCCATCTTGACATATCTGTTTGCATTCCTACTAGAGACGGTCTAATCACTCCAATGGTTACATATAAGATATTCGCTACTCAAAAACAAAATGTACATATATTTCCATATTTTAAATCTACATTAGCTTGGGTGATTTCTAAGACATAAGTAAGGTGTTTATAGAAGCTTGTAGTTAGTTTATTATCATCCTATTCTGAATTGTGTTCTTCTTGGAAACTTTGAGAACTTGTCTCTTGAAACTGACTTACTATTAACAAGTATTTGTAGTATATTTCTTACTCTATTGTTTTATTGTGCAATTTGATTGTTACAAGTGGTATTACAAAATAATATAGGCACTATGACAACAAGAAAAAATGATATATGTTATTTTAGAGTTCATTTTAGGAAGTGTATATCTCTCTAATTTGATAAATATTTTATTGGTTTTCCAATATTTTTGAAGCTCATATTCAAGTTATTGCAATTTAAATTCTAAGGTAATATCCTTAAATATCATTATATATTTATATCTATTCCTCTCTTGTCGCATTTCGAGGAAGCTCAAGGATCTCAGAACCTTGTTCACTACGAAGGAGAGTGAGAAATGGGACATGAGTATTTTTCCTGTGTTTGTATTGAGACACTCAGCCCTATGATGATTTTAAAAAGCATAACCAATAACAAACTAGACATTCTTCCACCCTTTGTTGGAAGAAATGATCACTTCATACCCTATCGATTCCATTCATTTCCATTTCTACCCTTGCACGTTCCTTTTTCTGAAATCAAATACATTTCAAAATCCATTTATATGCTTGTCTTGGATCACACAAATCTGTTGCATTCCCTTTTTCATTTAATCCAGCTCCCTCATTCAAATTTTTATTTCTTGCATTTTATTTTAAGCGTATAACTAAAAAATGATAAACTTGTAACATTTACATTCCATTCATTTTCATATCGACTCTTGCATATCCTTGCCTCCCATATCAAATACTTTTCATAACTTATTCATATACCTTACTTACATGTCATCATTCTCTCAATTCCCTCTCTCTATTCCACATGCATAACTCATTCTTCTTTTTTACCCTCACATATCTCTATCTATCTATACGTCAAATGTACCTTCATCCATCACAACAAAATTCACACCATACCAAACAATGAAAAAGATGAAGAAAATATCAAGGTTATGCAATTAAACACTGAGGGCTTTCAAAATAACTATCATAAAATATACTTGTATTCAAGAGCTCTTTTCAAAACGTTTTTTGTACATCCTGTTTATTACAGATAACTAAGAGCACGTATGACAGTTTCTTGGAGACTAAAATGTATCATCAGATTTAACAAATATTTACATGTATACATACATTCATATGCATCATTAGATATCCTTTATACACTTGTTCAGAAAACAATAATGTATATGTTTCAAATGCAAATTGTTTCTGACATTTCTAACTTTATGCACATAGGCATATATAGATTCTTGTTTACGTACCAAATTACATGGACACATGTACACATCCATGCATGCACTAATGTTTACATGGATCAATGTATTTATGCATTCCTTCCATATATGCATTGGTGATAAGTAGTTCATTTTCCCTGTTTTCTTTCGTTTGCTACTGCAAATGCAAGTTGAGTCTCATTGTGCTTTGATGCATTTCAAATGCTTTGATTATAAATTTCTATTTCTAATCAATTTTAGTGTTTTCCATTCAAAATTTCTCGTTCAAATGTCAAGGATGCTTTTCACTCTTCTATGCATTATGAGCACATGGATACATGTATACATGCATGCATGTATACATAGATGGCTCAAGCATTCTTACAAATCTTTAAGATTATTTGTATTTAATAATTCAAACAAAAATATACTACATTTTTGCTTCCTGAATCACATCATAAAGTACATTTCTTACTGCAAATGTATACATACACACATGTAGAAATACAAGTATTCATTGCTATATCTATCAAAAAAGTCCATGTATTTTTTATTTTCATAGTATATGCATAATAACTTCTACTTTGTTTTCTCTTTTGACTCTTGTATCCTTAAATATCATTATATATTTATATCTATTCTTCTCTTGTCACATTTCGATGAAGCTCAAGGATCTTGGCACCTTGTTCAGTACGAAGGAGAGTGAGAAATGGGACATGAGTCTTTTTTCTATGCTTGTATTGAGACACTTAGCCCTATGATGATTTTTAAAAGCATAACCAATAACAAACTAGACATTCTTCCACCCTTTGTTGGAAGAAATGATCACTTCATACCCTATCGATTCCATTCATTACCATTTCTACCCTTGTATGTCCTTTCTTCTCAAATCAAATACATTTCTAAATCCATTTATATGCTTGCCTTGCAATCACACCAATCTGTTGCATTCCTCAGAACACGCACTTATAGACCACAAAAACAACACACGCAAAGGAATAGAGATGCATAACAACTAGCTTAACTCTATATTAAATGACCAAAGTACCTTGGCCACACGTGACCACCAAGCCATTCCGGCCCCTTCACCTCGACCCATATGCCATTTATTGTAATTTATTTGTATTAATTTGTATTTATTGCAATTAATCAATTTATGCGCTCGCATTTTCCTGATATTTTAATGCATTTAATCTGCATTCATGGATTACGTACCTCTAGCCGCCAACTTTTAAACTATACCTTTGCTTACATTCATTTAATCAATTTATGTGTTCAAATAGCTTTTCAAATTCAAACTATACAAAAAAAAAGTAATATGTCAAATGGCGAAATGTGATTGGCTGATGCTACCGGTTAAAAGCATTCCGGGCGAATGCATAAGTATTCCTGCCATTCGATTCATTCTCATATCCAAGCTCGCATGTCCTTGCCTCCCATATCAAATACTTTTCATAACACATTCATATACCTTACTTCAATCTCATCATTCTCTCAATTCCCTCTCTTTGTTGCACTTACATAGTTCATTTTTCTTTATTACCCTTACATAACTTTATCTATCTATAGCTCAAATATACCTTCATCCATCACAAAAAAATTCACACCATACCAAACAGAGGGAAAAATGAAGAAAATATCAAGGTTATGCAATTAAACACTGAGGGCTTTCAAAATAACTACCATAACATACAATTGTATTCAAGAGTTATTTTCAAAACATTTTTTCTACATCCTGTTTATTACAAATAACTAAGAGCACGTATGACAGTTTCTTGGAGACTAAAATGTATCATTAGATTTAACAAATATTTACATGTATACATGTATTCAAATGCATCATTAGCTATCCTTTATACACTTGTTCAAAAAACAATAATGTAATATTCTTTTGTTTCGATCATAAATGTTTTTTGTATATCTTTCAGATGCAAGTTGTTTCTGACATTTCTAACTTTATGCACATAGGAATATATAGATTCTTGTTTACATACCAAATTACATGAGCACATGTACATAGCGTTACATGCTTAAATGTTTGCATTGATCCATATATTTATGCATTCCTTTGATATATGCATTGCTAATAAATAATTAATCTTTCCTATTTTCTTTCATTTACTATTGCAAATGCAAATTTTTTCTAACATTTCTAGCTTTATGCACGCAGGAATTTATAGATTCTTGTTTACATACCAAATTACATGGACACATGTACACATCCATGCATATATAAATGTTTACATGGATCCTATTCCTATGCTTCCCTTCGATATATGCATTGCTAATAAGTAGTTTCTTTCTCCTATTTTCTTTCGTTTAATACTGCAAATGAAACTTGAGTCTCATCGCGCCTTCAAACTCGTTCAAATGCCAAGGATGCCTTTCACTCTTCTCTGCATTATGTGCACATTGATACATGTGTGCATGCAGACATGTATACATAGATGCCTTGAGCATTGTTACAAATGTTTCTCTGTCAATAATTTCAATGCAAAGTGCTATAAACATGTGAATAATTTAAGTGTAGCTACATTTTATCTCAGGTAATAAGGTTCTTTATATCTTTTCAAATTATTTTTGTTTAATATATATACACAAAAATATTTAATTGTATTACGTAAACAAGATTAAGATCTTATTTATAACAAAATCAATAGCTTTCTAATGATTCATCGAAGAATTTATTGTAATATTTATTTGACTTTTTACATTTTAATAAATCAAATTATTGCATTTTATTCTCAATGCAAAGTGCTATAGACATTTCAACTATTTTAGTGTAGCTACATTTTATCTTACGTAATAAGGTTCTTTGTATCTTTGCAAATTATTTTTTGTTTAATATATATACACAAAAATATATATTTGTATTACATAAACAAGATTAAAATCTTATTTATAATAAAAACAATAGCTCCCTAGGGATTCATCTAACAATTTATTGTAATATAATTACATTGTTCTATACACAAAAATATGTTTTCGTATTACATTAACAAAATTAAAATCTTATTTCTAGTAAAATCAATAGCTTTATATAGAGCTAAGTTTCATATTACATTAAAAAAAAGATTAATTCATCTTTAAAAAGTTTACAAATACACATTACACTACCACACTAAACATAATTTTATTTAGAAATAGACATTAAAGAAAAAAAAAGAAATATGGTAAACTTTGTTTGAAAATGCATATAGATATGTGTCTATGTGCAATAATGCGGGGACATGTAAAAAATGCAATATTTTTTGGCCTTTGGACACATGTTTTTGTAAATTGTTGCAAATGATATTTGATGCTTTCGAAATATTCCTACATCAAAACTTTGTTCGAATTGAAATGACTAATGAATTTATCGGCCGAAAGGTTTATTAAAAATCAAAATTAAAAATTGTGCAAATGCAACTTGAGTCTCCTCCTGCTTTAAGACTTGTTCTAATGCCGACAATGCTTTTCACTCTTTTATGCATTGTGTGCACGTGGATACATGTATACATGCATGCATGTATACACAGATAACTCAAGCATTATTACAAACATTTAAGATTACTTGCATTTAATAATTTAAACAAAACAACAATATATTTTTGCTTCCTCAATAAGGTCATAAAGGATGTTTCTTGTTGCCAATGTGTACAAACTCATAAAATTACAAGTATTCATTGGAATATCTATTAAAAAGTCCATGTATACATGGTGCCCAAATATACAATTTTGGGACCACGTTACCCATGGACCCTAAACATTGCACGCATTAATGCACCATTGCAAATTATTTCAAACTTTCCTACCTAAATTTAATACATTTATATTCCTATCTCCTATCTAATTCCTTTTTCTCACTCATAGCTAGATGTTTTTTACCTCTCGGCAGGAACTCGACGCTTGCGTCACTTGTTTAAATTAAAAATATGTATAATTAAATAATTATTAAAGTCCAATATAGATATTGTAGAGGGCATTCTTTCTCTTGTTCAACTTCAGAAGACTTGCAATAAAAAATCTCTCAATATTTAAAAGATTTAGAAGCTTACTTTGTATTGACTTCAAAACTATCAGTATTCGATGGTTGCAGGTTCTTCCTCTTCATCTCTTTCATTTGATGGTTGCATGTTCCTTACATTTAGTGCTCTCGAAAGTTCATAACAATGAAATCAGCATTTCTAGTATCATGCCCACGACTTTTTAAGTCCAAATCTAGGAGGTAGCTTCGATTGAATACACAGCATTTTGATACAAATTTATGATGTTTGCATCTATCAATTAAGTATAATGATTAAGCATGTCATCTCTAGAAAATAAGTTCTACTATCAATCTTGAATAGCCCTTTCTCAGGTTCTTTGATGCTTTAAAATGTCCTTACATTATCGAACAATTCAATTGCAAAGCAAATGGTAGACCAGATTCTGATTATCAGGAGTGGAGATGGCAACCAAATGGCAGTGATATTCCAAGGTTAAGTCTAAATTACGCGCTGTATTTTGTTCTGATTTATTGGGTTACATTTTGGATATTAATGGTTCAATTATTATTTCAGATTCAGTGCCAGGGGCTTTCTGGAGAAGCTGAGAGGTAAGAAATTAATGTTTGTTGGTGACTCCATAAGCCAAAACCAGTTTCTGTCTCTGATCTGCCTTGTCTCTAAAGACTTTCCAAATACATTTCTTCACCGCAGTGACACTGAATTCATTTCTACTGTAAGCAAACAGATGGATGGATTCTGTTTTCTAGCTGATCTTGATGAAAGTTTTAATGGGTAATCATTTAATTTGGTTGATTGTTGGCAGGAATATGATGTTTTGATCGGATTTTCCTGGGCTCCATTTTTGGTTGATCTTGAGAAAAATAGTGAGGGGAAGAGAATCCTTCATGTGGATGAGATCCAAAGCAACTCAGTTAATTGGATAGCTGATGTCCTGATTTTTGAGTCATCTAAATGGTGGCCAGAGGTTTTGGGCTCGCCAAGGTACGATGAATCCTCAATTTTTTTTGTTCCTTCCATACTTTGAATCCATTTTTAACCTTCAATCCAGACTTGGCAGGTGCCTAAAATTTAATGTTAAGTAGTTTAAGAGCTAAAGATGGGAAAATTATTTATCAATTGTAGGGTGGGTGGATGAGATGTAAAATTAATCTATAATTAGATATCAATATGTCGAATTCAATTATATCATCCTCTAATTGATTTCTTTTGTGACCACACGAATCTGTTTATAAATGAACTATTCAAATCTCCCTAGCTAATTAACTGTTTATTCTTAAAGAATTTCTATTGTATTTTTTTCTTTTAATAGGAGGAATCAATATCCAGTGGGTTCCACAAAGCAAAGTTCCAATACATATCATTATAACTTATGTCTGCATGAGCTGCCCTCTATCCATGCAGAGTAATCAAGCATGAGACTATTATTCCTGTTTTCCAATGGCCTGATTCACCATGAGCTGCCTTTCACCCATACAGAGTAAATCCAACGGAACCAAACCTTCGACCATCATCCATGTTTTTCAAAAACTCAGACTGTCTGATGTACAACTGAAACCTAATTCCCATTATATTTTTGAATTTTATGTTAGGACTGCTAGACAATGGAAAATAAACATAAACCAGCTAAGTAAATATCTTTATACTTTATGAACAGATGGGACATAATCATGGAAGGCAAACAGAAGTATACCGACATGAACCCAGTGGTAGCTTACAGGAAGGCACTAACTACATGGGCAGAATGGGTATCTTCAAATCTGAGTCCCCAAACTCTGATCTTCTTTCGTAGCACCTCATTCAGCCATTACAACAGTCAGAGAAGGTAACAGCTGAGCTATATGCTATAAATTCTGATCTTTTCCCCAAAAAAACCCCTTTTGTTTTTCCTAGGTTTTGCTATACCGTTTCTTTTCCTGATGAAATTAAAATGAATGGAACAGATGCGAAAGTGAGAAGGAGCCCATCGAAGATCCATCATACGAACCTCGGCCAACTGCTCATGCGGCAATACTCCAGCAAGTTTTGAGCACCACTAAATTTCCAGTAAAATTCTTTAACATCTCCCGTAACTCAGCATTTCGCAAAGATGGGCATCCGTCAATCTACACGACGCCTAACATCACTGGACCTGAGCACCAAGATTGTACCCACTGGTGTTTGCCAGGCGTTACTGATAGCTGGAACCAACTACTTTATGCGGCCTTATTGTCGCCCTAACCATTAGACGATCACTGCTCATTCATTAGTTGTACTTTTCCAATTTCTATTTCATGGGGAAATGAAGTTCCTCATGAAAGTGGTAATAAAATACTTCGCCTAGGCTTCTGGGGCTTCCAAAAATAAAGTACTCATTTGTCTTTGTCACAGTACTCAGTCCATTGGTTCTCTTTCTGTATCTCTCACACTATTCACAGCTGGTTCCATTTCCGTGTCTCCATTATATTATTTGTCTCAGGGTGAGGGCCCATCAAGCAAGGATTGGGTCACATGGAAGAATCCATCCGCCCGAGGCTTTTTTCTCTGCAATAGTAGAATAAAATAAGTTTAATGTTACTTCCTGTTTACGTTATTCATCGTTTCTTAAGGAATCTGTCTTTATTGTACAGCTAATACCCAAGAAGGAACGTGTAATATATGAAATTAGATCTAATTGTGCTTTGTGATATGATTTATTTTTTAAGTTTTATACATGTGATATTTGTAGTTTTATGATTATTTGAGTATTTGTTTTTTTACATTTATGGATAATAGAGAAAGATGGTATCAAATGATAAAAAATACAAATATTTATAGGGGAGAGGGATCAATAGTTGGGCAGAGGCTTATTGTATGTATAGTAATTGTGATTATAAGATTTTACTCTCCCAACACATTTATACTATATATTGTTAATAATTAATTCACATGTAAATAAATAAATAATTAAATGTTGGTCAAGATAGATCCATACATGAACACATGGGAACCTATGAATGTCATATAAAAAAAACATAATATATTTATTAATAAGGGAAATAAACACTTTTTTGTTTTTGATTAGATAAGCAACATTTATAGGGTGTTGTACCCTTCACATAGGAGCCCAAAGGGCCAAAAAGGAGCTAGTTCAAACTAGAACATGAACTAGGAGAAACACAGAAACAACTGACAGACAGTTGTAGAATAGAAAACAAAGACTAGACAACCCTAGAACCAGAGGGGACCAATCTGACTCTCGTCATCCCAACACTTTTTTGTTTCATATAAAATATATCATAATTACCCACTAGAAGTGTGTTATTTATAAAATAAGGTGCTCATTTAAACAAGTATTGTTGTTATGTGAAAAATACTATTCTTATGTGTATAACTGGCGATGCATATGCATTGGAGTACATATTAATAGTTGGTCCTATCACAAATATAAAAGGTGAGCACAATGAATATCTTGTATTTTATCATAAAATGTGAAGAAATGTCAAAAAGAAAAAAAATGATCATCTAAAGTTGAATATAAGTCGTATGGCATGAGTTTTCCACAATCCATCAGTAAGAATTGTGTCCTTCTGGTTTAAACTGTGTATCTTTTTATCTAACATTTCAAATCACACTTAGTGATCCATCATCAGGAAGAGGAGAAGTCAGCTAAAAAGATACACAGTTTAAACCAGAAGCACACAATTCTTATAAGTTGTATTTTAAATAATAATGTTTTGTTTTTAGAAGAACAAATAATATTTTTTTGTTCAACTATTGGATCATTTGTGTTGGATATAAGGGTTATAGATAACATCATTTATGGTTACCAAAAGGTATTGGGGTCATTTAAGTTGCATATAAACTATATTTTAAATAAAAATATGATATTATTCTAACAATTTAATTTTTTTTAACTACCAGAGATTTCATGATTAAGTTTTGGTCGGATCTTTGAAAAGTTATTTTAGGGATATTTCTCAATGGACATGCTAATGTGGTAAGTTGTGTGATGAGTCACACCTCCAAGCCTTAGTTGTATATAGATAAGAGGCCATTTCATATTTCTAAGAAAAAATGGAGGTCCTATGATATTCCATGTAATCGCTATATGCTCGCAAAGTTAGCCCACATGACTACCACCCCTCTCCCCTAGTCTTATTATGTAATAGTGGATATTTATATTTTTAAAATATATTTCATGTACTACTTAGTGGACAAGGCTATAAATATTTGTGTCTAATGGCCATTTGGTAGCACTTTAAGCTAGTTATCACTAGTTTTGAAAATACATTATTTTGTAAAATTATAAGAAATCATAAAGTTGTATTTTGTATGCTATAAACATGTTGGTAAATAGATTTTCCAATGAGATTCTCTTTAAATATATTGTCTCACATAATGGACAACAATAAATGTTCACAACACTTGAAAAAATATCATTAGATTAACAATTTTCCTTTATGTTTAAGAGGGGCAATTCCCTCATATGATTAGGGTTTTTAGGGGATTTTGTGAACTTTTAACCAAAAAGTGCAAAATAATTAACAGAACTAGGAAAAAGAAAAAGAACAAGAGGAAACTCTAAATAGGCCGCTCATACAAAATTCTATTTAAGATTTCATCAAATGAAAGACACAAAGAACAAAGAAAAAAGAAGAAATAATGTGCAACAAGTATCAAAGAAAAAGTATTTTGACTTGTGCATATAACACTATAAAAAGAAAGAATACTTAATGGTTCACCCCTTCAATGCACTAGGAAAATGAGGAATCAATCATACATTAGATAAATAAATAATTTGCAATTAACAAATAATATAAAAATATAAAGTTCTAAAATATTCTTCTCATTCTTTTGAATTAGAGTGCAAAGTCTTAATTAGAAATTCAGATCTTAGGTTACTAATTGCTACAAATAAATATAAAACTAGCACTTGCACCTAAACAAGGTTCAAGGATTATGCCTATAGAAATTTATATGTATGTTAATATGTTAGAGAGTATGAGTTTGTGCATAGATGTGCTACAAATTCTAGTTGAATGTGGTTGGATTAAACAATTCATAATAAGTGCTAAATAATGGAATGAAATAAACTTGGACAAATCTATATTTTTTCCTTAAAGAAATTAAGTATTATTTTATTATGAAATATTTGCATATATATTTAAAACATAAAGCAATGCAAATGAAAAAGTTGCCATCAAATTGACAAAAAACACTACAAATGGAAATAGAATGTTCTCATCCAATTGTCAAATCAATATTTATCTAGCTTTTATGTAATAAGTCAGATTTTGGAGGCTTTTACCCAATATTTTGAAGGCTTTTACCATTAAATGATAGTTGGTTTACCATTAAACGACAGTTGAAACTTATTTTCCAATGACTCAAAGTGGTTTGCAAGTGTGAGACTTGTTTTAGGTTCAAATCTCACACTATATGTAGCCTATCAGCTAATAAATAAAATGAGAATTATTGTTGCAAGTATGTGCAATTGGTGTTGTCATTGATTTCAATAAGCTTTGGTGTTGTCATTGATGTCAACTGCATGAGAAGGAGTTTTTTGCAAGGATGTGCAGTTGGTATTGAGTTGGTGTTGTCCTTGGTAATGCTTTTTAGATTAGTTTCATTATGTTGTCATTGGTAAGCTACTAATGTCAACCTCTAGTGTTGCTTTGATAACTTTTTGTTTATAGATGTATGGTTGAGTTGCTATGTTGCAATTAGCTTGATCTTGATGAGGAAGTACTGAAGCTGTTGATGATATGTTTCTAGTGCTTGGTTTACAAGTTCTTTTAAGAAAATTGAATAAAAAGAGAAAACAATGTGTTGTAGTGGTCTTTTGTGTTGTAGAATAGCGTTCTAGTTTGGCTCTGCATTTCTTCTAGGTTGAAGATCTACTTGTGCGGTCCAGGTATGTTGATTAGAGGTGTTCAGAGGTGTTGCATTCATAATTTGGTGTGTTGGATCATTGTACAGAGGAAGGTTTGTTCATGAGTGTATGAACTATATATTGTAGAGGTGTTGGGAGAAATGTTCTTGCTCCGCATTTCTCTACAAAGTGGTTTCAAGTCCTGCAGATCTGGAAGGGTGCTAATATAGTGTGTGTATATTTCTTCAGATGAATTTTTTCATGGTTTGGTTCTTCAAAAGTCAATTTCTTGAGTTGCAATGTATGGTAGAGTTGTTTGAGTGTGCTGAGTGTGTGCATTTTTCAAGTGAAAGTTATTGTGAAGGAGTTTGTTGAATTTCAACATGTTTGTGGAATATTCTAGATCACGTTCAAGTGTTATGAGGTGTATGTGAATCATTTTTGGATTTGAGGAAGAGTGTATTTAAGTGTTAATGGTTTTAACACAGGTTCAACTGACCTTGGGTGTTTACACTAATTGTGAAGTTGCTTTGATATTTTTGGAAGTGTGGTGTGGCATGTATGAGTGGATTTAGGTCCTAACTAAGGTGTGTTGTGGTTCACCTTCATTCCTTTCCACTGCAAGAATGTTTTTGTGCTGACCTAATTTGAATTTGCACGATTGAGGTGCATAGCTGACTTTGGAATATCTGTTAGTGAACGAATTGGCCTTTTAATGTAATTCAAATAATAAATCTATAGTTCAGGATACAAAGACCAATATTTGGAGATAAGAACTAGGTAATTAATTAATATTAGAAATAAAAAATTAATAGTCAATTAATTAAATAACATTAATTATTTAATTAATATAGATGAATATTAATATAATTAATTGTACATACAAAATAAAATGCCCAATCTAACGTGAAATTATTAGAAATAACAATTTGTGACATTACTACTTATAAGATGATTCAACATCTTTAAATAATGAAAACTAGATATTCTTATCTCTAGAACTAGAATCTAACTCCTCATTAATCATCTTTATTCTATTGATCAATGTTATTAAAGTCCAATATAGATTTGTAGAGGGCATTCCCTTTCTCTTGTTTAAATTCATAAGACTTTGGCATTATAGAAAAAACTCCCGTCTTTAAAAGATTCAGAAGCATAATTTGTATTGACTTCGAAACTATCAGTATTTGATGGTTGCATGTTCTTTTCCCATATGTCAAAAGCTCCTTACTGTTCATATCTCTTCTCTTTCAATTGATGGTTGCATGTTCTTTTGCCATATGTCAAAAGCTCCTCCATATCTTTCATCTAAAGCAATCATATAATCTTTATCCTCAAAGAACTGAAGTAAACTGTCCTTACATTTAGTGCTCTGAAAGTTCATAACAATGAAATCAACATCCAGGACTTTTAAGTCCAAATCTAGGAGGTAGATTCTTTCTGATACAGATAGTTGAATACGTAGCGATTTGATACAGATTACTGATCAAGCATATCATCATCTCTAGAAAATAAGTTATAATATCAATCTTGAATAGCCTTTCTCAGATTCTTTGTAAATGGTCCCTAGGCTTCAATGCTCAAGTCCACTACTGAAGTTAGTGTCATGAATTCAAATTAAGTTGTGGGAGTCAGTAATTCATTCGCCATATTTGCATTGGTGGTTATCCTAAATTCTAACAACCTGTCTTATCTAGCAGAACTTTCAACTAACCATAAGAGTGGAGCAATAAGGATGGACCCAGTTCGAGGGAGTAAGCAATCCAGCACGAAAATGATGATTGCAATTCTTACTCTTCTGCTCTGTCTGTTATCAGCCAATCATGTTTGTGCTCGAGCTACACAGAAACGAATCAAGGATTTTGAAGTCAATGGGACCAAAGATGGAAACAAAGAAAGAGTTTGTGATTTGTTCTCTGGGATATGGGTCCATGATCCCTCTTATCCTCTGTATGATGCTTTAAAATGTCCTTACATTATCAAACAATTCAATTGCAAAGCAAATGGTAGACCGGATTCTGATTATCAGGAATGGAGATGGCAACCAAATGGCTGTGATATTCCAAGGTTAAGTCTAAATTACGCCTGTATTTTGTTCAGATTTATTGGGTTACATTTTGGATATTAATGGTTCAATTATTGTTTCAGATTCAGTGCCAGGGGCTTTCTGGAGAAGCTGAGAGGGAAGAAATTAATGTTTGTTGGTGACTCCATAAGCCAAAACCAGTTTCTGTCTCTGATCTGCCTTGTCTCTAAAGACTTTCCAAATACATTTCTTCACCGCAGTAACACTGAATTCATTTCTACTGTAAGCAAGCAGATGGAGGGATTCGGTTTTCTAGCTGATCTTGGAGGAAATTTTAATGGGTAATCATTAACAAATTTGGTTGATTGTTGGCAGGAATATGATGTTTCCATCGAATTTTCCTGGGCTCCATTTTTAGTTAATCTTGAGACCAATAATGAGGGGAAGAGAATTCTTCATGTGGATGAGATCCAAAGCAACTCAGTTCATTGGATAGCTGATGTCCTGATTTTTGAGTCATCTAAATGGTGGCCAGAGGTTTTGGGCTCACAAAGGTATGATGATTCCTCAAACTTTTTTGTTCCTTCCATACTTTGAATCCATTTTTAACCTTCAATCCATACTCTTGGCAGGTGCCTAAAATTTAATGTTAAGTAGTTTAAGAGCTAAAGATGGGATAATTATTTATCATTTGTAGGGTGGATGGATGAGATGTAAAATTAATCTATAACTAGAATATGTCCAATTCAATTATATCATCCTCTAACTGATCTTCTTTTGTGACCACACGAATCTGCTTATAAATATACAGATAGAACTATTCAAATCTCCCTACCTAATTAAGTGTTTTTTCTTAAGAAATTCTTATTGTATTTTTTTTCTTAGTGGGTTTCACAAAGCAAAGTTCCAAAACACGTCATTATAGTTTTTGTCTGCATGAATTGCCCTCTATCCATGCAAAGTAATCCAGAGGAATCAAACATGAGACCACCATTCATGTTTTCCAATGGCTTGACTGTCTAATCTCCCATGAACTACCTTCCACCCATAGAACATAAATGTAGGGAAATCAAACCTACAACCATCATCCATATTTGTTCAGACAACTGAAAGTTAATTCCCATTATATTTTTGAATTTTATGTTAGGACTGCTAGACAATGGGAAATAAACATAAACCAGCTAAGTAAATATCTTTATACTTTATGAACAGATGGGACATAATCATGGAAGGCAAACGGAAGTACACCGACATGAACCCACTGGTAGCTTACAGGAAGGCATTAACTACATGGGCAGAATGGGTATCTTCAAATCTGAATCCCCGAACTCTGGTCTTCTTTCGTAGCGCCTCATTCAGCCATTACAACAGTCAGAGAAGGTAACAGCTGAGCTATATGCTACAAATTATAATCTTTTCCCCCTGGGTTTTGCTATACCATTTATTTTCCCGATGACATTAAAATGAATGGAACAGATGCGAAAGTCAGAAGGAGCCCATCGAAGATCCATCATACGACCCTCGGCCAACTGCTCATGCGGCAATACTCCAGCAAGTATTGAGCACCACTAAATTTCCAGTAAAATTCTTTAACATCTCCCGTAACTCAGCATTTCGCAAAGATGGGCATCCGTCAATGTACACGACGCTTAACATTACTGGACCTGAGCACCAAGATTGTACCCACTGGTGTTTGCCAGGCGTTACTGATAGCTGGAACCAGCTACTTTATGCGGCCTTATTGTCGCCCTAACCATCACAGCTCACTGCTCATTCATTAGGTTTTACTTTCCAATCTGTATTTCAGGGGGCAATGAAATTCCTCGTGAATGTGGTTATAAAATACTTCGCCTAAGCTTCTGGGGCTTCGAAAAATAAAATTCGCATTCGTCTGTCTCTGTCACAGTATTCACCATTGGTTTCCTTTCCGTACCTCTGTCGCACTATTCACAGTTGGTTCCATTTCCGTGTTTCCATTATATTATTTGTCGCAGGGTGAGGGCCCATCAAACAAGGATTGTGTCACATGGAAGAATCCATCCGCCCGAGGCCTTTTTATCAGCAACAGTAGAATAAAATAAGTTCAATGTTACTTCTTGTCTACGTTATTCATTGTTTCTTATGGAATCTGTCTTTATTGTACAGCTAATAAGAAAGAAACGTGTAATAAATGAAATTAGATCTAATTATTTTTTATCTTTAGTCTAAGGTAGTTTGTGATATGATTTATTTTTTAAGTTTTATACATGTGACTTTTGTCATTTTATGATTATTTGAGTATTTGTTAATTAAGTATTTGTTCTTTTATATTTATGGGTAATGGGAAAGCTAGTATTAAATGATAAAAAATATAAATATTTATAGGGGAGAGGGATCAATAGTTGGACAGGGTCTTATTGTATGTATAGTACTTGTAGTTATAAGATTTAGTCTCCCAACATATTTATACTACATATTGTTAATAATTAGTTCACATGTAAATAAATAAATAATCAAATGTTGGTCAAGATGGACCCATACATGAACACATGAGAACCTATGAATGTCATATAAAAAAACATAAATATATTTATTAACAAGTATAATAAACACTTTTTTGTTTCATATAAAATATCATAATCACCCATTAGAAGTGTATTATTTATAATTTAAGGTGCTCTTTTAAATAAGAATTGTTGTTATATGAAAACTTTTATTCTTATGTGTACAACTATTGGATGGTGTTGCATATGCATTGGAGTACTTCATATTAATAGTTGGTCCTATCACAAATATAAAAGGTGAACACAATGAATACCCTTGTATTTTACCATAAAATGTGAAGGATTGTCAAAAAAAAATTATGATCATCTAAAGTTGAATATAAGCTATATTTTAAATAAATAATTTGTTGTTTTTATAAGAACAAATAATATTTTTGTGTTCAACTATTGTGTCATTTGTGTTGGATATAAGGGTTATAGATAATATGATTTATGTTTACCAAAAGGTATTGAGATCATTTAGGTTGCATATAAGCTATATTTTAAATAAAAATATGATATTCTTCTAACAACAATTTTTTTTTGGTTCAACTACTAGAGATTTCATGATTAAATTTTGGTCAAATATTTGAAAAGTTATTTTAGAGACATTTCTCAATGGACATGCTAATGTGGTAAGTTGTGTGATGATTCATGCCTCCAAACCTTAGTTGTAGATAGATAAGAGGTAATTTCATATTTCTAATAAAAAATGGAGGTCTTATGATATTCTATGTAATCGCTATATTCTTGCAAAGTTAGCTCACATGACTACTGACCCCTCTCCCCTAGTCTTATTATTTAATAGTGGATATTTATATTTTTTAAATTTGTCACATGTACTACTTAGTGGACAAGGTTATAAATATTTGTGTCTAATGACCATTTGGTAGCACTTTAAGCTAGTTATCACTAGTTTTTAAAATACATTATTTTATAAAATTATAAGAATCATAAAGTTGTATTTTATGTGTTTTTGATAAGATAAGCAGCATGGTGTTGTACCCTTTACATGATGAGCCTTAAGAGCTAACAAAGATCAAGTCCATAGGAAAAAACAAAAAACCACCATCCAAAACAAAACATAGACACAACATACTAACAACCGACAAAAACACCCAACAAACAAAGCAGCAACAGACTAGCTAGCATTCTCCCAATTCTAAGAGAGGAGATTAACAACATCCTCCCCGACCCAGTTGGGGCCTTCTTTCGCAGCCTTCTTATCCATTTTGTCCTTAAGCACAGTAGAGAGGGTGCCAGTCATACAGTAGACCAACTTGATAGTGAACCGAGTCAAGCCACTAAACTTCTTCTTGAGCTTCTCCACCCACTCCAACAACATACGATGATCCTCCCCTATATCCACAATCTTCATAATGTCTGCATGCTCCATATCCTGAGGGTTAGAGGACTGGGAAGCTGAATTCTCCTTAAGCATTTTATTGAAGTAAAAAAAGTGGCTAGGCCCTTCAACAAACTCCTCCTCCTCTTCCTTAGTCTCTTCCTCATTCCTATTACCTTTGCTTTCAGGTCACTCCTCATCAATAGAAATTTCATTACTTTGCACTTTCTTGTTATTTTTGGCCAGCCTACCAGATCTCCTTATGTTAGTATTTTCAACCCCAGTCTCTACCATAGCAGCAACCATAGTATCCCCCTTGGAATCTCTTCCCACCACATTCTTCCCTAAGTTGTATGTGGTTGACGGCTCCACTAAACCCTTCCCCTCATCTTTCACTTTCCTTTTAGTAGTAGGTTTGTTGTCAGTCTTGGCAAGGGCAGACTTAAGTTGGCAAAGACTAGCCTCGACATTAGATTGGGCAATCCCCACACTCCCCTTTTTTCTTTTTGGCAGCTAGTTTAGGCTTAGGGGTTTCAACAATCACTATAGGGGTTTTTCTTTTGGGACCCTTAGACTCAGCCAAAGAGATATTGGTCAGAACAAGGGGTTCGATTTCCTCAATGCGAACATCAGAGATGGGTTTGGGAGGGCAAAGCGTGAGATGAAAATGATAAAGCCTCAAGATGAGGCCTTGGTGAGCGGCAGGGGAGGATAATCCCTAGGGTTTTGGGAGCAAATTCAAGGTACTTTGCAACAAAGCTTTCCAAGTCAGTGAGTAATAAAAATGAGAAACTCAACAATATTTTATGGTGAAAGTGATTTAAAAGAGGCAAATAATAAAAATAGAAATTTTTATATCTACCCTCTAAGGTGACATACTTCATGAGAGCGAGACAGACTTGGTCCCACAACCGTGAGAGAGCTTCTCTTTCAAAGCCAGACTGAGAGTGAATAGGTTTTTCATTACCCACAAAGAATGAATTAAGGCTTTCATTGTTCTAAGCCTTGGTGTGCTTAGGATACTTCTTCCCAGTACATGATAGCCTCGTCACTTGAGTAATCACCTCCTTGTTCACCTTGAAGGAGATACCACCCGTGGTAACTCTTCTTTCTTTCCAGGAACTCGCAAATTGCATAGACATCTTTGGATCATGACCAAGCAAGATTTCCATTAAAGGCACCAACCCACCTTCAACATAGATGTTCCAAAATAGTGGATCCTTGCAAAATTCCCCACAATTGTTGAGCTTCATCCTCACCCTATTGCCACCCATATCACCACTCTACACATCGAAAAACTAGGAAACCTGTGAGAGGAAAAGGTTAGAATTTTTGACAAAGTGTGAGGTCACCCAAACACTTTTATTTTTAAGCCAAAAAATAATGCATAATACAATGAAGACCATGTGTAGGACACATGCTTGAAGAGTTAAATCCCAAAAGGAAATCTCCATGATCCCATTAATAAAAATATTTAAACACTTGCATCTAGGTTTGCATAAAATGATGATATTGGAAGGTTTTCCTTCCACGTTGCCTTTGCACAAGTACCAATGAAGGTTGGGTGCATGGCCAAATTTAGATTTCCCTAAAATCCTTCCTTTTATCAATAGAGGCCTTTCAAAAGTGTTGATAAGACAAATCAAAAGCTTCACATCATAATTAGTAGTCACATCAAATTTGAATTTAAGAATCTACAAGGATATGCGAAGGTTGAGAAAGATGCCAAAAAAATATTATGTAAGGCCTTACCCAACTTGGTCGTAACCCCAATGTACTCCCCATTACTCCTCATAATTATCTCTTTAATTATGATCTCTACCCCTTTATTCAAAATTTTCCTCGTGTTTAACACCTCAACATTCAACTTCATCCACATCATCTAATAGACAAGTATGTGGACCCCCCAGAAGGCCATAACAATCATAGAATTAGGTATCATCATGACAAATACATGCGCCCTACTCCTTAAGGATTGAACCTTGTATACCCGACGGTAGGTTCCCCATATTCCTCCAACACTTAAAATCTCTCCAATGGGAGTCGAGATTAGCCAAAGCATCAACAACTTGATTACCCTCCGTAAAAATGTGGGTAGCAATCTTCATATTTAACTTAGAAACCAAATGATTTATATCTAACAGTATGTCCCTAATACTCCATCCCAGTAATTTTCCCAAATTAATAGCGTCAATCATAGACTTAGCGCCCCCTTCAATATGCAGATTCTTTATCCCCATAGTGATAGCTAGTTGGATGCCCTTTAGCAGTGCCCTTGCTTCCACAGTCATGGAGGACTGAATCCCTATACCCCTCAAGTAACTAGCCACAAATTTTCCTCTACAGTTTTTTATTATACCTCCTATGCTAGCCCTTCCTGGGTTGCCTTTGGCAACACCATCAAAATTGAGTTTATGTCATCCACGATCCAAGGGTTTCCAAAATGTGTCCTATCTAGCTTGGGACCTAGAGTTGTCATAGGAATTAACCTCTAGGTTTTGGTGCCAAGCTTTAGCCATTTTAATTTCCCATTCAGTAGGAGCTTTGTTTGGGATTTTCCCTTTGAAAATTGAAATGTTTTCAGAAATTAGCCTTATCCCTATACCAAAATCCTCCTTAAGGCTCATCTCAATATTCTTGAATATCTTGTTGTTCCTCTCTTTCCATAAGCACCCAAGAAATAATGGGGGGAACCTGGTTCCAGATCTCACGAGGTAAGAGTTGAAGGAAGGGCCCAGACCAACCCAAGATAAATGATTTGATGTCCTTGCACATAGTCCAATGAGTGTCCAACCACTCCAAAGCTATCTCCCACACACTAGCAGCAAATGAATAGTGCAAAAGTAAGTGATTCACATATTCTTCATTGCATTTGCATAAAAAGCACCTGTTAAGGATCCATAATCCCCTTTTCTTCAAATTATCTTGAGTAAGGATCCTGTTATGGTAGGATGACCACTAGAAAATGTTTATTTTTGGAATCATGTGTTTGTTCCAAACTTGTTTCCAGGGTCTATGTTCAAAACCTTGGTTCGACAACAAAAATTAAGTTGATTTAATAGAAAGATTACCTTGTCGGTCACCAGTCCAGTAGAAATCATCCTTCATGTTGGATAAAGGTAATTTGGTAAGGGAGAGCAGGTCCTATAGAGACTTAGCCAGAGTTAACAACTCTAGAGACATAGCCAGAGCTAACAACTCTAGAGATAAAGGACAACAAAGGATCAAATCTTTCCACCTCTTGGCCCCAGGTTGGCCGAGAAGGTAATCTCTAATGTATAAATCAAAGAATAGTTGTGCCAACCTCATAAGATTCTTGAAATTAGAGTGTGCAAGGGGGTGTCTAACAACCAAGGGTCTTCCTAGAATCTAATATAGTTACCATTCCCAATCTTTCATTTCATCACGGTCATGAGCAACCCATGCAATCTACAAATGTTGTTCCAAGCCAAAGAACTCGAGGGGTGATCATCAGAGAGGAATTTAATCAAAGGTCTATTGTGAAGATACTTAACATTCATAATCTTGCACCAATCCTTTTTATTCCTCAGCTGGTCTGAACCCACCTTAGCAAGCAATTCCTTATTGGTGCTAAGGATATTCCTGATCCCAAGCTCACCACAAGGTTTAGGCTTATAGACTTTTTCCAAGCTAACTAGAGCAAAAAATTTATTTTCCTCAATCTACGACCATAGGAAATTCCTTTGGATTTTTTCTAACTTCTCAACAATATATTTGGGGATCTTGAAGATGGAGAGGAAGTAAACAGGGATCCCTTGGAGGGCAACAGATAGGAGATGCAGTTTTCCAGCATGACTGTGAATGGAGACTTTCCAGCCAACCAACTTCCTTTGAATCCTTTCAAGGACCAAGTTCTAGAAGGCAGGAGTGACTTCCTTGATAGTAAGGGGTAAACCAAGATACACCGACGAGAGAGAGCCACTCATACAACCAAGGACAACAATCACCCGATCTTGAAGAGAAGGAGTGTTGTTGAAGAAGTAAATCATGCTTTTATTATAATTTATACATTGTCTAGAACAAGAAACGTAGTTATTAAGACAAATTTTCCACTTCCTGGCTTCAATCGTAGAGGCTTTCCCAAAGAGAAATGTATCATCCACAAATTGTTTGATAACAGAAGGTTCCAGAGAAGAGGCAACCTTAACTCCCTTAATAGACCCCTTCGACAACAGTTTGGATATGTTCCTACTCAAGACATCTACAACCATGATAAATAAATAGGGTGAGAGGGGATCCCCCTATCTGATGCCTCTCCCAGCATTAAAGAAACCAAAGGGGGCCCCATTAACTAGAACAAAGTACCTCACTATGGTAATGCATTCCATCAAGAGGTTGATCACCCCTTGGTCAAAACCAAACTTAGCTAGGACTTTGGGGATAAAGTTTCATAACACTTTATCATACACTTTTGAAATATCCAATTTGAGGGCCATACTGGCATTTTTGCATCTGTCCATTAAGTGGAGCAATTCATGAGTGGTTATGTGTTATAAACATGTTGGCAAATAGATTTATCATTGAGATATTCTTCTAAATTTATTGTCTCACCCAATAGACAACATTAAATGTTCACGACACTTGGAAAAATTATGATTCTAGATTAAAAAAATTCTTTCGTGTTTAATAGGGGTAGTTCACTCGTATGATTAGGGTATTTTGGGGATTTTGTTCACTTTTAATCAAAAAATGCAGAAGGAAAGCAAACCTGAAAAAAAAAAAAAAGAACAAGAGGGAACTCTAGATAGGTTCATAAAAAATTCTATTTAGGACTTCATCAAATGAAAGACACAAAGGACAAAGAAAAAAGAAGAAATATAGTGCAACAAGTATTAGAGACACAATATTTTGACATGCACATATAACACTAGAAAAAGAAATAATACTTAATGGTTCACCCCTTCAACACACTGAGAAAATGAGGGGAATAAATCATACATCAGACAAACAAATAATTTGTAATAAACAAATAATATAAAGTTCTAAAGTTCTAAAATATTTTTCTCATTCCTTTGAATTAGAGTGCAAAGCCTTAGAAATTAGGATCTTAGGTTACTAATTATTATAAATAAATATAAAATAAATAAAATGAGAATTACAAGATATATCTATATGAATAAATTCTTTCAAATAAAAAAATCATAAAACATCATTTTAAAATTAAAACACTTACAAAAAAAATCTATATACATATAGATAGAACTTGAGAATATCATTCTCTTCACATCCACATGACCTTTATAGTCTTGTGGCAGTAAATTCCCCTCCAAAAGCGTGTGGAATATGTAAATGATAATTGTCAAAGTCTTGTTCATGCACATTTATAATTTTTCTAGACTGGAATGTGTGAAAGTTTTTGATGTACATCAACCAATTGTAGGCGATTTACCTAATCACACCTCTACTTATTTTTAGGTAGAGTACTTGATGTAAATATTTTGGGTGTGTTTCTTGGGAGAAACCACACTGATTTTTGGGTAAGAGGAGTGCATAAACATATACATTAGTTTTTAGGCTACTTAATGATTGACTTGTCACTTCTATCGATACAATTTCTAATGGCAAGTCAAAGTCTTGAGAGTGTGGAAGATGTAGCGAAACTCTTAAAATCATAATTTTTCTATGTAGAAAATATAGAGAGATGATTTTCAAAGTCTATACAAAGAATTTTCAAAGTCTTTGAAATGTGTGAAAATTTTAGATAATCATAATTTTACGACATGTAATTTATAATTGTATTTTTAAAGAAATATTTTACATATCAATTGTACCTCACCTAATCATGTCTTTAAGTGAGTTTTCTTTGGTGTATTTCTTTAGTGAAACCACACTAATTTTCAAAGGTTCAATAATGAATTAAGAAATGTCAATCTATTGACCTACACTTGTGTAAAAAATACTATGGTTTTAGTAATTTTATATATTCCAAGTAACTTAACTTAACCCCAGTCCCACTACCCACCATCAATCCATTACATTTGCATCTACATCTCCATCTTCAACAATTGTATTATTGTGATTATTTGTACTACCCAAACCATAGCTTAGTTTTTTATTTTCAAATAGAGATCCATGAAGATTGGGATTTCTTAGAAAAGAAGCAGCCTCAAAGGTTGAAACCTACTTCCATAAAATCCAAAAGCTCTTACCTATTTTTTGGCTTCTTTTCAACTCATTGGGAAGCCAAAAAAACCATGTGGTCATAAAAAAGACTTGACATGCCAAAACTAATAGCTAGATTAAGTAGTGATGATAAAAAAGACTTGACATGCCAAAACTAATCCTTCTCAGGTAGTGATGATTCTTCACTACCTGATAAGGATTAAGTGTAGCTTTAATGTATGATTTAAGTAGCTTCAATGGTATATTTCTAAAAATGGTTAGAATTTTGATTTATTAGCCAAAAAGTCCCTAGATTAAGTAGTGATGTACTACCCAAACCATAGCTTAGTTTTTTTATTTTCAAATAGAGGTCCATGAAGATTGGGATTTCTTAGAAAAGAAGTAGCCTCAAAGGTTGAAACCTACTTCCATAAAATCCAAAAGCTCTTACCTATTTTTTGGCTTCTTTTCAACTCATTGGGAAGCCAAAAAACCATGTGGTCATAAAAAAGACTTGACACGCCAAAACTAATAGCTAGAAGTGATGATTTTTCACTACCTGAGAAGGATTAAGTGTAGCTTTAATGTATGATTTAAGTAGCTTCAATGGTATATTTCTAAAAATGGTTATAATTTTGATTTATTAGCCAAAAAGTCCCTATACCTACCAAAAGATTACCCAAAACCACCTATTTTTACCCAAGTCTCACAGATGCAATATTGAATGGTACCATGGCCATGTTGAATATTTTATAATGGATCAAATATTATAGGGAGTAGATTCTTATTCCATATTGAGTTTTTTTACCATATATTTCATGAATAATTCTTTAGTCATCTTACACATAGATAAGGATGCATTTGGTGAGAAACTTAAAACTACATTTTCATGGAAGGATTCTAATGGTAGCTAGTGTGTTCTTTGATCATAAAGATTGTATTTTTGAGATAGTAGGGTGTATCATATGATGTTAAAGGCATATTTTTTTATTGCACACTCTATTGGTCACATTTTTCATGCTCTAATTCCAAATCTATGTAAGGGAATTCAATATTCATTATAAAGAATTGGATTTTTTCATCTATAAAGGAATATCTCATTCGATGTTAAATTTCATATATAAACTCTATATATGACTTCAAATCAATTTTTTGAGTCTTTTGGTCACTTGTAATGCAATGGAGATAATTTAAAAAATTAAATAAAGGCACTAATTTATTGTTGTCTTGCAATCTATCACCACAAATTTTCTAGATTTTTAGGGGATTCAAGGAAACCCTTAATACATATATATTGTATTTTGTATCTAATCTCTATTAATTTTCATATAAATGATGTAATAAATCCTTTCATTTCATGTATTTAGTAAGCTAGGGGAAACTCATTCAAACTTGTGTGTAGAGCTTTAAAATTGCTTATGGATTACGAAGTAGAAATTGCACTACTAGGAATAAAGGGAATTTGAGGGTTTGAGCTCTACAAGACAAAGGCAAGCAAGTCAAACTCATATGAAAAGTAAGGTTTTACACTACTATTAGGGTTTCCACTTAGGGTAGACTATATTTTAGGAGTAGGCACTAGTCTCATGATAGAAAGTTGACCACCTAGACCATTCTAAATCAAGAATTTTCTTCATTTTTTTTTTAATTTTTTTTTATTTGTCTAGCTATTATGTATATTGTGTAGCTTCGTAAATTGTCAATCTCAACAATTTCACACTATGTTTGAGAATTTAATGCTTGGACCTAATTATGCTTATAATTTTCTTATTTTAATGTCATTTTTCAGAAAAATAAATAAATTGGAAATTAAAAATTATTTATTTAACGACATTTAAAATCTCAAAATATGTGTGGTCTAGGGCATCTACACCCTTGACCAACCTATTTTGGCTCAAATTTAAAAAAATTATTGTTTGTAAATTGAAATTTCTTTGTTGATTTTTCAAATTAATTATTTTGGGAAACAAATAAATACATATAAATATGTCTTTTTCACCATTTGAAAATATAAGAAAGAAGGAGAGAGGATAGCAATTTGAATTCAAAAATTGAGCATCCTAAAAGAAGTCAGGAGTAGAATTAGTAGCATTATTTTAGTCAAGAATCATGTTAGCAATGCATCAAGTTTATGAGTAAGATTGTTCATGCTATTTTGATCATTTATTTTGTGAGCACAAACACTTGCAAGATCTTCAATCAAGAAAATTTTCCTTGCATGAGATGTGTACAATGACTTTAGTCCATCAAGGAGCTCAAATCTAAAGTGGTAAGTTGCAACACTTGTCAATTTATCACTTGTTTTATCCATTTTTCCTCTACTCAACTGAGGGTAAGCACTCTTTATATCATCATAGCCATTGTAGAGGTGGGAACACCAAAATGGGGTTTGAATTAGGCAAGCCCCTAGATGACACAATCATTTCTCTTTTTTCTTATGTGCAGGTGGTAGATTTGAATAAAATTTGGAAGGAGATTCAAGGCCTAATTGCAAGATCAATCATTCAAGCACCTTATTTCAATAAATTAGGGCAAGGTGAATTATTTATTAATAGATGAAATCATGAAGCCAAAACCTAGAAGGAAGAACCTTCAGACTATAACCTATTGAGACCTATTTAGAGATTTGGAAAGGAAAAATTTCTAGTCTAGGGTGCCCATGCCCCTAACTAGCTAGATTCAACTCAGATTTGAATGCCAAGTTCTTTTGTCTCTTCACTTGGCTTCCCTACAACCTATTTTTGTGTTTTAGTTATACATTTTTTGTAATTTTATTGGATTTTTGTAGGTGCGCCATTAGCCTAGTTCACTATTACATCACATATCACCTCTAAATCATATCCAACCTCGCTACAACAAAAAGGGACCAAAACCCTAATCAACCATTTTGGCTCTTCCATTGAGGATAGTAGCCAAGTGGTCTTTTATGATCATTTTTGTGTCCCTAAATGTTAGATGGGATAAGGTGTGATTTAGACCCTAGATCCCCTTTTCCCCATCACACATTGATATAAAATTTTCAAACTTATTGTGATCCTATGAATTTCAAAAGCCTTAGAGGATTGTTACATAGTGTATTTTACTAAGTTAATAATTTTGTAAGTTATTTTTATTAAATGAATCTCAAGGGATTTCTGACCAAGATTTATCTTTAGTTGCATCATTTAACCTAGCTACTTGAATTTGGGAGATCTATAAATTGACTATAGTAATCCATAACAAAGATTAGTAATCACAACTAAAATATTGAGTCATACTTTGTGAGGATTTAATTTTATATTTATTTATTTTATTCTTTAAAGGATCTCTAGGATTACCCTCTAAATCTTAGCAACGATCAAACTATAGAAGAGACCTATAAACCTCTTGTGCATTTTCATTTTCCAATCTCTAATTTGAGCATAGTTTCCTTATTGTTTGATGAATTTGACCACCTTTCCTATGCCTTGATAAGAACCTTAGGATTAGGGGTTGGTACAAAAAAGAACACCAACAATGCCACCATTGAACATTGTGGTCAATTTCTATAAATTACTTTATTTTCACTCTTCTTTTTCATTTCATCATTTGTCTTACCCTAATCTTTCTACTTTTTGGATAGCTTCTCTTGTAGTATTAGCATAAGCTATTAGGAAACCTCAATAGATTAATTTAGCAACAAATAGATCTCATATTAAATTTCACTCTACAATCTATTTAGATATTAAGAAACCTTCACCACATGTCATCCTCCATGTACTACTCTGTGTACTCCTTTATAGTCATTCCACTCTACTAAAAAAATGGAATTTATTGAACAAATCTAAATTATAATTTTAAATAGAAAATTGACCCTTTAATTGTGCTACCATCCAATCATATTTGGTGATCAAGTGCAAGCTTTTGGGTCCACTTTTAGTGGAAGTGTCATTTTTCAACTTTAAAACATGTACCCATTCATTTTTTAGAATGGATACCCATTTTAACAAAGGTACTTGTTCCAAAAATAAGAAATTCACAACCCATGTTTTTGGTTTGGTTTTAGGTTCAGAATATGCATAGTAACCAAACCCTTGGCCTTGGAACTACAAGTACAAGGCCATGTTAACCACAAGAGAGAAAATGATTTTAGCAATATGGCCTATGAATTTTTTTTATGAAATTAAAGCCCATTATAGATGATGATGTCTAGTTTTCATATATATATATAATTCAACTTTTTTCTATTAGTAATTTTTTTAATGAAAGTTATTTATAAAATTTAAATGTTAGGTATTAGTATTTTTTAGTAAGTTTTAATTTTATATTATTTTCAAAAAAATAAATATCATAAATCTAGACATCATTCTTTACAAAATGAAAAAAACATAATTTTATGATTAGTTCAACTCAAATTATGTTATTCGTACTTTAAAAAAATAGAAATTAAGGCTAATAAAAATTAATTAAAAATATATATTTAGAAAAAAATGATAAAAAATCCTCTTCAAACTTCACTATAATAGACATCTTTCCCAAAAAGGAATTATACAAATAAATTTATTTAGGTCAAATTATGCTTTCTATATACATGCATGTTTTGGCTCCAAAAGAGTAGCTTTAAAATAGTGAGTTTTGTACATCCTATACTAAATTAACTTATATCATTGGATATTAGAATAAATTATATATTTGGAAACTAGACTCAAAATTTTGGATTTCATATTATAGTACTTTCTTAAGATTATATATGTAAGTACATTTCAAATTTTTACTCCAAGTATGATAAAATTTGATTTTTAAGAAAAACACTTCCAATTTTTGGCCAAAAAGTGGACCCATTATCTCACACTTACCTGATATTTGGCCTATTATTTTATATCCCATATTTCTACAAAAATTCCCAAAATAAGGATGTACATGCCCATTAGGCTTGGTGGTTGCATACTTTATTCTCTTAGGATATTTAATGGATTCAAAATCAAAATACTTCTTTAAATCATGGGCCCAATCAAACAAATCTTTAAGATTTAAACCTTCTAAATAGCAAGGTCAAGCCTTGGTTTGTAGGAGATGGTAGCTCCTTCCCATGATCCTCAACCTACAAAAAAATCACCCTCACACATTTGGGAGAAGCACAAAACTATTTTTACAAAAATATCAAGATGCTATTCAAAAAAACAAGATGATAAAATACATATTATACATGCCTTTTAAAGGCATGAGAAATTTGATAGGTGAAAAACTACTCGATACAGTAAAAAGCCACCCAAGTAATTAACCTAAGTTAAACCTAACAGTAACATCCCCCCTTAAGTGCAAACTTAGGGATATTATTATGTAAAATGAAATGCAAGATGGGTCCTGGCTACAAGGCCATGTTAGGTACCCATTCATAATTGCTATGTAATGCAAAATAAATCTCTCACAACTAGAGAAAAGGAGAAAAACCTTGTGGGAGAAAAATCCTCTCCAAAAGAGAAAATGCAAACAAAATAAAATCATGTGAGGAAGGATGGAGGACTCCATGATACCCCCAAGTACACCATTTGTCACATATATATTACAATTAGTAGCCCCCCATAAGAGGGAAAGAGAGAGACTATGTAGCCCCCTCGCAATGTGTAATTGCCTAAAAAAATGGTAAGTGACTGAAAAAAAAACATGATCCAATGTCGACAAACAACTTGTCTCCCTTTTGGAAGAAACAAAGCCAAGTAAAAATGCAGGAATGCTTCCCATTCTAGATGGGAATTGAAAGAAAGAAGCATGAATATGTATGATGATAATGTCTTTGAAATATGCTCATGTGTCTCCTTTGCCACTGAAGATGAAGATGCCACAATCAAATCAGGTACATTCCCAATCAATGAAGAAGGTGACAAATTAGAACTATGTGGAAACTGATGTTGAACAATATCCAAAGACCATGATGGTTTGACAATTGATAGTTGTGCAATGGTTGTCATCAAAGAGGAGATATAACCCCTCAAGCGTGTCCTCTAAATCTAAAATGTGAGACTCCACAAACAAGGATGCAATATTTGATAGATAGGAATCCCAATCAAGAAGACAATGAGATACTTTTTTTAATTAATCATTGGATGTGCTCAATGAATCATCAACACAAGATGAATGGTCATGTTGAATAGGAATGATAGGAGCCTCAATCAATGACTCTACACAATGAATCACTGAAGGTGAAGGTACATCAACTATCCCTAATGGAGAAGAAGGAGCATATGAAGAAGCCTCGTCATCCTCATCTAAAGATTCAAAGTATTCCAAAAATTCAAACTCCTGAATAGTAGTATGATCATAGGGTGTCCTGTTTGAAAAATGAAGGCACAAGACAATCTAAAACAAGATCATGTCCAAGCATAGTTGAGTATCGAGATCTCCATGTATCTCCCAAATTTTATTCCAAAGAATATGAGGACACTCAAAATTATCAATAGCATTCAAAGTGGCATCATCAATATGCATTGCAATAACTCCTAGGACATGATCCCTTTTGCAATTCCATGTAAATTTCTTACTATTAGTACCAAGAGGGGGAACAAGATTATACAAATGTGGCAACAAATGAAGCCATTTGATATGTTTTATGATACCATCTCTCCATTGTTTATAGTTTCCCCTTTTCAACATAATCACACCAGGATGAAATGAAAACCCCATAATGAACTGTGACAAATCTCCAAGAATACAAAGAAATTAACCTTCAACAACAATTAGAAACTCCCAAATATGATATATACTACAAATGAAGCCTTCCCAAAATACTTCAAGAAGTAATAATGCAAAAGGTTTGAGAATTTGAAAAAATTGAGCAAAAAGTTAAACACCTTACTAGATGCTTTGTAGTAGGTTCTTGCACCAAATCACCAAGCCAAATATCCAAATCAACTCGCCAAGCACACAAGCCACCACACAAAGCACACAAACACTTCACATGTCTAGTGTGAGCATTAGAGCGTATAAAGGTCAAAAAGACACCTTCACAACAAATGTGGGTTAAATGTTCCAGCAATCTACTTTCCAAATGGGCCCACCTCCACTAGCTTTGAAACCTAAATCTACTCATAAAAAGCTGTGACCCAATCACAAAAAAACATGCCTCTACAATCAAAAGAAGCAATGATTTCTTCTTTCAATCATGCCTCCAAACAACAAAATTGAATCCCATATGGCCTTACCATGCTTGTTGATGGAAATTCATGACCTCATAGGTACCAATAAAACACCCTCGTGCCCTTGCCAATAGAGTGCCCTCACGAGCTAGCAACAATGAATTTTGGCTTTAAACAATGTACCTTTTTCCCATAAGAACTATGTAGGCCTCTATGTTGAGCACCAAAGATTGATGCCACCACCAAATTCAACAAGTGCTCCAAATTGTGGCCTATCAAATGACAACCCATGGAACCAAAATAGCAATTTCCTTTGGAGCTAAATCATAATTGAGGCCACACAGGAGTATGAGGGTCATGGGAAGAGGAAGGCTTGCAAGATATCCTCACATCTTGGCTATGTAGATAAAATCATTCATGTTGTCTCCAAAAACTTTGCAAATGAAACTACCCACACAATGGAAAATTTTCTCCTATGTGCACATGTATGGTGTGGCACTATGAATGGTCTTTGTGCCTAGTGTAGAAACCTTTCCAAAGTGCAACCTATGCTAAATTCAACAAAATAACCAAGAAATTGATGTGAATGAATATCATGTAATTTATGGCACCCCTTAAACTAAAAATCACGCCTTCCAATCAATCTACTATTTCACCATTCCACACTCGAACAAGAATAGAGAAAAAATATATAGGAAAGTATTTCATCGATTCCTTTCTTAAAACACGTAAAAAACTACTTCCAATTTGAATCTTAGCAAAACCTAGCCTATCATGAAAGAAAACAGTTCAAAACAACAACTCCCCATGGCTACTAGAATAGAAGAATTGTGACCTTAGCAACACAACCAAGATGTGATGAACATAGGAAAATATCATGATAATTCTCACCCAACATACTAGACATGAACACAATAACATAACATTTGTAGAGGTGAGAGTGATAGTAATGACTATCCTGATATTGGCATCAATAAGCATACATGAGGGTACTCAAACCTTCAACCCAACTGATATTAACATAGACTTCTTCCCTTTGATTAAAATCGGGAGCCTATGATGGAAAAATAGCCTACAATGGCCTCCACAACACTCGACAAAGGGAAAAAATCACACAACAAAAGAATGATGCAGAATTCCTCTCTTCAACTGGAAAAGTCAGCAATAATGGCAACTTTGAAATAATAAATTTCAAATTCCAAAACAAACTTTAGCAAGCAAAAAATATGCCTGGATTTCCTCGACAAAAACTCTCTAGGAAGGTGAGTAGGAGAAGGAGCTCTGATACCATGTAGGATATGGTAGCTCCTTCTCAGGATCCTCAACGTACAAACAAATCACCCTCACACATTCGAGAGAAGCACAACATTGTTCTGCCAAAAATATCAAGATGATATTTAGAAAAACGAGATGATAAAATACATATTGTACAGGCCTTTTAAAGGCATGGTAAATGTGATGGGTGAAAAACTACTCGATACGGGAAAAAACCACCCAATTAATTAAACTAAGTTAAACTTAACACTAACATGGTTTACTTCTCGCTCTTATCAATTCCCTAGAAAATTTAACATCAACATTCAATTCTTCTTATGAATTGGAATCTCCATCATCACATGGTTCTTGGACTAATCTTTCATAACCAAAAACATCTTCAACTTTGACTATTTTTCCCTTTACATGCTCTTATAGATCCTAGTATCACTTCAATTTCCCATAGAATACTAGAAAATTCATTATCCTACCACTCCCTTTGATCATATTCATCATCATGAATTCCTTTCTTAATTTTATCACCTCTACTTCTATTTACCATTCTTTTCTATGGATAACCTATAGTGTAATCAATACAATTCTCTTCTACAAGTTTATCTCCAACCTTCTTTTACCAACCTACCTACAAGTAAGAATTAACACTAGTTGATGTGGTGACAAATAGATTATCTAACAAAAAAACTCTATGCATACAATCTAAACATAGATAAGGAAAATACCAATAAAGTATATAACGAAAATAGGATTTAGAAGATAATTGATGTCCAAAATTAGATAATATTATTCAAATCTAAGTGACAAAAATATGCCACTCTTAAATTCTTTGACATAGTAGATCACTATAGAGATTAATAATAATAATTCTTGTACAATAGAACTATCCTATTACAACAATTGAGAACCTAAATCCCATAGTTCAAACCAACCCATCTATTTTCTTCTATATTTCAAAGAACTTGTTATCTTATTTATAGAGATACATTCCAATGATAAGGTACCACCAACTAATGGGCTGAGAATCTTCTTTCATAACATATCCTAGGACCAACTCAAAGTATTCTAGAGTTAGGCATAATATATTGTAAGGTGTGCACCCTTGGTCTCCCTATGTTGTGGAGCACAGGGCACGAGTTTTGTAACAACCCATGTTCCTAATTATTACTAATATTGTAAATTGACACATGAATATACTCCAAATTAAAAAGACATAACTAGAAGAAGGTATGTCACAAGTATGTCTATGTACATAGACAAAGTCTATGCGCATACACATATATGTGCCTACTAATGTTAAATTTTTTGCATACATTTTAAAATAATCATTATTCATATTGTAATCTTTCAAAAGTATTCTAATTGACATTTCATAGTCAAAATAAACATTCCAAGCAAGTCTATGATAACAGTTTCTCACTTACTATTAAATTCTAACATTGTTGTTTTCATACGAACATTCATTTCCTTAACATAACAAGTTTTGTTTCCTACTAAACAGTCAATAAATAAGTTGTTTTTATATGATCATTCATTGTTTTAACAAAACATGTACTGTTCCTACTAAATAGTCGTAAAATAAGCTGTTTGCATACTAAACCATCAATAAAGTAAGTTTTTTACATACTAAATAGTCATTAAATAATCTATTTACATATGAATGTTCATTGTTTTAACAAACAAGTATTGTTTCCTACTAAATAGTCAGAAGGTAAGTTGTTTGCATATTAAACAGTCAATAAATAAGTTTTTTTCATAGGATCATTCGTTGTGCAAAGTTAACTTTCAACAAAATAGAGTTTTTTGCAAGTATATCCTCTATTTACATCGATATATTTCTATTTCAGACTAAATAGTTACATTAAGGGTAAAATAATGTCATTTTCTCTATTTGCTATCCTGAAAATTAAACAATCAAATAGTCTTGTTTCATACATAAGGACAAAATTTCTTTACCCAGATCTTGAACTCTTTCATCACTAGAATTCACTATGAGCATCTTTAATATTATAAGGTGACCAACTTCGACATGCTTGTCAAAGTGATTTTCTTAAGCAATATTATTTCAGATAAGAAAACAAGAGGTTTCATGATCTACGATACTTTTTCCTATACACATTTTGCATCAAAAGACTAGGGTTTTTTCTAGATTTCGACCCATTTCTATGGTTGGGTATTTCCTATCTTAACCCCAAGTTTCATTCGAAGTTACCATTTCAGGTATTTTGGTTTATACCTTAATGCATGCTACTCTATACTTCATGAAAACTCATATTTGTTTCAAAAATAATAAAATACACTATCGATCATGAGGATCAATCTTTACAAGTCTACGAAGAAACCCTTCATTAACATCCATCGATTCTTCAAATCGAGGTTTTTGTTATACACATATAATTACCACTATTCTACAATAAAGAATGGTTTCCCTTTCACCATTATCAACTAGGCCAATAATGGGAAGTATAAGCTTTAAAGGATAACCCTATCAACACATACTAAAGATAGCACAAAGGTTTATGTCCTCTTTACACTAGCTCGGTAAGCGACCCTTACATAGTCGACACCAATGATACACATTACATTGAACTAATAGATTCGATAGCCGTTGTATGGCTTTCTTTATTGAGTGATCATCATTTAACAACCACTTCAAGGATTTCGATGCCTTAGACTAGCATAGCTAGCCGAATGGCTCCATTCAAATAAGACTAACATGAGCAAACCATAGACCATGTGAATTCCCTAAGGGTGATTGCCAAAACTAATCATTCGGATCAAGCCGAAACACATAGGTGAATACATAGCATGCCTCTAAACTATCGGTTCTACCATCATATGCAATAATAAACATAAACAATGAACAAATATGATAGCAATGCCAACACTAATTCATGAATCAAATTACCTCAAAGAATGATCCTATTGAATTGAATGTTTCCTCAAATTTTTGCTACAACTTTGACTTATTTTCTTCTTTTTTGGTGTTTTCCAATTTCCTTCCTTATCGATCTCCTACTTTTTCTGCCATCTTCATTCCAAAGAATGGTAAAAAACCTCCACTTTTGCATGCGGTTGGGTGCTATTATTATGGCAGTTTCCTACCATAGCCACCCACTAATTTTGAATAATTTCTTTATTGTTGGGAAGGCCACGACCATTGTGGGTCTGCCTTGTAATCTTCATAGATTTTAACATAGTTTGATTCTTAAAGCATCGGCTACCAATTATTATTCAACTTTTCATTTATGTATATGTATGTATATATATATATATTATATATATATCTATATTTATGATATACATATATATATATATATATATATATGTATATATATATATATATATATGTATATATTATATATATAGGTGCTCAATTTACGTACACACACACACAAACATATGTATATGTTTTCAATAAAACATTCATCTACAAGTTGTTTGTCCAAAATGAATCAAAGGTTGATGAAAAGGGTTCATCATACACTCTCTAAATCCTCAACAACAATTGCTAATAGAGAAATAAAAACTTGCAAATTAGCTCCACAAATTGTTTGAAAATGAAAACTTATATTGCTCTATTTAAGAAATCTGATTTTTACATGAATTTCAGTTATCTATGGACTGATAAATAGTATGTAACCTCCTTACAAACTCCTTATATGCAAAATAAATACATTAAAAAACAACAAGCTATGCTCAACTATGTGAGCTCTTGTAAACTGGTTCATCTCCCAGCACCTCACCATTATCTGTAACCTCTGTAACTTCAATCCAACTATTTTGAAACCTCCATGGACTGTTGTAAATCATTAAAAACCTGAAAATAACACCCAAAAAATCTCTCTCAGAGAATACCATGCCTCTACTCACCCTGCCTTCAAAACTCTTCTTCAAAACCCCTGCAATGAAAAGTGGTTTTTGGATTCTTAACTCCTCTTGTCCAAAAATTAATTTCAAATGCTTTATTTTTCCTTATCCAATATAGCATGAACCATGGTGTTTCTGCTCATTAATTTCCCTCAAAAAATCATTAAAAAAAATTAAATATTCATTCCCAGTAGCCCTCTAAAGATAGGAAAAATTAGTATTAAATTCTTCTCCTTTTGACTCCTGAAAAAGCAAAACACAAAAAGTAGGCTTGGGTGCCACTTTCATAGTCCCTATTATTTAGGAATCATTATTTATTTTTTTAAATCTCTATAAATCAAATCCCAATGCCTTGTATTGTCTCTCAAATATTTTACAATTAAATATTTTTAAAATTGCTTTTTTGTTTTCTTCTACTTTTTCACCCCACTAGTCAACTTCAATGTGCAAAGGAGATTTTACTTGGAAAATTTAATTATTCAAAAATAAATCATTTTCCACTCCTCAACATGAAATTCAAAACAAATTAATTTATTCCAAAATTCAAAAATACTTCCAAAAATTAACCTCTTTTTGATTGACACGGGATTGCCAATTTGCCATGGATGCTCCTACGTCAGACACCCGGGGTAAGTGAAATGTTTCATGAGTTGAAAAATCACATGAAAATTTGAAGACAATATTTTGTCTTTGGATCCACCGTTCTTCCTTATTCTTATGAAATTTCCTCTTTCTATTCTTCCAACACTTAGTTGGAACAAGCAACCTCCTTCTCTAACAACTTTTCACTCCATTCGTCTCTCCTCTCATGGACTTGTATCCACCATTTACCATCTTCCTCCTAATTCCATACATTTTTCTCTCTTCTCTTGTGGGATTTTATTTTCCATTTAGTGACCACCTCCACCAAAATGTACATGCACCAAACTCTGCAACACCATACAAATTTTTGCATTCCACACTTCACTAGCAATCTCTAACTGAACCATTTCATTTGAATTCACTAAATCATTGAATCGATCATGAAAATAATTATAAAGAAAAGGTTTTACCTTCTAATTACTTGATGCAATATCATTCTCAACCTCATCAAGGCATTCATCAAAATCTAATTTCACCTCATTACCTTTTGCTGCAATCTTCACTCCACCTTCCATCAACACTTGCCATTCCTTTTCTACCGCTAAAATATTTTCATCTACATAAGATCCACCCTCAGATCTTCATCATAAAAATGAAACATATTATGCATTACCTCTTTCTCTTCAACATTTTCTTCACCATTTCCTATTGCCATATCTTCTTCACCTTCTCTCTTAGTTGCACTTAAATCATTTTATGTTACTTTTAAATCCTCCAAAGGACACTCATCATCCTTAATCATTGTTGCACTTTCCTCTTATTTTACCTCTTTATCCTTTTGAACAAGGATTTCCACATTTTCCTTTTCATCCTTCTTCCTTGCACACAAAGTTTCACTTGCAAACATATCAGTACCAAAAGAACAATAAGATTCAACCCTTCCCATTTTATTTTCATTTCTATCCTTATTATCTGCTACAACTTCTTTCACCACTTCCTCTTGCCTATCCTGCAAAGAATTCAAAACATATTCTTCCCCATCCTTTATGATGCTATATGTATTCTTCCTACCATCATGTAGATATCTTTGATCATACAACCATGGTCTACCCAACAAAACATGGCATATATCCATAGGTACTATATGACATACAATCACATCCTTATATCTACGAATTTGAAAATCAACCACACATTGCACACTTACCCATATCTAGGAATCTCCTTGCAACCAAGAGATGTAGTATGGGGTAGGATGCTTGATTCTTTACAATTTCAACTTGTCTACCATCTCTTTAGATATAATATTATTAGTGCTACTGCTATCCACAATGACTTTGCAACATTTTCCACTCACTTTACACCTTGTTCAAAATGAATTACTCCTCTGGATGTGCTCTTGATTATCTGTTTGTGGCTCTAGAAATTTTTTCTTCATCACAAAACATTGTCAAACACTTTTCCACACGAGCTCTTTGCAACTGCTTCACTCTCTACCCGTAGGTCATGGTGCAAACTACCTCACATCGGTGCTTCTTCTTGCACACTTAGGAAAAACCATCTATGATACCACTGATGAAGAGGGTTCATCATACACTCTCCAACCCTCTCTAAATCTTCAACAACAATTGCTAAAACAAAAATAAAAAACTTGCAAATTAACTCCACAAATTATTTGCAAATGAAAACTTATATTGCTCTATTTAAGAAATTTGATTTTTACATGAATTTCAGTCATCTATGGATTGATAAACAACATGTAACCTCCTTAAAAAATCCTTATATGAAAAAAAATACATTAAAAAACAACAAACTATGCTCAACTATGTGAGCTCTTACAAACTAGTTCATCTCCTAGCACCTCAACATCATTTACCTTTGTAACTTCAATCCAAATGTTCTAAAACCTCCATGGACTGTTGTAAATCAGTCAAAACCTGCATATAACAGCCAAAAAAATTCTCTTAGAGAATACCACTCCTCTACTAACCCTTCCTTCAAAATTCTTGTTCAAAACCCCTACAATGAAAAGTGGTTTTCTGATTTTTAACTCCTCCTGTCCAAAAATTAATTTCAAATGCTTTATTTTTCTTTTTCCAATATAGCATGACCCATGGTGTTGCTGCTCATTAAATCCCCTCAAAAAATAATTAAAAAAAATTAAATATTCACTCCCAATAACTCTCTAAAGATAGAAAAAAAATAGTTTTAAATTCTTCTTCTTTGACTATCGAAAAAGAAAAACACAAAAAGCAAACCTAGGTGCCCACTTTCATAGTCCCTATTATTTAGGAATAATTATTGAGTATTTTAAATCTCCATAAATCAAATCCCAATTCCTCATATTTTCTCTCAAATATTTTACAATTAAATATTTTTAAAACAACTTTTTTTTTGCTTTTTCACCCCACTAGTCAACTTCAAAGTGCAAAGGAGATTTTACTTGAAAATTTTAATTATTAGAAAATAAATCATTTTTCACCCCTCAACATGAAATTCAAACCAAATTAACCTATTCCAAAATTCAAAAATACTTCCAAACATTAACCTCTTTTTGATTGACACGGGATTACCAATTTGCCATGGATGCTCCTCCATCAAAGGTTTCATACACTATCATTTTAAGTAAGGAATTTTAATTAATTTTTTTCATTTCAAGCTTCTTTACATATATATATTTCTACACTTAAAGAAGATAATTTTCTTTACAATGCTCATTTAAGTTCCTTCAAATCACAAGGCTTGAATCGACAATTAAATCTACAATTCATTCATTTGCAAGCACTGAAAACAGTTCAAATCATAAAAAATTCATTTTCTTATACATGTAGATCAATCAAATTCCAATCATCATGTCATTGCAGTGTGTGCACCTAGATTCCAACTAGCTTACCATTCGATCTGACTAAACAATCCTACTTCAACCATGTTCTCATCCTTCAACCTGTCATCGTACAGCTGCACACACTTGCACTTGCAATTTGATCAGTAATGTTCAAATTCTTGATGACATATAAAATAGTTTTCAGAAATCCACAAAGTCAACATCAGTCAACTCCTTATATGAACAACATTCAAATATTCTAGAACCTCCATTAAATATTTAGTTGAATTTCATCAATAATTCAAAATTTCCACATTTAAATAAATATGCAATAAAATTGGGTTATGACGGGTCTGTGGCATGGCTTAATCGCCTCCTGTGGATTCATTAACTCTAGTGGTTGTATTGGGCATTAATAGGTTGATCTTTTGGTGCAACAAAAACCATTTGTGCAACAATTGGTATCAGAGCCTAGGTCACAAGTTCAAACACCTTACTTGTGCTTGGGGGGATTGTTGCAAGGTGTGTGCCCTTAGTGTCCTTGTGTTGTGTAGGGCAACACTTGGATTCGTGGCATGGATTAATCACCTCCCATGGATTCATTAACTCTAGAAATTGTATCAAGCATTAATAGGTCAATCTTTTGATGCAACGACAATTGTCTGTGCAACATAATATTCAAAATTTGGTGCAAAGTATAAAGGGACGCATTAGTCATAACAATGTACCAATAAAAGTACTTGTAGAGTAGATCTCACATGTGGTGAGATATATCCAATGAAAATATATGTGGTTTTATGTATAAACTTCCTAAAGACCAAGAATATTGGAAATATATTTGAATATTACTACAAAGATATAAAGTTTACCACACAAAGAGATATTTATCTAGGACAAATTGAAATGCACTAAATTGGTGACTTAGATAACAAGATTCCCTTATAATGAAAAATATACAACAATAATATAAATATATCATTAAAAATCACATGCCCACAACTTACACACTATAAGTTTCACTCACCTTAGTAGCTTTGTGTACACATTTTAATTCACATTCAATCCATTACATTAGCCTTAAACCCAATTTGAAAGGTACCAAAATGAGTTAAAGTTGGGCTTCTATCAAATCTTACAATCTTCTAAGAATTCCTTTCACCTTTCCCCACACTTCAATATCAATTCCAAAAATCTCAATTTTAGAAATTTAGTGCAACCATGCTATTATTAGGCCAACTACACTAACATTGTCTATTAAATTAAAATTAAAATAAAAAAGGGCCATGTAGAAATATTCTAAGGACCCATGAATTTATCCATTAGATGTGATTTAATATCACAACTTTCTAAAGTATATCTAATTGGTTCTCTCATTTGTATCTTTTTCTCTCCCACAAATGTTCTCCAATTCATATAATTTCTATTTAAATCAACAAACAAAGTTCCTTGAAGGGATTCAAAGTTCTAGAAAGGGAAAAATTCTAAAGAGAAGCTTCCAGTAGTAGTTTGTATTCTTTTATTCTTGTTGCATACTAAGCTTTCAAAAATAATTTACCAATATTATCAAAGATTCAACTCTCATTATCATGCTCTAATATTCTTGAATATATTGGCTATCTCTTCAACAAATATTTTAATTTGAATCCCATTATTACATATTTTTTTAATAGATTCAAACATCAAGATTGTCCACACTAGGAAGAGTCTCTATATTTAGGAAGTACCTATTTGGGGGATTTACTTTATAAATATTTCCTTGATATAATTTTGGTTTATATTATGTGATCTAGCCATTTTTGTACCAAAAATCTATTGAATTGATCATTATCATTTTCACTAATTGTGTGAGTTTTCATTGTTTCCATTTATATGCATTTTATATTCTCTAAATTTCAAAAGTAATTAAAAGAATATTATTCTTCTTCTTCTCAAGAGAAGAATGTGAATTATAATGTAGTGCCCCTCCATTGCGACTTTTTTGGGTTTCGTGTAAGTGTTTGTTTGTGTTATTGTTGATTAGTGTGTTATTGGTTTAGGCGGTAAATGTAATATTTTAATGGCATTGTTTACTAAGTTAATTAAATTAACATTGATTATATAAATCATGAAATTAAAATAATAACTAAATGAATTAATATTAAGAAACACAAAGTATATATATATATATATAAATATCACTAAGTCAATATTGTAAATATTATGTGTATGGATTTTATTATATAATAAAAATAAATCAAATTCTGTGAAACAGAAAATGAATGGTTTAAGTATTAGATAATTATAGTAATTGGTTTTATAAAAAGTATTGTTTTAAATCATAATTGACAATTTATCTTGTGAGTAGATAACTATTCAATCATGGTAAATCAACGTTTCTTTAAAAGAACTTAATATGATAAAATCTTGAATTGATGTTTAAAGCAAGAAAAGATGGAAAGAATCGCATGCAAGTGCATGCACAATTTGGATAAGAGTGTCAAAAAGGAAATTGAGGGTTTATGGGAGATTTGTGGAATCTTCATCTTTGGGTTTTTGGAGTTTTTATTGATTTTTTTTTGGGGGGTGGTTTCCAGAAGTCTTCAGATCTTATTTTGTAGTTTGGAAGCATAACGACAAGGACACCATAAACATTATTTTGGTGAGGTGCCATTTTTTCTTCTGAACAACTTCTATCGTTGATATTTGGGGGAAAATTCCCAAAATTCTCTAGAATTCTTGTTAGGATGCACCCTTGCACTGTGTCTACTTAGAAATAACGATATTGTTTGAGTCCGATAGCTTACATGCTGCCATTGATCTATGCCTTGACCTTCTCACTTGATTGATATCAAAACTAGCATTTGAGAATGGTCGACGTTTTCTTGGCCCTTATGTGATGAGGAATTTATAGCCATATGTTATATTCGGTATTGAAGCCTATGGCATTGGTGAAAGGGAAAAGAGCTTCATGTCTACAAATCGTAGGATCTACCCAGTGGGGATCTGCCCTTGCATGAAATGAATTTGAAAATCTTGGGAACTATAACTTCTCCTTGAAACACATGAAGCACGAATGAGGTATGTCCGTTATACTTTGACTATATCATTTTCATGCTTAATGATAAAAAAAAAATAAAAAAAATGGTGGCTGCTTATTGTGTGAAATTCAATACTGTGAGTCTCATTTAGCATCCTATGTGGTTCCTTTGCAAGAGCGATGTCACTATGGGTAATTCCTCTATCCCACCTTTTGATGCACAAAGCATCTCCTCTTCGTTTTTCCTTTTATAACCAATTTCTTTATGACCATCTGGTGTAGACTATATCCAACCAATGGCTCAAGCTTGGTATTTGTTTTGTTTCAGTTATGGATGATTTCATTTGTTGAAGGACTCTAATCGGTTTCCATTCCTTGATTTGCAGTTACATTAATTGGGTGTTTTTCGTTGTGTTGTGTTCATTCCTGGAAGTTCTTTTGATTTTGCTACCCTTGTTGACTCCTGATGAAAGCTTTCTGAAATTTGTATGTTGCTAAAGTTTGTGATAAATATTTATATATGATTTGGGGTATCGATTGTTTTAAGACAATATGAGGTTTTGATCCTTGCAACTCAGCCTCTTGTGTTCCTTGCAAACCCCAATGCATGATGTATACACAACTCTCATGCACTAATCTCGCGTGCTCTGAATGCATGGCTTCGGTACGCATCTTACAATGCAATTGTATTCTTCATATTGTTTCTGTTTGCATCACTTTTATCTTCCACAAGGTTAAGGTATCTATTTAAAATGTCGGGAATGGTTCATATCTCCCAAAACAATCTCCTTTTTGCTACAATCTAGGTGAGGATTTAGGGGCGGCGTAATAGATTGCATTTCCTCTCACATAATTAAGTAAAAGTCTTGAATCTGAAAATACCCGACTTCCTACATTCATCAAGCCAGTTTCTTTGTCTTGCACGCCCTCTTTTATTCATTATGTTGTGTTAGCAGCTCTTTGGCTATGCATCCCTTTATCGATTGTAGGAGATCTCGTCACTCTAGCCATTCACTGCTTTTGTATCATCACTCGGTTTATAGGGGTGTTTTCTTTCTTCTTTTGCTTCTGTAATCATGTTTTGGGTGATGTTTAGTAAGTACGAAACAATATAAGTTTCCTTATTAAGTAGTATTCATTTACATACATATCTCTTCTATATTCTATATATATATATAATGATTGTTGGGGTATTCTTAAATTGGATAGTTTATAAGTGAAGTATGGATTTACCTATTAGAATTTAAAGTGGAATTTCCTAATGGGTTTGGATTTGTATGTTGATTTCCTCATGTCCTAATGTAACTTTATTATGCAATTAGTAATTTGGAATATCAATATTAGGTCATGTTAACTTGTAATTTTAATTTTAAGAGTTAAATATGTTTTAAATCTATAACTGTATATATATGTATTTATACATAAATATCTATAATGATATGTGTTTATAAATATGTGCATAAAAATAGTTATAGGTATAGACGTATATGTGTCACAAGAGTATAATTAAGGGTAAATTTTTTGAGGGAAATGTGAAATGTGACACTAATAAAATTTGTTTTTTACAAGCTCGTTAATTGTATTGAAAGACTTTATAATGATGTAAAAATAAAATGTAACTTGATTGTTTAGAAGGTCCTTTGTAATTGTAAACTCATTGATATTTAGAATAAAACACAATCTTGTGAAGTCAAAATATGTTTTGGGAAGTTTAGAGAGTATGTTTAGATAATTTCTTTAATGAGTTTAGATGTCATCCTACTGAACCCAGGTAAATATGTAAGCGATGATTTATATGTTCTTGAAGTTCCTTGCTTCTGATTTTTATGAAGTTAGTGTTTTGGTAGTAAAAAAAATGTAATACATTATCCTAGAAAGAGGGCTTGGTTCTTAATTAATTAATAGTTTAATTGATATTAGATGTTGATTTCATGATATAATGTTTAATCAATTGCTAGTAGTAAATGATTCCGTAAGGGATAACTAAATAGAATAATTGTCTACTATTCTTTATGATTGATACGTGGATTGAATTTGTGCATTTAAGGGTTATTCTTGATGGTTTTGTTACTTTTAACACATATTCCTCTTGGGTTGTTTTGATTTACAAATATTTTATCAATTGAATTTGTGGTGGAGTATGTTGGATTCTAGTGCGATGCTTGATTGTGATATGTGGATTAGGTAGGGTGTTTATATTTCTTTGTTGAATGTGATCTTTTCTCCTTGAATTTATATTCCTTTTGAGGAACCTTGATACTTAGCCCTGTGGGAACCCTCAGTGATATATTGTCCTCCATTGGAGTTGTGGTTATTTGGTCATTAGGCTTCCAGAGGCGAGGGTAAACTTGTTTCATATTGATTCTTCATTGTGATTTTGAGACTATGGATGCTTTGTACCTGATTTTATGAGAAATTATGTATGTGGCTATTAGCGAGATGGTATATGCCTTGCGTGTGTTTCAGTTTGAAGTTTAGTGTTTTTTGTTATTGGTACAACCCCTTGATGCTTTGGTTTTGTGATTTGGGTTTCTAGGGAGAGTGGCTCTTCATGGGGGCTGGCACATAAAGGGACTATCAGGGTAACCCACGTTAGAGTTAGAGTAAAAAGTGACAACCTAATTAATTAATTAGGGGTTGGGTAGTAAAACATTAATAAGATAATTTTGGATGCCTCGTCCGCCTATTGGGGCTATCATAGACTAAAGATGGGACGAGAAGGCCATGGTTGGAATGATCATTTCCTCGTCTTCATGAGAGGTTAACGGTTCTGCATGAGTCACCCTATGGAGTGGCGCCTTGAGATAGGAAGTCAGGATAACCATAGATGGAGGCGACACCTTGTGATAAGTTTTTTGAATAATCCATGTAAGGCCATGCGATGACACTCTCCTCTAGCATTCCCCTTGAGTTATTTTATTGCTTACCTTTGGAAGCAGTCTATTGATATGTTTTGATGATTTATTGTTGTTATGTTTGAAAGTGATTTAGTGTTATATCCTTTGGAGGTTGAGTTATTGTTGTTATCTTGGAAGCGATTTATTGATGATATGTTATATGATTTATGATTTATTGTTGCTACGTTTTTGGAATTGGTTTATTATTGTTATGTTGGAAGTGATTTACAGATGTTTCCTTTTATGATCTTTTGATGTTATGATGTGAGTGGATTATGGATATTGTAATTATCTTTGCATTTTTCATCATCCATGTATGATGTTGAGTCTTGTTGTTCACTATTGGGATGTTCTTGGTTGAGGATTCTTTCTTGTCATCTCCTTAGCATGGGGTGTGGATCTTCAGACCCACAAGGTCGGGTGGAATGTGCTAAGCACCCCATTGGGTCCCTAGTCGAGGATCGAGTGGTGTGGATTGGAGTCATTTGCAGTGACTCCATAATTGTATCCATCTTGGAGCCAGTTGTGATACTTTATACTATTCTCTTCTGTTGTATCATGGTATCTTGTCTTATGGTTCCGCTCATGTGGGAAACACTTTTGTATCATTGTAATCCTTGAACATTGTAATGTAATGATAAACTTTGTGTGGCTTTTGATCCGTGGCAGTTGTTATTCGATATGTTGTATCTGCGGAAATATGTCCCTTGAGTTTTTATGATGATAGAGAGTTTATCATTATAAGTTTTGAGTTAATCATGTATATGTTGTATATAACTACATGGATGGTTTATTATTAATGATTTGTCATGTATGTGTTACATTTGCAAATGTTTACTTTGTTATGGATTATTTCTTTGGCTTTCATTCTCTATCATCGTTGTATGGATTTAAGTTTCGTAATGTCACCTCGTGTACCCCAAGGGATGTAAGTGTTGTGGTTTTGTTTAATTAAATTTCATGTCATATCTTAATGTGCATCTCATGAATGTTTACTTTAAAAAAAAATTGTGTGGTAATTATTGTTTAGTCGTCCTTTAGGGTTCACACAACAGGGTGTTACATATAATCTCTCTTATTGATCTTCACTTGTGTTTATTTTCCCACTTTCTTCCATTCCTTACATTCCTCTCAATCTTCAATTCATTTGTTACTCAAGGATGCTCTTTCCTTATAGGTGTCTACATTTCTCCTCCAAGGCTCAGATAAACATTTTTTAAAAGGTTACCTTTGAATCCTCTTCATTTCTTATGGTTCTCCCTCTTATTTTTTAAAATAATATAAATCCTTTTACAACTAATATTATTTAACAATATTTTTTTTCTTTTATGTCATCTCCTGACTCAAGGTACCCTTCCTTCTTTACCCTCTTTATTTTATTTCTCTTAAATTGTTGCATTCAACAAAAAAATATCTTATATTTGACACCTTATTCAGATTTAGACCAATTTTATTTATTTATAAAAGTATAAATAGTATGTTCACACATATTTTATATTTTACTAATCATAGTCACAAACTCTAAGTGTACATATATATACCAAAATATACTTGACTACCCATGGACGTCAAAAGAAGAAAATAGGGACTTGGCCACTTTGACAAGATATTGTGTAAGCATCCATTTTCCAATTTTCCTAAACATATATATTAAGCTCATGATATTTGTAATTATCAAAAGGCTTTCTTCACTCATCAACTATTCAAACATCAAAGTTATTCAATTCTTGATTAAATTTATATCTCATATTGGACTATTTTCTTTTAGTGATACAAATTTAATTATAGCTTTGATGTTCTTTATTATTGTGCAAGTTTTTGTCTATTCTTTATTTTTTTATAAATAGAGGAAACATGTATAGTCACATTGATATCCTTGTAGGTGCAAAAATGCTTATATTATAACATTAGGCCCTCCTCCAATGTTCAATGATGCAAGCTCTCTTTAGATCTTTCTATTCAACAAAATCATATATGTGGTAGGCTATAATCTCCTATCTTCACACTCATATACTTTATTTTCACTCTATTAACTTCTTTAACATCCATATAATTAATTTTTAATTAATATTGTCAATGAAATATATATCTATTTTAGTATTTATTTTCTCTTTTTCTAGTTGCATCTTACTTAGGCTATGAATCTAAGTTAATTATGACACATATAGTATTATAAATAAGATGAAAAATAATTTCAACTTCATTGGGCAGTACTTATTTGTGTTTTACTTTAATTGAATAAAAATCCTTTTATGGTAGAATGCTAGTGAAACATAAGGATATGAAATTAAAAATAATTTACCACACAAATACTAAGTTACCTATTCTTTATCTAGACTAGAATTCTAGAAATTCACTAAAAACATACCAACCAAGATAAAATGTGAAATAAAATTTGTTGGTTGATGTAAGATTGATTGACCACTAAGATTTTTTACTTTAGTAAAAGAACTATAGCATCATTTCTTATTATGTCTAGGTCATACCACATTTGCTTAATTGCTACTTTAGTCAAACATTCCTTTGAGCTCCATCATTAAGCTCACTAGGGTTAGAAACATTATTACTTGAGTTTTCTCTAATTTTTCAATGTTCCTCATTGATTCCACATGCTTATTAATATGTATAGCTTTCAATTAATGAGAAACATATTGTTAGTGTACTATTGTTGGACTTGAGAATTTAATGTCTTGGAACTAGATTCTCTTTATTTTAGTTGAGCTTCTAGTTTTCTCAGTTTCTTTATGGTATTTTTGAAAAGAGAGTGGGTAGATGCAAGAAGTTGGGTCCACAAAATATTCAAAAACTAGAAGTGTTTATTGATTTTTAAAATTTGTCACAATTGAACTAAAAATTTAAAGCACTTACACACAGAATCCTAAAAAGGTCCAATAATATGAAATGTATTATTTTGAGTCTAATTTCTAAATATGTAATTTATTCTAATACATAGATAAAACAAATTAATTTTTAATAGACATGTATAAAAATCACTTTTAAAAGTCATCTTTTTAGGACCATACCATGCATGTACGCATGAGCACCATAATTTGACCTAAATAAAAGTATTTTCTAATTCCTTTTGGGGAAATATGTGTATTATATTGAAGATTGATGAGGATATTTTTTATAAAAAAATTTCCAAATATATTTTTTAATTAATTTTTTATTGGCCCTAATTGTTGTTTTTAAAAACCCCTCATGTACGATCACCATAATTTGAGTTGAACTAGTCATTTTGTTTTTCATTGTGTAAGTAATTATGTGTAGATTAATGTTATATGATTTTTTTTAATAAAAAACTTAAATGAAAAGAAGTTATTAAAATATACAAAAACCTAACATTCCAAGTTTATGAACCAATTTCCTCATAACTTAATTAAAAATAGAAAAACTATCCACTTATTAAATAATTACATATTAGACATCATCATCTATAATGGCCTTTAATTTCATAAAAAAAAATTAAAAAAAGTTGTCAACCATATTGAAAAAATAGTTTTTTCTCTTGATGTTTTCATTACATTACACTAGCAGGTCTAAGGCTAAGGGGTGGGTTTCCAAGCCTAAAACGAAAAAAAAAGGAGCGAGTTTCAAATTTTAAATTTTATGAAACACATACCCACTCTAAAACATGTACTCATTCTAAAATGCTATGTAATTAGAAATATGGCTCCATTTTAATAAACAAAACAAGTAGTTGTTTTAGAATAGGTGTCTGTTATGAAAATCAAAACAAGTACTCGTTTTTAAAGATTTAGGTTTGAGATCTCAAGCCTAAATGGGTACCCATTTTTTACGAAACAAGAACCTATTTTTAGTAGATTATTTTCAAGCTTGAAACTTCCCCTATATGTGGACCCAACTTCTTGCTTTTACCTGAGTATTATACTTTTAGAGAAGCTTTATAATGGTTTTTAATGATTATTTAATTAATTTTGATTAATATTGTTAGAAGCTTTGTATTTAATTTAATTAATTAAATTTGATTATTTTGTAAAGTAATTTAATCTTTGAGATTAAATTTATTTTATAAGGTAATTAAATTAGTTAGATTAAATTTATTTAGAAATTATTATGTAAATTTGAATTATAAATTGCATAAAATCTTGTAATTATCAAAAGAGGAGGAAATATCTTGAATTGGTTGAAAGATATTTTAATTTTGACATGTGTGTTAGAAAAAATTATTAAACATAGTAGTTGGAAAATAATTCTCAGAGAGAATATTTGCAATAACTGAAAGAGGAAAGAAATTACTTCACAGGAATTGGTAAAGATGTTTTTTTTTTAAAAGAAGTTGTTGAAAATTGGGAAAAGGAAGCTCTCAAAAAATTTAGCTCTGGTTTTTGGTTTTCTTCTTTCTGGAAATTGATATTTTGGAAGAAGCTTTGACAATTTGGAATTTGCAGAGGAAGCTCTTCTTCAAACTTTAATTTCTCAAGCTTTCGGAAACAGGTTCTTTTAATTATTTTTATTGTTTTACAAATTGAAAAGATTGTCTGTACAAGAAATATTTGTGTAGAAGCTTTAATTTATTTTATAGATTTGAAAGCTTTTTGTGTTTGGAAAAATTTCCATGTAAATTTTAAGTGCTTTTGTAGAAAATTTTATAGTAAAATCAAAAAGCCTTTGTTGAAATTATTTTTAAAACAATAGAAAACCCCAGTGGGAAAACAATAGAGGATTTAGAAAATCTTTGTAGTATTGAATTGAATTCCTTTCGTAAAATTGGGGAAAATGAAATCCTCTGATAAAATTGTAAATCTTTTCCTATAGGAAAACCTTTGTTTAAATTTTCTCTTCTCGAGCAATCATTCTGGGTTATTTGTTTATATATATATATATATATATTTATATAAAAATATGCATTTTAAATTATGAAATTTTATGTAGAAAATTTTTATTAGAAAATATAGTGAACTCGCCGTATGGCGAAATTGGAAACTCAGGGGAAAAATTAAAAAAAATATTAAGTATATGAAAGGGCTAGGGGGGCTACTTGACAACTGCCCCCATAGAGAAGACGTTGGTTGTGGAGGCATCGCCGTTACCTTCCATAGTAGCATCCCCCCTGTGAAGAAGGCTACATAGGTAGCCAACCCTCAGTCACAACCATGTATGGTTGTTGAAACTTGCGCAACCACTAATTAGTCGATTTCAAAATTTTATTATGATTTGTTCATAATATAAAATATATAAATATATTATATAATATTTATTGTATATATTATTTATAATATATATTATATGTATTACATATATATTTATATATTTATTTTGAAATTTTTGGATATTGTAAATTATTTTTAAATAATTAAATAATATATTTATATATATAATTAGATGTACTTGTACATATTTAATTATATAATATATGCTTTAAATTACACTAATAGATATTTTAAAATAAAATAGTATAAAAAATAGAAATTGAATTTCTTTTATATGTAAATGTGAAATTGTATTAAACAATTGAATTTAATTTCTTATTGTTTGTAGATGAGTTTATATTGAGTTGGTTAATTTCTAGTAATGTGTAATTGTTTTAATTGGATTTAGGAAATCCTAATGGTAGTTTAATTATTAACCTTGGGTAGTGCACGTGGTTGTAATTAAGTTTGAACACCCGGTTACTACGAATGGGATGTGTGATTCAGTTTGAACACTCAGTTACTATGAATGAGATGTGTTGCCTCTTGCAGTATGGTTGATATTTATTATCAGTTTTTGTGCACTTTGTTTACCCTTGGTTGTACGTTAGATCCTTGTTTTTTCAGTAGGGGAGTGGTTCTCAGTGGGGGTCTGACACACAAAGGGGCACCAGGGTAACTCACTAAGGGTTTAATCAAGTGATAACTTAAAAAGAATTAATGAATGGGTAATTCTCATAATAATAAAGATAATGAATGTCTCTCTCACTGATCAAGCACTTGTTTAGGCTTGAGGTGAGATGAGAAGCATAGTTTGTATGGGGGTCCAACGACCAGTAGAGGTAGCCAAGATAACCCAAGATGGGGGTCCAGTAGCCTAGGAAGGTTATGTCAGGGTAACCCATAGAAAATTATGTGACACTCCTCCTATGACAACAATATGCATTATGTAGTTGATGTACTTGATTCTTTTACTCTGGAAGCAATGTAACCTTCATGTTATGTATTGTACTTGTGTAGTTTAGTCTTGAGGTTGCATGTGTCTAGAAGTTATTGGTTTTTCCTAGGAATCCATTTTACTATCTCCTTGCATGGGGGGGTGGGCCTTTGGGTACCACTTGGTTGGGTGGAATGTGCGCCATACACCATTGGGTTCCCATTACATGTTCATGATGGCGGGAGCTTCTAGATTGGAGAGCTCGCATGTTTCAGTTACTTGTACCATCTTTTGTATATTGTTGGTTTAGTTGAATATCTTTGTATATGTACTACTCCTCATTTGTAATTGAGGAGGAATTTTGTATCTATGTAATTGTAACATAATTGTGTAACCTACCTCATTTTGGAAATAAGCTTTGTAATTTCTTTATGGAATGAATGCAATCTTTAAATGATTCTTAATGTACTTTGTATCTTATGAGATGAATTAAATGCCTTGGATGTATTCTATTTATTTCATGAGTAATAATTATATGCTATGGTTAGTTTACTTTTGTATATTGGGATTCGAATATAATGTGTTGTCACATATCTTAGAGAATGTATGCATTAAGTTTAGTTCACTTCACTTATTATAATTACACTTTTAAAAAAAAAAAAAAAAAAAATTGCTACACTTTTGTTGTGTTTGCGTCTTTCTTTAAGGTTACATGGCGGGGTAGTACATGTGTTTATGTTTAGGTGGACCTCACTTCAAACCTTAAAGAGTGATCTAAATTTTATTGAATGGACTATGCATGGACTTATAGAAAATTCTCACAAGTTTTCTATTTGTGTCACCTTCTAGTAATTTGTTTCTTTTGATATCATTCATTTATAGAAAGTTGAATTCTATTTGTTTCTACAAAAATACGTTGATAATAATTTGGACTCTTGCCACTCAACTCACCACCATACCACCATACATGAGGATGAGTGTGGTTGCATGTATGTGTCCTAATTTCATTAATTTTAATCTCTTCTCCTACTTCATAAAAGCTCAACTATCATGTGGTGTGGGTTACTCTTGATATTAAAGTCATTTTCTTGGCATTATCATTGCTTATGAGTCTAATGATGACCTAGAAATAGCTACATTATGGCATTGGATTGCTAGCAACTTGCCATTTTTCTAATTGTCTTATTTGTGATGAATTTAATATGGCAGACTCATAGAAGGGCAAAGACAAAATATTTTTTTATGTAATACTATGTGATAGACTATGAAGGTAGGCTCTATATTAAAAACCATTACGAGTTGTCAAACCTATATTTTTGGCAACAATTAGCCACATCAATTCCATTCTTCACTTAATGAGTTGATAAATCACTTGCAAAAAGATCTAAGTTAGAGAGGCATTAAAGGTAATCAAACCATCAAGTAAGGTTTTTGTTCCTAGATCTTTCCATAATAAATTCTATGTGAAGTATTATAAGTAGTAATGTGATGTTTTAGTGGAAGAAATGGAAAGAAAGAGAAATTAATTCAATGTTGACAAACACTATTAAATTATTCATTGAGAACTCTAAAACATTGCATTAGATTTTGTTTGACTTGATTCACATATAACAATATGTATATTCAACACGATTAATTATAGAATGACGATGGTTAATAAACCCCATAAAGCTCATTACTCTCTATATTTTTGAATGAAAAACAACGTAAAAAACATGCAAAATGACCAAATTTTCTTGATTGACTTTTGCTTTAGGCATTCACCACCTTTAAAGTTCATTTCTTGACTTGAACATAACATTTAGTGATGTAACATGGATGGGCCATTACGATTCTTGGGGAAGTGGTCGATTACTCACAGCTCATTAGGTCTTACATCCAAGATTTAGCCACTAGGAGATGTCATTAACATAAACAGTCTCCCTCATGGCATCATCAAAGGTCAAGCTTTTATTCAAATGAATAAAACTAGAGAAAAATTTCATTATGGAATACTTCCCCTTGAGTGAAGTATGTTAGCAAGAAAAATGGAGAATCATATATTGTAGTTCTGTGCCCCAAGTATTATCTATAGTTTGTATTCATACCCTATACTTAGTAATAAAAAGGGATTAGACATTAAAGCATAATGACGAATAGACAAATTAACATAAAGAAAAATCAACAAAATTTAAAGAATATTCATAATATTTCATATATTTCCCAACTATATATATATATATACTTCAATTATGTCATCATACATCATATCATGTATATTTTCTAATACATCATCGCTCTTATCTTTTCTTAACTTCTATCTTTTACATATATCTTCCTCTCTCTACTACATAGTATTCTATAAAGTATACACATCATTTCCTAATGGAACATGTTCCTTAAAATCTACCCTACTTCTTGGAGCTTACTTTTTGTCTAGGAGATCTACAACCCTCTTGTGATGGTTTGTAGTAGGATTTACTACTCTATTTTGTACTCGATGTTTTCCCTACTAATATCACCCCCCTTTTAGAACTATGGTTTGTCCTCAAAACATATTTATGTAAGTTGGTTGGAATGATTTCCTTGTAAATATCTTTTAGATGGGAAAAATTATTTTCCCATTGTGTCTTCGAATAATTATTTTGAGTTTATATGATATATTTTAATTTGGCCACATTAACATAGTATTATATTTATGTACCATATAATTTCCTTAACTTGATCTCATTAGATTTTAGCATATTGTTAATGTAATAGGGACCTATCCATGTAACTTTTAACTTTCCCTATTTCTTAAATTTTCTATTGTATAGAAAAAGCATGCCATCTTTCTTAAATATTTTATGTTCGATATTTCTATCATGTCATTCCTTCTTCCTTTTTCTTTCCATAAGTAGTTGATATATCACAAGTTGTTTGGAATCATCTAATTTTTCCAAGTCCTCAATTCCCTACTTTATTAATTAGTATCAAAGTGAGTGTGATGTGAAGGTTGGGAACTGGGAAGTTTAAGGGTAATCTTTCCTCCATCCCATAGACTAATTCAAAAGGGGTAAATTTTGTGGATATTATAAGTGGTCCTGTAAACATAGAGCACCATAGGTATTTTGATGTCTCAATCTATTCTATTTTCATTGCACATCTTAGTCAAGATGGTGTCTATAATCTTGTTCAAAGTATCACTTGGTCCATTGGCTTGTGGGTGATAAGGGGTACTCCCCTTATGGGTTATCATGAAACTTTCTAGTAATTATGTGATCAATTTGTTAACAAAGTGTTTCCCTTGATCACTAGTTATGATTAGCAGGCATCTAAATATTATAATGATGTTTTGATATATGAACTTCACAATATTCTTTGTGGTATAATCTTTAGTCGGTTCCATCTCTTCCCATTTTTTCAAATATTCTAAACCAATGGTGATAACTCTAGCTTTAGATAGTTTTTTGGGGGCATCAATGGTTCCAATAAAATCAATAGCCCATTTTTCAAATGGTACTTGGTATATAATATAAGTTGTAGGGGAATTTCATCCCTTGTTGTGGGTCTCCCAAATCCCTAATAGATGTTGCAACTTTTAGCACATTAAATGTGAATGGTGTAGACAATAAATAGTGGTGGAATATTTACAAGACATACACCATCGCTAAATATTCTCTCTATAGTGATATAGTTATTTTCATCCTGATCTTGCAAAGGAAATATGGTGGTCTTTATTTCCATGAGTTTGTATGAGTATTTCTCCTATGGCCATCTTAGAGGCATCCAAATGTACATAAAAAGGATCTATCTAATATGAAAATATCAATATAAGCGCTTCCACAATTTGTTGTTTGAGTATATCAAAAGAATGTTGACATTGTTTTGTCCAATTTATAAACTTATTAGTCTTTTTCTTTAGTAACTCTTCCAGCGGTACTACTATAATTGCATATCATCTAATAAATTTATGTTGGTATTTGATATAACCTAAGAAGGTTTTTACTTCTAGTGTTGTTTTAGGTTCTGATAGGCTCATGATCAATGCCACCTTCATTGGATCTACCATTAATCCTTCCTTGCAAACGATATACCCCAACAATGTGCCAAATAGTACCATAAATATGCATTTCATAATGTTTTGGTATATTTTCATGCTTTTGCATCTTTCTATCATTATGTGGACTATTTGAATGTGATTTTAACTAACCCATATACTGTCTAATTATCCAAATAAACTTCTAAGAAGTCATGAAGAGAATATTTAAATGTATTAACCATTATTTAGCTAAATATTGTTACAGCATTATTTAACCCAAATGACATGATTGAGTACATAAACGAGCCCCATTATATTGCAAAAGTGGTCTTTGTTTAGTCTTCTTCTCTAATATTGACCCGATGGTAGTTGGAAAATCTATCAATAAATGAGTATATTTCCCTTCCTATAACATATTCTAATATTTATTCTATAAATGGAGCTAGAAAAGGATCATGGATACAAGCTTTATTTAGTTCTATAAAATCAATGTACATATATTTATTTCATTAGTCTTCTTGTTTTGTACCACCATGGGGCTGATCCACTATACATCCTCAACTAGTTTTATGATTGTGGCTTTTATCATCTTGTCCAACTCTTTTTTACTTTCATTTTAATATTGAGATTGAGTTGGTATGGTCTTTTCTTTTGTGGTTTGGCTCATTTTTTCAATTGTATTTTCATTACTTAGGCTTCTTCCTTGATCCCTTTCATATCTATGAATTTTTAAGTAAATGGTTCTTTATACTCAAATTTGAATTATATTGGAAACTACTTGTTCATCCCAATTGTCCCCAATTTTAGCCAATTTAGGATTCCTAGTAGATGCCATACTATCTTCCTTTAGTTTGAGGGTTTTCCTTAGTATTGATCTTTAGATTCATAGTGTAACTATAGTTCTCTTTCACCTTCTTCTACTTGTATATCTAGTTTAGGATCCGAGTATCCTTCTTCTTGATATGTAATATAACACCTTTTCTTTGTAAGCATAGTCAATATATCCATCCACTCTATCAATTTCCATGCCATTTCTTTGAGAGGGTGGTGGTGGAATTTGTATGTGAGTTTGTATATTGGTTTCTTCGATAGGGATAAATATATTTTCTTTCATCCTCATTAGTGTGGTATGGATATTTTCATCTTCATCCCAAAACAAGGCGTGAATGAAATTTTTCTTTAGAAATTTCTTTCCATTATTTTGTTTTGATCCTTTTCTCTTGGTTTATGTACCATGTTTGGACTATTGGCATTATTCCAAGAGAAAATTGTATGTATAGCCTATTATTTTATTCTCTTGTCCCTTCCATGTAGTTATATATATCTATAAGTTCTCCTTCAAAGTGGTTGATCCATTGTATTTTGTGATTATAATATATTATCCTTTTTCTTGTAGGTATCCATTTTTTATAAGAGTCTTAAAAGCATGCCAACGAGGTATACTATCTTTATGAGTTTTCCACTAGCATGTGGCATTGTAGACCAACCTATCTTGCAATGTTGTAATCCACAAATCTTTTCTTACAAAAATTTTCTCCATCTCTTCCAAGTAACTATTTATGTCATCAAATACTAAAAATATGGGTAGTTTAATGTGTGACCCTTTGGATATGGTTTATATATTTTGTCTCCTTGGGATGAGATCGAAGATACTAGTTGTCTCTTCTCTTGGAGTTTTTGATCTATTATTTTTATTTTTGGTACTTTGCAGTACCTTTTTAGGGTATATTTATACCATAAAAAACTCTCCTTAACCCATTACCTTTTGGGAGGTCATCTTAGGCTCTTCCCACATCCATGCATTTAATACATACTTGCTATCTATGCTACTATTATCACTTTCAAATTTAATTTTTCTTTCACTAGTAGGTTCCTCCATTATATTTTTTTTAGGCAATAAGAGATTGGATATATCAATTTTGTATTTTCTTCATAATCCTTCTCTTGAGAAATCTCCTCTACATAAGAATTATCTTCATTATATCCTAAATTAATATGAACTACTTTGATATCATCTGTGAAATATGTTTCCTCCTTTCTAGAGTCTACTATTCCATTTTCATTAACAAACCATTACAATCCTAGAAAAGCTTAGAATGTATTGAAAGGCTCTTTCATGGATACTACTTCAAAATTAACTGTTAAATTCACTCCTTGCACATTAACTTTGATATTTTCCATGTGCCCAAGGTTTGCATGCCTAAATCATCTACTAAGCTAATATTATAGGGAGTATTTGTCAGTGTTGGCCTTCCTAATCTCTCCCAAGTCTTTTGTGGTATAATATTGATGTATGCTCCTAGGTCTACATGATATGTTTAACTTTTTAGTGATTAAAATGTGCAATTATCATTCGTGCTCTATTCTTCCAATCCTGGTCTCTTTGTACTCTATGGATAATTTATTTCTTATTCTAGTATTTACCAAATTTCCCTAGTTTTACCTAGATGTTCTTCTATTGTGCTAGAGTGGCTAGCTTATTTAAGGCAATAAATTATTTTTCTACAAAAATCCACTTCATTTTTTTGTTGAATGATTGTTATTTTTATGTTTTCTATGATTTTATCATGTTGTCTCTTACTAGGATGGAAATATTCATTTTCTTCTTTTCATCATCATATTCTTCATTATCTTCCTCATAATCAAGTTCTTTTTTGGTGGTATTGGTCCCTTGGTGAGTGATTACTATAGTTTTGTTTTTCCTATTTTTTGATATTATATTTTTATTGTAATAATTTTTTATTTCCACTTGGTACTCTTCTCCAGAGGAAACCTCACTAGTAGATGTGTCAAATGACCAATTATCCTACTTCTGACATCTCCTAGATCCTTATAGAGGATTTATTTTGTATTTTTCTTATGACCTTGGCCCCTCTACTTGGCCCTTGGAGTTAATCACTCTTTGATTTAGGTGGAACATTCTAGAATTATTTTGTTTCCATCTCATAGTTGTAGAGGTCATGATTTGGATTGTCGTAGAATGAACATTTTTTCTCTTGTCTAACCAACATTCTATGGAAAAGTTTCTAGGCTTGCCACATATAAAATAGTTTGAATAATCTCTTTTGTAGTTCCTCTTTCTACATCCTCTACCTCCTATGTAGTTGAATGACCTTTAGTCTTAATTATAGTTATATGGAGGGGTTTTTGTATTTTATTTGAATTATTGTTGTCCCTCCATGGTGGTAACCTATAGCCATGATCTTGTGTATACATGGGACTTTCTGTAAATCCCTTAATGTATACCATAGTGTGATCAATTTATCTATTGTACTCATGATTTAGTGGGTACCAAAGGTCTTGGTGTGTCTCTATATTTCTAAGTTAAAATTATCTTGATGGGAAATCATTTGTCTCATGATCATCCCACTAACCTAAAAGTTCACAAAATCTTGATTGAATCCTTTGTGGTACTGTATGGAGCTCTACCCTTAATGTTGTGGCCCTCTTCTTACCTTGTTCCTTTGGGATCTCATTCCTTTAGTGGCCTTCCCTAGAATACTAAGAGAACCATATTTTTTTTCCCATTATTGGATTCTTCTCTTGTCATTATTTTCTAGCATAGAGTGATTTGCTTAATCACCAATTTCAGTTTCTCTATTATCTCACTCTCTTTCTCCTTATCTACCTTTCTCTATGGTTGTGTCTCAATGTGGTAGGCCAAAGTTTTGCATCTAAGTATGTGTCAGATATTCTTCCATACAATTCTTCCTTGATATATTTTTGAATCCTAAAGATAATTCATTCCATTTTATTTTTCTCTATTAGTGGTTCCTCCAGTTTGTGGGAGACTTCTTTAAATATTTTGTCATACTCCTTCATCGACTCCCTCTTTTTATGTACCAATTCTCTCATTTTAATTACACTCTTAGATGGTACTTTTGGAGTGTCAAAATTTTCCAAAAAATTTTCTTCACATTTTCTAAATCTATATCATGCTTTGGCTAGGACTTATTATACCAATCTAAGGCATATTTTCTCAATGACCCCACAATGTCAAGCAACTTAGGTTTATCCTCATCAAATTTTTTACTCTACCATATTGAATCTATTATTTGAATGTGCTTGGTAGATTCAATGTTGTCTTTATTAGAAGTTTAATTGAGGACTCCATTGTATGCTTAACTTCTTGTCTTATCTTGCAAAGGGATTCTATTACTTTATTCTTTTTTTCAATATTTCTTATTATTGAAATCTTGTTTTCTCAACCCTTATCTCTTACTAACTTGGTATCAAAATACTCTTTGCCCAAAATTTCTTCACAATTTATCACAAACTTCTATTGCAGACTATTTTCCTTGTGGTTCTTGACTAAAAATCCTTCTTTCTTTATAAAGCATAAGGATGGTTCCTGGTCTAGGGGTTGCACTTCTTCATAATTTTTTTTATTTCAGGTGTTGTCTTTCTCTTTATAAATGAAATATTATTAGTGAATGTTGATAATTATTTCCCTAAATTAAATATGGCTTTATTCCCCTTTTCTATTTCTTTTTGTTTCATCTTCCTCAAACTTCTATTAACTAATTGTTCTAAATACTCTTCGTTGATAGATAAGATTTTTCTTAGGGTTTTTAAGAATTCAAGGAATCTATCATCTAAATTAATTGCAATGATTGACAAATCTTGTTTTTTAATTGTGTTTTAGAAAAAAATGCAATAGTGTTCAAGTCTCATTGGTTCCATAGCCATCTACCAATATTTTCCTTGATACCCCATAGTTTTCCATGCTTCTTTCTAGGTTTCTCAAAATCTCTCTTGTTTTTTCTAAGAAAAAGTTTATTTGCCCCAGATTCTTCCAAATTTCTTTCCTCTTTCATCTCTCTCTCTCTCTCTCTCTCTCTCTCTCTCTCTCTCTCTCTCTCTCTCTCTCTCTCTCTCTCTCTCTCTCTCTCTCTCTCGTATTCTTCATTCTCCTATGGTGTCTTTCCTCTCTTTTAGAGTTATGTATTCATCTCCTTTCTTCACTATTTTGGCTCACCATGTTAATTCTCCTTATCAACTCAATATCTTCTCTAATCCCTCTAGATCTCTTGTTATCTCCTTTTTTCATGGGTGCTTTTGATTTAGTGTTACATTATTCTTTTTATTTCTTCCCATGGAAATTATTTCATAATTTATTTTAATGTGTCACATTATTTTAGATTTTCCTTTCAAAGATCTCCCCTTTTCCATTATCCATCTCCTTGATGCCTAACCCCCTCTCGAGGCTAATACTAAGGAAATAGTGTCACAACTTATAAGAAAATTTTAATTTTTTAGTATTTTGTTTTGAAAATTAATTTTTGCTTCATAATCTCCTTTGTACTACCTAACCAAGGTCATGAGAATGCAATCACTATTAGAAATGAAATTGGAGGATCATATCTACTACAGTTATATGCCCCAAGTATTCTCTATAAGTTGTATTTATACCCTAGAATAAAAAATAAAGATGGATCATGGATTAGTGCATGGTGTGGAATAGACAAATTAACATAAAAACTAAGGAACTATTTTCTCTTTTACATATATTTTTTTTTCATACATGATTATAGTCATTCTAATAGATATACAACATATAATCCAATGTTCACATCTAAATAGTATTATAAAATCTAAAGCTTTGAATAAGTAAAACCAATATGGCTCTATCAAGCTACATGGATAGAGAGAATCATTTGAGTGCTTTACTTCCAACCATAGATCAATAGTCTAATGCTTACTTTCTAACTAGAAGTGGCCCTACCCTTTAACAAGGGTGATAAATTGTGGTAGCTTTTATATGTTGGAATTTTGGATATGATGGAGTTGTTTATGAGTTGCTTGTGTGTTGTCATTGATGCCAACCCCTTTTATGAAGAGAGTATTGGAATGTTGTGGGTGTTGATAATGTCAACCCCTAGCATTGGAGTTTTTGGTATTAATGTCAACACAATGTTGCTAGTGTTTTCATTGATGTCCTACTTCAGTACAGTTGCAGAGGTTGTTGTCTTGACTTGTGTTTGGAGAAATTGTTGTAGTTTGAAATTTTTGTAGATATGTTAGCAATATTGTTGTTGAAGTTGGTTCACTTGGTTTCCAAGTGATTTTGAGAAAATTTGAATAAAAGATAGTTTAGTGTGATAGAGTGGTGTTCAGTGTTTTTCTCCACATTTCTTCATGGTCTAAGATATGCTCATGTAGTTTGGACATGATGATTACAGGTGTTGAGATGTGTCATATCTATAGTTTTAGGTTCTGGATTAGTTTGTAATGGAAGATGTGTTTAACAATATGTTTTTCTAGTAAAACAAGGTGTTTGGGAGAAATGAGATTGCTCTGCATTTCTTTGCATTGAAATTTTTGGTGTTACAGATTTGGGAATGTGCTTATAATGTTTGTATCTACCTTCCCTTGATTTTTTAGGTTCTGAGTTGTTCCACAAGACTATCTAATGTGTTGGATGTTTGTGCCAGTATGTCTAGTTGCACAAAATGAAGGTGTTCTTGAGTTTCGATGGTTGTAGTAGTTGTGTAGTATATTTTCATGGTGCTAGAGTATTTTGAGATGTTGTATGAATTGCGTGGAATATTTTTGTGTGGTCCACAAGATGTTTCAAACCTTGAGAAGTGTGTTTGGAGACACTTGTTAGTGTTAGTGTAGGTTTGGCTGACCTAGTGTGCTAGCACTAATTGCAAAGGATAATTATTATTTGAGGAAGTGTTGAGAAGCATATTGGTATAGATTTGGGTCCCAATTGATTTAGCTTCACTTATTTATATTATGGAAGTATTTAGTGCCAACCTATTTTGTGATACACGGTTGAGGTGTATATGTTTCATTAAGGCTAACCTAATTGAGATTGTTTTAGGTCACAAAGGGTATAAATACAAGGAAAATGGTTGTGTGGATTGTGTGAAGTGTGTGTGTGATGCAAAAGATATGAAAGTGATCAAGTGTGTTGATTTGAGTGTGAGCCTTAATGCCTATGAATTCCTAATGCAATGAGCAAAAGGTGTCTACATTTTAGTCTGTTTGATGAGTTTTTTGTGCTTCAGTAGAACTGTACCTTTGGAATATGAGAGATGCATTGTGATTATTTCAAATTGGAAGTGATCCACCCATTCTTCTTTCTTTCTTCTAGATAGTGAGTCCTTTGGTAGTGATCCCTTTATCTTTCTAGGAAATGATCCACCGATAGTGATTCCTTCTTTATCTTTTTGGGTGGTGAACCCCTAATAGTGAGCCTTATTGTTTTCGGTGTTGCAATTCATATATTAGTGAGCTAATCCTCATTGTGGTTTTTACCTTCTTTTGTTTTCAATGTAAATCAGGTGTTCTTATGTGTTTCCTATGTTTTCATTACTGCTTTACATGTTTATATTCTATTAATGCACGTTAATGGTTTGATAATGGATAAGGGTTTAAGAACTAATATAGATATGAATGTTAACAAGGGTTTCTAAAGTTTTAAATGTATACAATTGATTCACCCCCTCCTAGTTATCTTGTGCATCTAAAAATTGGTATCAAAGTTGAGGTAGATCTAGATGGTGTTAAAGATCCTTTGTTTGATGAAACAAATTTTACCTATTGGAAAGCTAGGATGGAGTCTTTCTTAGTCTCCCTTGGATTTTGTGTTTGGTAGCGTGTTGAAATAGGTTATACTATGCCTACAAATGGACCATTAATTGATGATGAGATCAAGGCATATGAGAAGCAAGGAATGCAATCCTGCGTGGTCTTATTGATTCAAAACTTGTGAAGGTTATAAGCTACAAGTCTGCTAAAGATGTTTGGAAAAAGCTAGAAGGAATCTATGAAGGAGATGACAAGGTCAAACAAGTGAAGATGAAGATCTACAAAGCCAAATTTGAAACCCTAAGGATGTCCGAAGATGGAGATATTACTACGTACATGCTTAGAGTTGATGGAATTGTTAATCCCATCAATGGTCTTGGTGGAAATTTGGATGAAAGTGAAGTGGTGAAAAATGTATTAAGAAATACTCCTAAAGATTATAGTCATAAAGTTTCTGCTATTGAGGAAGCTCATAATTTGGATAATTATTCTAGAGATTAAATGTTTGGTGCTTTAAATTATTTTTAAATGAGAGATTTTGGTCAAGATACTACAAATAAATAATTTGATTTTAAAGTCCACAAGTAGAAAAGGATGATGGATTAGATTTGGATGATCTTGATGAGGTGGAAGAAAAATTTGTGAGGAGATTGAAAAAAGGTATTGGAAAATACAAGGGTAAGCTACCTTTCAAATGTTTCAATTGTGGAAAGATAGGTCATTATGCATCTAAATGTCCACTCAAAGTTACTAATGACAAAAAAAAGGATCATAAGGGTAAATTTGTCAAGAAGAGTTATTATTTTGAAAAGGACATTGGTGTATCTAATGATGAAGAATTAGATTATCTAGATGAAGGAAGTGATGAATATTTTTTCATGGCTTTAAATGTTGGAACTGATTATACTAATCTTGAAACATGTGTGAAGGAAAGTCCTCCAAAAATTGAAGGAACTATGTTGACTACTTTTCATGTTAGAGAGGAGAAGAATTATTGGATAATTGACAATGGATGCTCAAATCGTATGATAGGTGATAAGAGTAATTTTTTATCTTGAAAAGTATGATGGTGGTCTTGTTAAGTTTGGTGATGATACATCTATTAAGATATGTGGAAAAGGTTCAATTATTTTTTATGAAAATCATAATAAATATGATGTTCTTTATGTCAAGGGTCTCCAACATAATCTTCTAAGTGTAGGAAAAATGTGTAGCAAAGGATATAATCTTGTATTTTAGAATGGTGGTTGTGAAATAAAAAAAAAGAAGCTATGGTATTTTAGTTTCTTCTAGAACAAGGACATGAGGTAATATCTATCAATTCAAAGGTAGTGGTGCAAAGTTATTTATGTCTCAAACTAATGAAAGTTGACTATTTTATAGAAGAATGGGTCACATCAATTTTGATAGCCTAGCAAGGATAAGTTCTAATTTTGTGAGAGATTTGACAAAGATTACAAAGCCTATCAATGCAATATGCAAAGAATGTCAAGTTGGAAAGAAAACAAAGGAAATATTCAAGACAAAATAATATTCTACCACAGGTCCCTTGGAGTTAGTGAATACATATCTATGTGAACCTACCAGAATTAGAAGCTCATGTGGTGATAGGTATTTCATGTTATTAATTGATGATTATTCTAGAATGGCTTGGGTTACAATTCTCAAACAAAAATAAAAAGCTCTAGAAAAGTTTAAAGCATTTAAGGTTATGGTAGAGAATGAAATGAATCTAAAAGTAATTTTAATAGGTCTGATAGAGGTGGTGAGTTTACATCAAATGATTTTAACAATTTTTGTGAAGATCACGGAATAAAGAAACATTTTTCAGCCCCTAGAACTCCTTAGCAGAATGGAGTTGTGGAAACGAAAAATAGAACAATCTAGGAAGAAGCTAGGACAATGATGAAGGAAGCTAATATTATGGACGTCTATTTGAGAGAAGCAATTCATATTGTAGTATAAATTCTTAATAGAGTTCAAGCAAGAGAAAATAGTTCAAAGACTCCCTATGAGTTATAGTATGGTAAACCCCCTACTATGAAATATTTTAGAGTTTTTAGAAGAAATTGTTATATTAGAAGAGATGAAGAAAACTTAGGTAAGTTTGATGCAAGATATGATGAAGGAATATTCCTTGAATACTCTACAAGAAGCAAGGCCTACTAGTGTTACAACAAGATATTGAAGAAGATTGTTGAGAGTGCAAGTGTCAAAGTGGATGAGGAACCACACCAAGCTTCAATACTTAGAAAAGGATACGAATCTAATAAATCCTCTTGTAGTGAAGAAGAAAAGGTTGAAGACAAAGGAAAAGAGTTGACAATTGAAGAAGAAGAAGCTTTAAAAAAGAATCTTAAGAATCCTAAGTATGTGTAGAAGAATCATTTAGAAGATTATATCATTGGAGATATGAGAAAAGGTGTACTAACAAGGAGAAGAGTTGTTATGATGGAAGAAAAAGTAAATTTTTGTTTACTTTCTAAGGTGGAACCAAAAATAGTGACTAAGGCATGCAAAGATAAAAATTGGATCAAAGCAATGAAGGAAGAGTTAGAACATATAAAGAAGAATTGACTTGGGAATTGGTCCCAAGACAAAAAAATAAGAATGTGATTGGTACTAAATGGGTATTCCAAAATAAGGTGAATGAATATGGAAAATTTGTTAGGAACAAGGCTAGAATTGTGAGTAAGGGTTAATCATAGGTTGAAGGTATATACTTTGAAGAAAATTTTGCTCCAATTGCAAGAATGGAAGCTATCGGGATGCTTTTAGCTTTTGCAATACATAAAGATTTCAAAGTATATAAAATGGATGTGAAGTCTACATTCTTGAATGGTGAGTTGGAAGAAGAGGTATAGATTAAACAAATAGAAGGTTTTTAGTTGTTAGAAGATGCAAATATGGTCTGTAGGTTGAAGAAAGCATTGTATGGACTAAAGAAATTTCCTAGAGATTCATATACAAGGTTAGATAAGTACTTATTGCATCAAGGATTTAGAAAAGGTATTGTGGATAGCTATCTATATTTCAAAGTTGAATGTGAAAGAATATTAATTATGGTGGTATATATTGATTACATAATCTTTGAAGGAAATGAAGATATGCTCAAAAAATTTGTAGAGGAAATGTAGAAAGAATTTGAAATTTCAATGTGTGGGGAGATGAATTTCTTCCTTGGTTTGTACATTAGTCAATCAAAGAAAGGTATATTCATTTCAAAGTCTAAGTATGTTAAGGAATTGTTGAAGAAGTTTGGAATGAATGACTCTAAACCAATATGTACTCCTTTGGTTAATGGTTGTAAGTTGAGAAAGAATGATGAATCTCCTAAGATAGATCAAAGAAAGTATAGATCAATGATTGGTGGACTATTATATCTTATTGCTACTAGACCGGATATCATGCATTCAATTTTTCTTGTGGATAAATTTCAAGAAGATCCCAAAGAATCTCATGTTTCAGTAGTATAAAATGATATTTAAATAATTGAAGGGAACTCCAAATTATGGTTTGTGGTATCTTAAGGATACTGGATTCTCCTTGAGTGCATATATAGATGCAGATTGGGCTGGATATGTAGGTGATAGGAAAAGTACAAGTGATGGTGGTTTCTTTCTTGGAAGTAGGTTGGTTTCATGGCTAAGCAAGAAGTAGGATTCAATGTGATTATCTACTACAAAAGAAAAATATATTTCAAAATCATGTTGCATGCAGGTGTAATGGATGAAGCAAACATTGAAAGATATTGGAGTTTCATATGATGAACCTATTCCTATCATGTGTGACAATACAAGTGCAATAAATATTTCAAAGAACCTGATAATGCATTCAAGAACAAAACATATCTCAATATAGTATCACTTATTGAGAGAGAAAGTTGTAGAGAATGAGGTGAAGTTGGAGTATGTGCCTACTAAGGATCAAGCTACTGATATTTTCAGAAAGGCTCTTACAAAAGATACTTTTGAGTATCTTTGGGAGAAGTTAGGGGTTATTTTCCCTCCTTATTTCAACTAGATACGTAAGTGCATGCATCTGTTTGGAAAGCATTTCAAGATATATATTTTGGTCCTAGACTAATGTTGAAGGCTACCTCTTAGGGGGAGTAGCTGGTAGTGGTTTTTGGATGGTGCATTCAATTGAAGCATATTATGTACTCCTAAGGGGGCATATGCCAGAAGATAGTGCAAAAGAATGAGTGGTGTATGTAGGGGAGAAAAAGAGAATTGGATGAGTCTATGACCCTTTGCAATTGATGTCAAAGGGGGAGAGAGAATCTAAAAAACATTGTGAAAGTTAATGTGGTTGTACAGAGAATCTAAAAAACTTGGAGAGCATTGTAGAAGTGGACATGGTTTGAAGACCATAGGGGGAAAGAGTATAGAGAAGTATTATTTGAGGAGCAAAGGAGAGTGATATAAAGTGTAGGTGTTGCTAGTGTTGCAGGAGAAGAAGTTCGTGAAGAGAAATGATGAAGACTAAAAGAGTTATCCCAATTAGGGGGAGTACTAATTATTGTATTTGTTGTCATGGAGATTGCTCCCAGATGCCGAGTTTAAATGCTCAACAATCTTGTGAAACATGGAAACACCTTTGAGCCTATGGGTATGCTCATAGCGAAGATGAATCTCTAGATTATGGGTTGGTTCCCCTTTTGATCTCCTAGAAACTAATGAAATTTGAAGGAGAAAGGTAAGAAAGATGATTGATTTGAAAATGAAAACTAACTCTAGGAGGTGATTGCACCAAAAATATATTTAAAGGGAAAGTTGATTCACAATTACTACTTTAAAGATTTCTTCACACAACTCAATGAATGGAAATCTTATCACATAAGCATTTCAAAGGGAGGCTCAATGATCTATCTTTTAGCAGGAAAGCTATGTTTCACAACTTGAAAGGCAAGATAACTATTTGAATAGCCTAAGACTTGAAATTTCAATTGCATCTATGTGTTTGCAGCAATGAATGAAACAAGATTAAAGGTTTTGACTATTTAAAACCTATTTAAATTTCATCCAAATCATTCATTAAGACATCTACACAGATATGAGGTCAAATTTGATCTTTTAAGTAACAAAAGGAAAATGCTACCAAAATGACAAAGATATAACCTATAAAACCTACTGCTATATATTAATAACTATAAAAACTGAGTTACAAGACCAATCTCTCTTTCTAGAATGAAAAGGAAAAGAAGCAAGAACTGGAAAAAAAACATATTTTTTTTCCCATATATACAAAAGATGGCTCGAAATTTCCAAGAGGTGGCACTTACAATCAACTACAAGTGAAAATATATCCCAAAATAGGGTCCAAAACTGACCCAAAATGAGTGAAAATAGGTAGAAAATTTCCCTCCCAAGTGGAACTACTGAAAAGGACTCTGTAGTCACTCTGGTCTAATTGAAAATCAGAAATAAACACTTCAATTCACTCCCCCTTTCCATTCTTGCATTATTTTGTGACTAGGTGAATAAATATTAAAGCAATCAAACAAGGATTACTTTAACTGATGTTAGGGACTCACCTATCTTTTGCATCGGCATGACATTAATTGAAGAAATTTATAATTTGATTACTTTAATAACGTTTACATTTTCATCTTAGCTCCATTTTATTTCATGCAAAACTAAAGAGGCTGACCCTCCTAGGTTATGTTACAACTTTGCAAAAAATGCAAAGGTATTTACAATAGTATCAAGGGCATTAATTTTTATGCAAAATGTTTAAACAAAGGAAAAAAATGCCTTCACTTGTGGTCAACCACATAGGGCATGGAAGCCCTAAAGCAAAAAATGTGTGGCCAAAGCTTATCCATCATTTTGTTTTGCATCAAACTTTCACTTCTATGTCTGTGGCCGCCATTAGGGTTGAATGTTGAAGTTTTCTATAATTTTTTGGGACTCTCATGGAGATATTCTATAAAACGTGTTGGAATCTATGTCAAGCCCACATGGTCAGTTCCAGAATTTTCATTTTCTACTTAAAAAATCCATGATTTTTCCATATTTTATGAAAGGAAAAACAATTTTTGATTAGTCTTTGTATAGAAAATAAAGAAATACTTGATTCCTTTATATCTTTCCTATCATTATGAAGATATATCTTTGAACTTCTCTGCAAAAAATAATGAAAGGGATGATGTCTTTGGGTTTTTTATTTTGAGATCTAGAAATTACAAAGGCCTATTATGTATTCACAAGTCGTGGCTCCATTTATCTATCATTCATATGCTTAGGCTCTAAAACATATTTTTGGGCTCTCCTTACTCTATTCTATTGTAAAAACCTGTGAGGGTTTTCTCTATTTTTGCAGGTGCCTTGGAGGGTTTTCACTAAAAACCTTGAAAAGTCATGGTTTGTGGCTTTTCCCTTTATCATTTTGAGGGTTTTCATTTTAGTATTCTGGGTTTACTCCTATGTTGTGGTTTCCATTTATTCTCTATTTTTCAATACTAAAAGCATGAGCTTCTATTTGCTTTTTCTTTATGGTTACTTTGGAAAATGAGACTTTTTCTTGAGAAATTCTTTCAATAGAAGTATCATTTGTTGATTTCAATATTTAATGATCTACCACAATAGCACTCAGGTTATCATGGGCCATACTTGTATCTTTCCTACCATTTCAATAGAAGCAAATTTAGATTGCATTCTAATAATCTTAATTTATCAATGTTTTCTTTTTAACTGTGAAGACTGTAGTGAGTGCTCCTTAATATGCTATGGTGAATGTTTGTTGTTTTGGGAGATCTTTTCCTTCTGAGATTAAAACTTCAAGAGTTCCATTTCCTTCAATATTTTGGGCCTGCACATATGAATTCACTATTTTGGGTGTTTATGCTCCATTTTGGGTATGCACTCTTTCACAAAACCTTTAATTTCATGAGTTTTCCTTTCTGCACACAACAAGCACTGAATTTATGCTTAATTACTATCAATTGATTCTCTTTATTGAAAACTTTCTTATGTAATGGATGTTGAGACTTCCTTGTACAAGGTGGCAAGATGAAGCATTTTATTATAACTTGGAGATATTTATCCTTGTCATCACTACCTCTTTGAAAGTAAACTCTTATTAACACTTTTCATACATAAAATGCTACTCTTGCTTCTATGATACCATGGTATTACATGATTGTCCTCCTACAATATGAAAGCATTCAATATGGACTATCGATCTGAGTTATACTTCATAGACTTCAGACTATGGTACAAACTTCTGTGGATCCTTCATGGCCATTTTGAGTGTTGTATATAATTGGATTGTGTGTTTTATTTGACTGCCATACCATACTGACTATACCTTGTTTATGACATCTTTATGACCTTTTCCTTCATTTTTCCAATTGCACCTTGGACTATCATATGCTATGAAGCTAAAAACCTTGTTGCTTGGTGAGACCACCAATTTTGTCATCTTCACCCTTTTGACAGTCACTACTTATTTTGAGATTCCATTTGATAATTCATTGTCATTTATGACAGTGGCTTAAAACAACTTATTATCATAAGTGATGAGAAATTTTTAAAAGTTGATAAGTGTAATGTAACTCTCTATATCTCTGTCAAAAAACAAGAAAGCAACATGTTGGGCTCAACCCTTATGGGATCCCATTTTACTCCACATGCTATGATGTCAAATAGAATGAAACATGAAATGATAAATGAACCTGTACCTGCATAGTGAACAAAAAAGTTAGATAAAACAATGAAGTTGAATGCTCTTCTTAATGATTTGACTTTCAAGCTCTCTTGATACATGTGACAATTGATAACTAATTTAATGCATCTTGAATGAAGGTTATATTTCTATTGGTAGAACATATGGTCAAAGTTTATATCTAGAGCTCTAATCAAAAAAATTCATCATAAAGCAGGTACATCCAAAGATCAGAAGCAAGTAGGAGCTGAAGACAAAGAAGAACAACACAAGATTCTACCATAGGCAATGATGGACATATTCTCCTTCCATGTGTTTATTTATTTATTTCATATCTTCAAATATATAGCTTTCCTTTATGTTGTATTAAATTAGTTATGCCCACAACGTATGTGGGACATTCAAACATTCCTTCTTGTGTAGTGAATAAAACAACATTTTTTTATGCAAACTTATATGAATCTTTTGTGTTGTAGAGAACATTTGCATAATGAATCTGAAGTACATTTGAAAGATCCCTTGTGTAATGGTTTAAGCATCGTAGAAATTTGTTTGTATACCTTTCACTTTTTAATGCAACCAATTATCTCAGCTCTACCAAATTGAGCTATAAGTTAAATTTTGGTAATAGTAGTATTATCGATAAGTAGGAGGTATTTCCACAGTGTGTCAAATTATGATATTGTTACCAGGATTCAAGCATGTAGTTTTTGAGTCAAACTCATTGACCCATGTTTCATGAGTAGTGGTTCACAAGAACCCATCTCTCATGATAATGAATGGTCCACTTAGCACTCATTGCATCTAGGTGATTCTCATAGAGGTGAAGCAAAGAGCCTTCCCGAGACGTCACCCATCCCAGTAGTGCTCCAACTCAAGCGCATTTAACCACAAAGTTTTCCCCAAGGTTAAGCCCACTTAGCTTGCAACCCCATTTGCATAACCTTCAACAAGTGTTGTTCCTTATGAACCATTCATTATAGATCCCCTTTAAGTCATCAATTGATAAGTAGGAGGTATTTCCACAGTGTGTCAAATTATCATATTGCTATTAGGATTCAAGCACGTAGTTTTCAAGTCAAACTCATTGACCTATGTTTCATGAGTAGTGGTTCACAAGAACCCATCTCTCATGATAATGAATGGTCTACTTAGCACTCATTGCATCTAGGTGATGCTCACAAAGGTGAAGCACTAGGCCTTCCTGAGATGTCACCCATCCCAGTAGTATTATTGTTGGTTGCTTTTATTGTTGATGGTTTTTCAAAAAGTAGGTGTTGTCATCAATGACAAAGGGGGGGATTGTTGGAAGTTTGGAAATGATGGAGTTGTTCTTGATTTTCTTGAGTGATGTCATTTATTTCAACCCCTTATATGAAGATAGTATTGGAATTCTATTGGTGTTGATAATTTCAGTGCCTAGCATTGGAGTTATGGAAGTTTGGAGTTGTCGGTATTAGCGTCAACACAATGTTGATGGTGTTGTCATTGATGTCCTGCTTCAATACAGTTGCCAAGGTTGATACCATGACTTGTGTTTGGGGAAATTATTATAGTTTGAAAGTGTTGTGGATGTTATAGATGTGTTATAGAGATGTTAGTAATATTGTTGATGAAGTTGGTTCACTTGGTTTCCAAGTGATTTTGAGAAAATTTGAATAAAATAAAGTTCAGTGTTTTGATTCATATTTATTCAAGGTTGAAGATATCCTCATGTAGTTTGGATGTGATGATAAGAGGTGTTCAAAGGTTTCATATCCATAGTTTTAGGTTCTAGATCATTCTATGGTGGAAGATGTGTTTGACAACATGTCTATCTAGTAAAATAGGGTGTCTAGGAGAAATGGGATTTCTTTGTATTTCTTCGCAGTTAAATTTCTAGTATTGTGGATCTGGGAATGTTCTTATAATGTTTGTATCTGCCTTCCCTTGAAGTTTTAGATTCTAATTTGTTCTGCAAGACTTTCTAATTTGTTGAATGTTTGTGCCAATATGTCTGGTTGCACATAATTTAGGTGTTCTTCAGATTTGGGTGGTTGCAGTAGTTGTGCAGTATATTACGATGGTGCAAGAGTATTATGAGATTTTTTATGAATATTTTGGAGCATTGTTGTGTGGTCTGCACCTGAGATGTTTTCTAACCTGAAGAAGTGTGTTTGGAGTCACTTGTTCATGCTAGTGTAGGTTTGGATGACCTAGCATGCTAACGCTAATTACGAAGGATAATTTTTGTTTGAGGAAGTGTTAAGAAGCGTGCCAGTATAGATTCGGGTCCCAATTAAGTAGTGGCATGATTTGGCTTCACTTCTTTATATTATGGAAGTATTTAGTGCCAAACTATTTGGTAATGCATGGTTGATGTGTATACATTTCATTAAGGATGATCTAATTAAGATTGTTTTAGTTCACAAAGGGTATAAATGCAAGGAGAATTGTTGAGTGGATTGTGTGAAGTGTGTGCGCGATGTGAGATATGTGAAAGTGATCAAGTGTGTTGATATGAGTGTGATCCTTAATTCCCATGACTTCCTAATGTAGTGAGTAGAAGGTGTTTACATTTTAGTTTGTTTGATTAGTTGGTTGTGCTTTAGTAGAACTATACCTTTGACATATGAGAGATGCATTATTAGTAGTTCAAATTGGCAGTGAGCCACCCTTCTTCTTTCTTTCTTTTGGATAGTGAGTCCTTTGGTAGTGAGCCTTTCTTTATCTTTTTGGGTAGTGATCCTTATTGTATTCAAGGTTGCAATTCACATATTAGTGACATAATCCTCACTATTTTTTTCCCTTCTTGGGTTTTCCACATAAATTGGGTGTTCTTATGTGTTTGCATTACTACTTTACATATTTACATTTTGTAAATGCAAGTTAAGGGTTTAATAATGGATAAGGATTTAAAGACTAATGCATATTTGAATGTTAAAAGGGTTTTTGAAGTTTTAAATGTATACAACTAATTCATCTCCCCTCTCAGTTGTTCTGTGCATCTAACACTATAGTACCATGCCACTTTAAGAACTAAGTGTATGAGTATTACATTATCATACATAGTCTATTGTGTATCCCTTAGATACTTTATAGCTACATGACATCTCATTGATATGCAAACTAGTAGATACTCATGAAATGGAAATGCATGTAACAATGCATTAATTTTTCCATTTTTTAATATAATTGGATTCCTAAATATGGATATGTGTGTCACATGTTAACACACTGCTATCTCAAGTGCTTGAATCAAAAACACAATATTGATGCAATATTACAAGCTTATATGCAACTAATAATATGATCAAACATGTCATAATTAAACTCAACTCTTGGCATATACTACGTCTAGAGGATTATCCAACCATTTAATCATTAGTAATTTACTATTTCAAGTATGTGAATTACTTAAGTGAACACCCTTATATTAGTTTGATTATAAACTTAGGCTGAAGTAATACTATTAAATTTAATTAATTCCAATTTAATTAGTTGTAATGAACTTTAAATATCATTTTTCTTAACCATACAATGAGATTTTTCTCACTTGTTTCAAGAGTATGCAAAGAATCAACTAGTCATAGTGGTTTATAGCTTTTTTCTCATAGTTTATAAATGGTAAAATCTTGCAATAAAATAATTCATAGGTATAACAACCATAATTATTTATCAAACTTGTAATTTTACATAGAACTAATAGTATCATTTGTTAATGCTATTACATATTTCTAATAGTCATAACTAAAGGAATTGGTTATACATTTGAATAAACAATGTACAATGAATAATTCTATCTACATAGGAATACACACACACACTTCTCACTCTATATAAATTTACCTATGTAAATTATATTCTTGAATATCCAAAACATTATCCCTAAATTTATAGTCCCATTTAAAATAACTTTGTAAACCTGCTACTATAGAATATAGGAAATATATATGGGACAAAAGTGTCCCAATAGCTAGTTTAAGTTATTCTTACTTGAGTGATCATAAATGGAAAATTTAACGAGTATAATGATATTATTTGGTCAACAAAGGATTTCAAATATGAGAGTTAAATTCAAACCTTCTATGGACTAAATATGCCTTACAAGTATTTAGTAGATTTCTATTTAATATCCAAATTGAAATATAAATGTTGAAATTTTATCAAACGGTCTTAAATAGAGATAACACCCACTTACAATTCATGGTTGATATATAAGGACTTATAAGTCTATATAGCTTTTGGATTCGATTGTGCACAAAGTTTTTAGCATCAACGTTTCAGATCACACTACATGATCCATCATCAAGATGAAAGAGAGCAAGAGAAATGAAAGGATAATTAATATAAGGACTCTTTTAAGTACTTAATCAAAATTTAATAGTAGTGACTGTTATATATGGTCTACTAAACACCTATTTAATAGTAGTGACCATTATATATAATCAAATGAATACTAATTTAACAAATAACACCATACCCTACCTACTCAATAGCTTGACCAATTGAGACTAAATACTTCTAACTATAAGTAAGATATTATAGTAGCTAGATGGTTTCAACTTCTCATATCAATACCAAATACTATTACCATTGTTACAACCAATCACTAGCTCAAAAAAATTTAAGCACACATTTTCTAGTTACAACCAGACATTATTCAAAGACACATTGTCAAACACACAAACTATTTATAGTGCTATAGTCAAAAAAGTTTTTGGATATTAAAATTTACATAAATATAACTAGAAAAATCTTGAAATACTTGGAAACCAATGTTTCTCCCTTCTCATTTATCCTTTCTAGCTTCACACTACAACAAACCTCTTTTCTCTTCTAAAAGCCTTATAGAAAATGATGCCTTTTCTGAATGGATGACTATAGAGAAAAATAAACCCATGCCTACCAAAATCCAACATTATGGTAGGAATAATTCCCAACAACAACATAGTGTTGGAAATACCTCCCAACCAACCTCCACGACTATCATTGCCCTATTTTTTACGGTTTCAAAGTATAGTGAAACAACCCTTGTCATAAATTTCTCACCACTTCATTCTATTCAAATTAAACACACATGATCTTAGGTACACAAATCCAACCCTCTTGGTACAAATATGTTGAATAAATGTATGAGTATTGCATTCATGCATTTAAATACAACAAATAAGAATATATCACATGGATATTTTGATTAAACTCTAAAATATTCTAGAGTATTAAATATATTTTATATATAATTATTTAATTTATTTTGTAAAAATATATGTGTGAAGGATTAGGTTCTAGCATAAAATTTGTGGATTAGGAGCATGTGGAGGCTAAATATGAGAAGACAAATGGTGATTGGAGGTGCTTCAACTAGAGGCATGTGACAAAGAAAGGTGTGTTGTGATGAGGAAAGACTGTGGCTCTAGGTTTGGGTTTCAACCCTCTTGGGGCAATGAAAAATGTCATGAAAAATATTATATTTCCTTATAATCCCCTCACTCCTATTAGTCCCATCCCAGTGACACTCAATCCTCCATTGGTTCCCCCATTCCTTAAAATCTTGGAAGAATAGGGCCAATCAATTCCATGAATGCAGTGCCTTCTACAAAGAGAAAATCATTCTAGTGATCCCTAACTCTCCATCCAATATTTCGACTTTGAATTTGGATGTTGATTTCACCTAGGATATTGGCACCAAATTAGATCATGTTTCCTCTCCTTTGTCAGGCTTTCACACTTTCTCCTTGGGAGATTTAGAGGTGGTCTTGGTAGGTGAACCATGGAATTTCATATTTTTTATTCTTGTACCAATGTTGCTTCAAATTGGTCCCTTATCCTTAGATTACTTATGAAACATCCATCCTTAGAATTGTTTGTGGAATGGACAAAGACAACTTGGAGCAACTTAGCCACTCCTATTATTGAAATTTTGGATTTTTTCTTCTTTTCTCCTATGCTTTACCTCATAGGCAGATTGAAACTTTGTGATACAAAACAACCCTTGGTTCTATGATTATTTGGGCCTTTTTATTGCCCCTTGGTCCTCATTTTTTGATCTAGAAGATGTAAAACTTAATTTCATTCCTCTTTGAATCAAATTATATAATCTCCATCTTATCATGAAGGACACTTGTCTCATAAAGAATATGATTGATCAAGTGGGATCCTTTATTAATTTGGACATTGATTTGAGGGATCTATTAAGAAGATACACAAGGGTTTGTGTTATGATTGACATTTAGAAGCATGTGCATTATTCTATAAAAATATAGTCATCATTTGGAACACGGACCCAATTCTTAAATTTTGAAGGTCTTCCATTCAAATGTTTCTAATGCAACATGCTAGAACATAAGATTACATGATGCTCTTCATTGAGGCTGCCAAGATCAAGAAAATTCAATCTCAAAAAATATATCAAGAATCTTGGCTCTCTAGATGTATATTTTATCTAGCATAATCAAGGTAAGTTCATGGAACCACAAAAGGAGATAAGGCCAAAACTTGATACTTTAGCAGATTCCATTATCTCTATGGAGCATCCCATTCCTCACAACCCTACCAAATGATATTTTCTTGGAATTAATCAGGTAGTTGAGTGGGAGGTTTCCTTTTTGATATTGAGAGAACATTTCCTTTTATGGAGGATCTCAACGATGAGATTCCAAACTTTATCGATCATGATGAAGTGTTTGTCCCTTTAAAGAAGTATTCCATTACCCAAATCATGAGTGGAATCTTAAAATTAAATATTTTCAATCCAAGGAAGAAGAAATGATGAAAATATAAAGTAGAGAAACTATTGACATTATGGACTTAAGGTTGGGATGCTATTGATGATGAAACTCAACAAACCAAGGATGCTCTTCTTCTTAGGATTAGGAGGATGTGCTTAGTGAAATAGAAATGGTGGCTTGTCTTTTCTTTCTTGGTTGTTCTCAAATATGAATAATATCTTGCACTTTCATGTTTCTTCCTAATCTCATTGTCTAGTTTTTATCTTTGTCATCCCAGCTTCCTTTTTTGTTCTTCACATCCTTCCTTTTCTTCTAATTCAGTTCATCGCCTTTTGTGCTCCCTAGTTGTGGTTATGAAGTTGTTATCCTTAATTTCATTATTTATTATTAGATGTGGGCCCTATCCCCAAAACTTACCTATCTAATATATACATACATACATATACACACACACACAAACACGCGCACACACACACACACACACACACACACACACACACACACACACACACACACACACACACACACACACACACACATATATATTAGTTTATACTTAGAGGGGGAACATCAAAGGATAAACACATATCTTATTTTTATATAATCAAAATTATGTCAACTAAGCTATAAATCCTTGATAATTTTATTATGAGCATGATCACTTCAAATTGACGATTATAGGAATCAAAATAGCATGATATGATTCAAAAATTGGAAAGAATCATTATACCCAATTTGTAGCAATACGTAAAACTATGATACTAAAACTATGCCACTTGAAACAATATATGCATTCAATCAAACAAAACAATTGATGAATGGTTATATGCACTAAACATATGACTAATGATATGTGCAATTGTGTGTTATTCTCAAAACCATGGTACTTTAGCCTTGTTATCCTTGATTGGTAACTCTCTCCCAAATGATACTCCCCCTATCTTAGAACAATAGGGGAAATATATCCATGCATTCACCTCATATCCACAACATAGTAGTTAGTCCATAAACTTCAAAAAAGTTATAATCATCAATTAGCAATAGTCTATACAAAAAAAGAATGTAATAAACATTATAACTAATGCATCATATCACCAAATAAAATTTAAATGATATTTTAAGGATCAAAACACACACAATCAAGATGACATAATTAGCTTTAGGAAGAAAATAAAAGACATAATTAGGAAACATTCATAGAGATTACATTGATTATTCTTATAGAATAGAATAACATATATCCATGTATTTGATTAACTACTTAATTACTAAAAAATAATCTAGCCTATGTATCCAAAATAGGATATGACAATAGAAATGAACTATTTGAATTTTTTTATAGAGCCCACAGAAAGATAAATTCATAGTTGAAGCCTTAAGATCCTTAATTTAAGAATTTTAGAAAAATAACACAAGAGTATCACTTAATCAAAGAGATGTAAAAAAGAGAATTAGTTTTCAAATCCATGAGCCACATCCAAATAATTTTTTTGATATGACTCTTGAGCACAAATTTTCTCCAAATTTATAGAGATGTATCGTTAAATAAAACTTATTCAAAGGTAGTTTTAAATGACAACATTTTATGTCAAAATAAATCACACATGAAAAACTTGTTTTTGTAAAGTCCACATTAAATTTTTTAATCATTATGATATTTTTTGATATATATATGTGTAGCTTTGTATGCTAATGAGATTTTATAGGAGTGTATGCTAAAAGCTCCACCTAGATCAGCAAGAGATTTCATTTCAAACATTTTATATGAAAAACTATATGAAAAATATTTTATCAGAAACCATGTTTGGATGAAACAATTGATAATTGTGGTGGTTTACAATGCTTGACAAAAATGTGTACACATGGATATTACACATATGATTGAAAATCAACTAATGAGTTTTAGAAAATATAAGTCAATTTCATAGATGGTAAAGAGGAAAAAAGGTGTAAATTGGTGAGTAGAAAAATATTGGTACAACAATTTATTTATATTTTTGAGAGTATAATGCATAAGTATACAACATATTAACATAGAGCTTGATGGTTGGTATTGCAATTCAATTTATGCAAAGACACATTTCCTCTTCATACCATTGTTCAATTGTAGACTTTGTAATAAAAAATACACTACAACCACAAAATGAGGTTAAATCATAGTACTACAATTCCACTTAGATTACTATATTTGTGCATATAACATTCATTCATGCACTTGAAAACATAGAGAAAGATAGGAAGATATTGATAGAATATAAATTTTACAAATTATTGATGATCATACATATTATACAAATTTTGTGCAAGCATGCTTTCAAATGGTCTATAGTAGATTGAGTAGCAAGAACACCATATTTTTTTGGCATATCGTATGGTCAAATAATTGCACATTATAATTCAAGAACTCATAGATGTTCTATTAGTTTAGTAATATGTATAAGTTGAGTGGTGTTCAACATATATACAATTTCACTGAGGTCAAGCATGGAAAACGGAAGCAAGATGGTGCAAGAGCATGTATTGAAAGAGACTTAGCACAATAAAAGTTAAAGTAAAAAGATAGTAAAAAGTTTACAAATGTAGCATCTATCATAGTGTAACTCTACAATTGGTCCTGGTAATAAAGGTAAGTCTACAATTATTTTCTTTTTTGGCTAATAGAAGAAACTAACATTGCAAAACATGAAGATTTGTGTACAATTACATGTTTGAGTGAGTTTCACTCTTTTAGAATTTCAAGTGTAGGTTCATGAACTACTACATGAGGCAATTGGATTATTGTCATTCTTCATGTATACATCTTAGTTGCAATGAGTTTGATTCAAAAGAATTTATTGATGAATGTGTTCTATAACTTTAATACCACTCAAGATGTATCAAATTCTAGGAGCACTAAAACTCATGAAAATGGAATCATTGGTTGGCTTTGACCATATTTTAGATCTAGTTCAACTAGGTATTATAGATTCATTATTTAATAAAAAATAATATTTTATCTTATTATATAGTATTTTTTATTATTTATTAATTAATCTTATATATTTTTTAATGTAGAGAATTCTTATGTAGTTATTGCAAATGAAGACAATAAAGAAGGAATAAATTGTTATTTATGTCATTATGTTGAGGAAAAAAGTAAATTGGGAGACCTTATCTTAAATGGAGAAGACATTGAGTATCTTATTGGATTTATGGTTATTACTAGAACATGGCTTAGAAGACACCCAATGAATAATTATGATGCATGGTTGTTTGAGGACTTAACACATATAGGAAATTCTTCATTATTCTAACAATATTTTGGCATCAAATATTTAATTGATCAAATATGGGGGTAGACCATTGAATAAGAACTTGTTGAAAGTTTGTGAGTCTAACCATGAAAAAATACTCAACACCATAAAGAGTAGAGTGGATCCAAAGTGTTCATTGGATTGAATTGGAGGAATTACACAAAGGTTGTACATAATTTGTAAGTATATATTATGTACTTTTTAATCTAGGAATTTGTTTTTTTTTTTTAAAGGGGTAAATTTTTTATTGAAATCAAGAAATTAACAGTACATAGGAATCATTAAACTAGTAGGCTCCCAAGAAAAGAAAACACTGGAACACCCAACCAAGACAAAAACCACCACCAACACAACCACAATCATCTTAGCCATCTAAATCATCAGAAATGACCCTCTCAAATTCATGACAATAATCAAGGGATAATTTCCCCCAACCCTCAATATTGAAAAATATCATCCTGCTTCTAAGCCCACTTGGCCAAAAAATTAGCAACCCTATTCCATTCACGCAAAATGTGGGAAAAAGACACCACCTTCATCATAAAGCACATCTGCAAGATCTATCTAACCACCAAAGTGAGCTGCCAACTAACACTAATCACCTATCTAGGAATTTGATTTAGCTATGTTCAATACTTTGTAATTTATTTGATTTAAGTATGTTATGTACTTAACAATCAAGGACTTTGATTTGAGCATGTTAATGAATTCTAAAAATATAGGTTAGTTGTATCAAACAAGCTTCTACCTTCTAGTGGTTAGTATCTTTAATAGAGAATTTTATATTCTTGAAGTGAAGAGAAGCTCTAAAATTAAGAAAAAATCCAACAAATAGGTCTCCAAGTCTCCAAGCCTCACAATGTTTTTTTTTTTGTCTATTTAAAGAGATAAAATAAAAACCTATTCATGTATATTTGGCCCTATCTTTGTGATATATTCATGAAAAAGTCTCTTTCACCTATGTATATTTGGCACAACTTCTAACATATCAACTCATCATTGATATTGCATATGTTGTATCCTCTTCTCATCATAGATCTAGCATAAAATAACTCAAGTAACCACCTCCTAAAACTAAAAATATCCATAGGAAAGAAGCAATGGTTATTGTAATATCTTTTTCTATCAATATTTTAATTTGCTATTCCAAGATCTCTATTTTCCAATTCAAAGGTGTGAAAACTATTTTTTATTAGATAAATTTGGAAAAGGGGTCTCAATAGCCTACATGTTAAAAGAGTTTAAACAAAGAGAGATAAACATAAAAAGAAGAAAGCAATAGAAAACATTGGCTAGAACTTTCAAGCTAGTCCTAACAATAAAAATATACCCTCCCAAATAAAAAATAATGAATAAATAGATCAAAACACATCTAAACCCAAATAGAGAGAGATTAGCCTCTATAGTTCACAACCAAGGAATCCCAATCCCTATTCATCTTCTTTGGAGTATCATCCCAATTGGTAGCACCCATGATAGTTGGTCCTCATCCCTTTTCATCTTGTTTTTTGAGGAATGAATTTCCTCCTCTTAAAATTGCATACATTTTTTAAGCTCTACATGAAGAGTTACCACACCTAAGATAGCATTTCTCAACATATTTTCAATGAGATTTATAATATTTTTCATGGCCTTCTCCATATTAAAGAGTATATTATAATAAATATTCATGATGTCATACATACTATTCCATCTACCATTACAAATATTATAACTATGATTCTTAGCAGTCATGTCCTCAAGCTTCTCTAGTTTTTTAAGCATGGCATTCATGTTTTTCTTTAAAAATCAAGATTTTCATTTTCTTGAGTCTTTGTACAATCTCACTAACCTTATAATCCCCAAGATCTTCACTATTATTTTCTATTTTCTCATGAACCACCTCACTCTTTGTATCAATGGAGTAAGAAATATTATCATGAGGCATTAAGATCATCAATAAAGGGTTGAAATCCCTCATTATACTCACTCCTATCTTCCTCCTCAATTGAGGAATCAAAAATGGTATCATGCACAAGCTCATTATTGTGGACATCATCCCTCTCACCATGAGCTTTCCCTTTAACATTAACAACAATAGAATATTTGGCTAAATGTGCAAACCTTCTCTCACCTTTGGAAACCTAAGCATATACCTCCTCTAAGGTATCATTATCCTTTTGGAAAAAGGGTTCAAACTCAACGTCAACATCAAAATTAACATCCTAAGATTGAATCTTGACATTCTTTTTACCAACATTAGTAGAAGAACCTAACACTTGTTATTTTTAAGAGAAATAATAATTTTCTTAGGTGAAGACCCAGACTCCTTAGCACCTTTATTACCTTTACCTTTCAAAATCAACATATTAAGTATGGGACCCACATTATCAAAATCAATATTTTCAAGGGTTAGGCTTAGGTTGTCCTCAACAAAGGATTTTTTTCTTTCCCTCAAAATTAGTAGACTTAAAAATGATAGGATAATTCCCATTTCTCATGTCCTAATTTGTAATGTCCTAAATTTACACCTAAAGCAAAACACAGCTAACAATTTATTTTTTATGTAATCAATAACATATAACTCTACCAATAACAACTCGTCGTTGCTTACAATACTTTTAATTACCACCATATATTTGTTGAAAAGATTATTGTAAGAAAATTTCTAAACAAAAAATAAAATAAATAAAATATAAAAGTAAATAAAAATAAAAATAAAATTAACTTTATTCATTATACATTTTAATATTAAAATTTGAAATATATATATATATTAAATCTAATTCTTATTTTTTTATTATTATTATTATTTTAAATAATTCTCACATATATATCCTTTTATTTAATTAACCATCTTTACTATATATATAAAATATATATTTATTTTAAAAAGTAATATTTGAAAAATCTAATTTATTTAATTTATCCTTAAACTAAACTTTTCAAGGAAAAGTGGTTTCTTTATTATGAGAATATTAAGGAAGCTATTTACTTAAGAAGGGCTTCATGAGGGGATATACGTGGGCTCTAAAAATAGACTTCCACTACACTATATTTAATTCGCTGGGTTAAGTTCTTTATAGACTTCGTTTGCTTTTTTTTGCATGGAATGCTTTTTCCTTTATTAACCAAACAAAACGTGTTATAAAGCACCACTAAAGCTAAAGCTATTTGAGGCAAGCATGAATTATTTCCTCTTGATTTCACCGCCTCCTAAGTTTGACTCACTGTAACGAGACATAACTGATTTGATAAAATAAAATTTCGAGGCCAATAGAAGCGTCAAATATTAATAAGAAGTGGTGCGATAAGCTTAAGTGTAACCCTATTTCTTTCAAAGAAATAATTCGCTATGTTCTTTACGGGACAGGATAGAAGAAAGGTGAAATCAAATTCATGGCGACGGAGTTCGTTATATAATATTTTTAGAAGTAGGTTTATAAATTTACAATACTATTATTGTTTATTTTTGTCTGTGTTAAGTGTAGGGTGAGGGCATTAATTTCCCTTTTTGTTGCGTTGGCTGTCTGTGTTAAAGTTTGTTTTCCAAAGGAATTTCTACTTGTTTATTTTTTTTCGTTTTCCATGCACAATTAAAATTTAAGTATTTTTTTTTTCATGTATCAATTTTTTTTTACTGTGAAACAACTCTTAGATCTCAATCTAATCTTTTGTGTTGTGCAGGAAATAAGAATTCATGGAAGGAGCAACAGTAAAGAGTGACTAATTCTTAAGATTCTGACATAGATCTGGGGAGGCTATACACAGGAGTATTAAAAAGAAGAGGATCTTATTAATAGCTAAAATGATAACAATTGAACATAGATTCAAAGACATCAGTTAAATTTTATTTCAAGATAGAGGAAATTATACCATATATTTTCTAGAATTCTTTTACAACCAAAATTTCCAGCTAATAAATACAGAGTATCACCTTCTCAATTGATTAACTTGAGCATTAAACATAAAATTCTACATCAATCCAGAAAACTATTGGTATATTTAATTTTCATTTCCAATTCATTGAAGCTACATATTCCACAACCAGTCCATTTTTCTAAGATCTAACATTTGCTCAAGCCTTCTATCTCAATTTTAAAAATCAAAACAAATAATAAACATTTTTTTTCTGTTGGAAAAAAAAACAATTTGTTTTTTTTGCTAAAAGGTAATTTTCCCTCCCGAATCACAAAGAAGTAACTTTTGTTTTCTTATAGGAATGAATTTACAGAATAACAATTACAAATTTTGGATGAACCAGAATATTAAAATAAGTATCTATTTTCAATGGTTATTCCCTTGCAACAATAAATCTGAGATCATATATAAAACATCTACAACTGAACACCGGTAGTCTTGATCTTGCATCTCCTTAAAGCTGTAAGCTTCTTTTAGATCTGTAGACCTACACATAACATAAATTTATTTTTTCTAAAGCCAATGGGGTGCTCACCACCCAACCTTAGACCGGAAAACCAGTCACCCCCGAGCTTGGAGGCCATCAAAGGAACCGGGTTACACACATTCTCAAACATGCATCGACATCAAACACACAAATGAAAACAATAACACCCAAAATCCCAGGGATTCACATGCACATTGAATCTTCTCAAAGATTCAAGAAAGGGGGAGACTTAGGAGATATCACTACCAAATGGGGAAACGTGTATATTTAAATAAAGATCTGTATAGTATCACAACTTCTCTCCACTTCTCCATCCATCCAACTCCACAAAATAATTCTGGGCACTCATACCCAAAAACCCCATACTTCAATAATGTGGGTACTCATACCCAAAATCTCCACCTTCTCAAAGGTTGGAATTTTCCCCATTGGAGGTTCATCCTCTCTCAACCCCATACTTGGGAAGCTCTCAAAATCTGAGAGACATCCCCATACAACCCAACACAAATAAAAAAAACCCACACATAACAATACAATAATGAATACTTGCAGCATTTTCAAAAATTAACAATTTCAACCAAGATCAAATACAAAATGATAGAAGCCAACCTTTTACGCTTTCCAGGAAGAAAATTGTAGAAGCGCCCAAGCTTTTCCTTCAAACTCTATTCCACCCAAAAATTCTTCCAAAAACTAGAACCAGAAAAGAGTACCCAATTTTTTTTTCCAATGAAATCCAATCTCCCCAATAATCAAAAAAAGAAAGAGATAAATAGAAGTTCCCAAAAATTTCTTTCCCAAAAACCATTCTTGCTATAAAAATACTGAAGATAAAAGAAAATCAGCTCAAAAAGCATCTATTTACAACCCATTCAAAATCCAAATTCGTCACCCTTAAAGCTAGGCCTTTTTGAGAGGTCATATCTTGATTTTAGTTCTAGATATACCTTGAATTAAGTGTCTAACCCTTGGGTTAACACCCTAGGTGTTTAAAAAAAATAGAAAAAACATAAAATAACCTTTTTTAACCCCTTTTTGAGTCAATAAAGAAGATAAAATCAAATCAAATATCCCCAATTAAAATTTTACAAAATAAATGCAACTTAACACTTAAAACATTTAAACACTTAAAATAAAACTATATAATAAAATAACATTCAAGTCTCAAACCACTTTACAAATTTTACATCACAATAAGACTATAGTCCCCATGGACTATTGTTGGCATTCACAGGGTTTATCACATAGGGTTCTTTGAAGACCTCCAATTCCATTGGCTATGGAATATGTACCTGCACACTCAAATTTCACACATTAATATATCCAATAAAATCATATATTTAAAGCAACTAAAACATATATATTCACAACATACCATTTCCATCCCATTTAAATCACATTGGAAAATCAATTCATAGTTACAATAGTCACATAAATTCATCACCATTAAATCCTCCTAATAACATTTATTCATTTATTTTTTTGTTCATACAGTAACGATAATTCAAAATTCATAAATTTTATTAATTCTACTTGAGCATCCAAATATCTAATATGAGGTCTAAAGTTCTCATCACCGTAATATGAAATCAAAGGCAAGGTCTAATGTCCAAAACATCATAACATGAATAGCATCATAAACGCATAAATCTACATCAAAACATAATGTCTAATAGTTAAAATGCAAATCAAACTATCCATCCAAAATAATAAACTAGCATAGTATCAAGTATCACTGGTGGGTCTCACATCCTCCCCCCCTAGGAATGAACTTCCTCCTGAAAGTCATCAAAGAGGTGAGGGTATAGTGCTCTCAACTGAGAGGCATCCTCCCATGTAGCTGCAACCTCATCATATTTGTCCCACTGAACTCTGACCTGGTCCAGCTCTCGCCCTCGAAGGGCCAGCGCCCGACGATCCAAAATGCGAATGGGCTCCAATGCTAGCTGACCGTCTGACTCCACCCGCAAGGCATCCCAATCTAGTATATGAGAATCATCATGCACATAACGTCGTAAAACTAAAACATGAAACACATCGTGGATGCATGATAGGCTAGGTGGCAAGGCTAAACGATAAGCTATGGGACCTATCCGCTCCAAGATCTCAAATGGTCCCACAAATCGGGGTGCCAAGAGCCCTTCCCATAATGGATTGGACTCTTATGTGGTCTCACTCTCAAGAATACTCGGTCACCCACTGAAAAGCTTCTATCAATTCTCTTAGCATCAGCATACTTCTTTTGACGGTCATGTGCCTCTCGCAGACGTTGCCTAATCAGATCTACTTGCTGCTCCATATCCTGCACCAAATCTGGTCCAATAGCCACTCTGTCCTCTATGCGATCCCAACTCAAAGGAGTCCTGCAAGGTCTTCCATACAATGCCTGAAAAGGTGGCATGCCCAAAGAACTGTGGTGCCCATTATTATAGGAAAACTCAACCAAGTACAAATAATCCTCCCAACGAGATTGGTGATCCATCACATACATACGTAGCATATCTTCTAAAACCTGATTCACCCTCTCTGTTTGCCCATCTGTCTCAGGATGATAAGCCGTACTGAAGTTGAGTTGAGTGCCCAATGCCTGGTGCAATGATGTCCAAAATTTTGATGTAAAGAGTGGGTCTCTATCTGAAATGATCCTCTGAGGGACTCCATGAAGTCTAACAACATCATCTAAGAATACTCTTGCTATTGCTGGAGCTGTATAAGTCGTACGCACAGGTGAAAAATGGGCTACTTTGGTCAATTTGTCCACAGTTACCATGATGGCATCATGACGGCGTGAAGTCAAGGGTAGACCAACAATAAAGTCCATTGAAATGGTATCCCATTTCCACTCAGGGATCTCATGCGGATAGAGAAGACCTGCTGGGTGTTGATGCTCGGCTTTGACCCTCTGGCACTCAAGGCACCGAGTCACAAAAGCAGCAATGTCTCGTCGCATCCCTGCCCAATGATATAATTGTCTAAGGTCAGCATGCATCTTCTTCACCCCTGGATGTGCTGCATAAGGTGGTCTATGTGCTTCTGAAAGTATGACTGTACGGAGATTTCCTGTACTAGGTACATAGATGCGACCATTATGACGTAATAAACCATCAGACTCTAAGGTATATCCTAAAAATTTTCCCTTTAGGGCCCTCTGAGACTGGATTTCCTGCTCGACCTCCATGTACCACTCATCCCCAAATAAATTCTGCAGTATCTGACTCCTCAAATCAATGCCCAAAGTCATGGATGATAGCTCATGTCGCCTCCTACTCAAAGCATCTGCTACAACGTTCTCCTTCCCTTTTATGTAATGCACATCAAAATCGTATTCGCATAAAAACTCCATCCAACGTCGTTGACGAGCATTCAAATTCGGCTATGTGAACAAGTACTGTAGGCTCTGGTGGTCTGAATGTAACTCAAAGTGATGACCTAGAAGAAAATGTCTCCAACGAACTAGAGCATGAACCACTGCTGCCAACTCCAAATCATGAGTAGGGTAGTTCAATTCATGGGTCTTGAGTTTTCGTGACTCATAAGCGATCACTCTACCCTCCTGCATAAGTACTGCACCTAAGCCATCAATCGAGGCATCAGTACATACCATGAAATCTCCTAATGGATCTGGGACAGCTAATATGGGAGCACTAGTGAGACGCTCCTTGAGGGTCTGGAAGGCCCTCTCACACTGATTTGTCCACTCAAACCTCTTCCCTTTTCGCTGAAGTGAAGTGATAGGATGAGCAATCCGAGAAAAACCTTGAACAAAACGACGATAATAGCTCGCTAAGCCCATAAAACTCCTAACCTCTGTCACTGAAGTGGGTGCTGGCCAATCCATAATTGCCCTGATCTTTGATGGATCTACTAAGATACCATCACCAGATATACTATGACCAAGATAATGAATCTCTGAACAAAAGAATGTACACTTCGACAAGTTACCATATAATTGATGCTCCCTCAAACATTGAAGAACCTGTCACAAGTGTTCCTCATGCTCCTCCTCGGACTGTGAATATATCAAAATGTCATCTAAGAAAATTACCACAACCGATCTAGGAAAGTACGAAATACTCCATTCATGAGGCTCATGAACACTGCAGGAGCATTTGTCAGTCCGAATGGTACCATGGTGAACTCGTAGTGGCCATACCTAGTCCTGAAAGCGGTCTTATGAATATCTGCTTCTGAAATCCGCAACTGATGATAACCAGACTTAAGGTCAATTTTTGAGAACACTCTCGCTCCCTGCAATTGATCAAACAAATCATTGATCCTCGGAAGTGGGTAACGATTCTTGATCGTCACCTTGTTTAGTTGTCTATAATCTACACAAAGACGAAGGGATCCGTCCTTCTTCTTCACGAAGATGACAGGAGCACCCCAAGGCAAGACACTTGGACGAATATGGCCCTTCTCTAGCAACTCCTCTAACTGAATCTTGAGCTCACTTAGCTCATGTGTAGTCATCCTATAAGGTGCCCTTGATATCGGTTGAGCACCTGGTATCAAATCTATACAAAATTCAATCTCTCACCGTGGCGGCATACCTGGTAACTCAGAAGGAAAAACATCTGAAAAATCCCCAAGAACGGGATGGTCATCCAATGAAGTCTCTATCTTCTCCTTGTCCAAATCACTGATGGTGATGGCAAACATCTGACATCCCTTTCGCATACACCGCTTCAACTGCATAGCGGATATAGTGCGAAGGGAAATGGGTCTCTGTACCCCTGAAATCACCACTGCAGTACCCTGATCATCTACACACTCAATCATCTTTCGACGACAATCTAGCTTAGCTTGGTGTGCCTCGAGCCAGTCCATACCCAAAACTAATCCATAGGAGCCCAAAGGAGTAATGCGAAGGTCAACTAAAGTGTTCAAATCTCCAACTCGCAAAGGACAAGCTCTGACAACTAAATCAACAGAAACCTTGGTCCCTGAGGCTAACTCAACCTCCCATCTATCGTGTTGCCTAGATGCCACTAGCCCACCACGTTCCACTATAGAAGGGGATATAAAAGAATCTGATGCCCCAGAGTCAAATAAAATAGATACATGAGTGTTACCAATCATACCTGGGGCCTCAATTACCGTGGCCTGATGCTCAGCTTGGCGGTTCTCGACTGCCGCATAAACTCTATGAAACTTCCCTGCATCCCCCACTGTCTGCTCAGATCCTATTGCTCGCTGCCCTCTAGCTGTAAAACCCTGAGGACACTCCTTGGCTAAATGTCCTAATTCACCACACACAAAGCAAGCACCTCTGTTCTGACCCTGAGATGATTGTGTCCTGTTGAACTGCTGTCCACCAGACCTAGTAGAACCACTATGTCCACCACGAGAAGACTGCTGAGAACGTGCTGGAGTAGCACCCTGTGTTTGTGGACGTTGATCCCTATGGGGGCCCTGTGATCGCCATGGCCTAGACTGTCCACCCTGAAATCCCTGCTGAGGCCTAGTCCTCTGACTAAATTGCTACTGTTGGAAAGGCCTAGATGATCTTGTAGGGGGTCCAGATCCTCCCTTAGAAGGAAGAGGAGGTCGACGGAAACCCTGTACCTGAGTAAATGGATTGCGGTTTTGATACCGCTCTTGTGCATCACGGGCTTTCCCCTGAATCTCCTCTGTAATAAGGGCTTTTTCCACTACAACCTGAAGGTTCTCTGGATCGGCCATACGTACAGGTCCTGATATGCTGGCATTCAGACCCTGGATAAATCGATTGACAAGGAGCTTCTCATCATGAAGATAGTCAACATAATGCAACAACTCTAGGAACCGGCTCTTGTACTGAGCTACTGTCAGTCCCCTCTGCTAAAGATCATGAAACTCATCAATGCGACGCTGTATAAAATGCTCAGACAAGTAGCGTGCTCTGAAACGCTCAAGGAAAGTCTCCCATGTAATGGTGTCCATAGTAAAGTGATGCTTGTGCTCCTCCTGGTGCCACCATGTGGATGTTGTGTCTCCAAGTAAATGTATAGCAAAACGTGCTTTGAGATTGCTCGCATATGTACGCAACCCAAAACACCTCTCAAGACTAAGAAGCCAAGCTTCCGCCTCAACACCATCTGTGGTTCCTTCAAATTTTGGTGTATGCAAACGTAATAAGTCCCTAATCTCATCACCTGCATCATGAGCTACTCTAGGCTCAACTCGTACCTCAGGTCGAGGTACATAAGGTGGAGGATCCATATGAACTAAACCTCTCTCTCCATCATCATACTGCTCATTAGGTACATGAGGGGGATTCCTGCTACGCTCTCTGTGCTCAGACCTATGTGCTTCTATAGAATCCTGTATTTGCTCATGATGGGGACCCACCCCTACATCTGGCAATCTGGCATGTATCACCCCAATCAAATCTTCGAGTGCATGGAGGATCTGTGAATTGAGGTTTGGTTGTGGCTCATTTTGTGGTACCTCAGGAACCTCTGGTACTACTGGTGGTGTTGCAGATCTCTCTCCCTGTGCTCCACGTCCTCTACTATGTCCACGACTGCGTCCGCGCCCTACTCCTCTCTTAGGTGCCATCCTCTACATGACAATGTCAATATGTACTATTAACATGACGTTCACATAAACCCAGAGCTCCCGGTGTTTGAAAACCTCGCTCTGATACCAAAATGTAATGCCCTAAATTTACACCTAAAACAAAACACAACTAACATTTTTTTTTTTGTAATCAATAACATATAACTCTACCAATAACAACTCGTCGTTGCTTACAATACTTTTAATTACCACCATATATTTGTTGAAAAGATTATTGTAAGAAAATTTCTAAACAAAAAATAAAATAAATAAAATATAAAAATAAATAAAAATAAAAATAAAATTAACTTTATTCATTATACATTTTAATATTAAAATTCGAAATATATATATATATATATAAATCTAATTCTTATTTTTTTATTATTATTATTATTTTAAATAATTCTCACATATATATCCTTTTATTTAATTAACCATCTTTACTATATATATAAAATATATATTTATTTTAAAAAGTAATATTTGAAAAATCTAATTTATTTAATTTATCCTTAAACTAAACTTTTCAAGGAAAAGTGGTTTCTTTATTATGAGAATATTAAGGAAGCTATTTACTTAAGAAGGGCTTCATGAGGGGATATACGTGGGCTCTAAAAATAGACTTCCACTACACTATATTTAATTCGCTGGGTTAAGTTCTTTATAGACTTCGTTTGCTTTTTTTTGCATGGAATGCTTTTTCCTTTATTAACCAAACAAAACGTGTTATAAAGCACCACTAAAGCTAAAGCTATTTGAGGCAAGCATGAATTATTTCCTCTTGATTTCACCGCCTCCTAAGTTTGACTCACTGTAACGAGACATAACTGATTTGATAAAATAAAATTTCGAGGCCAATAGAAGCGTCAAATATTAATAAGAAGTGGTGCGATAAGCTTAAGTGTAACCCTATTTCTTTCAAAGAAATAATTCGCTATGTTCTTTACGGGACAGGATAGAAGAAAGGTGAAATCAAATTCATGGCGACGGAGTTCGTTATATAATATTTTTAGCAGTAGGTTTATAAATTTACAATACTATTATTGTTTATTTTTGTCTGTGTTAAGTGTAGGGTGAGGGCATTAATTTCCCTTTTTGTTGCGTTGGCTGTTTGTGTTAAAGTTTGTTTTCCAAAGGAATTTCTACTTGTTTATTTTTTTTCGTTTTCCATGCACAATTAAAATTTAAGTATTTTTTTTTCATGTATCAATTTTTTTTTACTGTGAAACAACTCTTAGATCTCAATCTAATCTTTTGTGTTGTGCAGGAAATAAGAATTCATGGAAGGAGCAACAGTAAAGAGTGACTAATTCTTAAGATTCTGACATAGATCTGGGGAGGCTATACACAGGAGTATTAAAAAGAAGAGGATCTTATTAATAGCTAAAATGATAACAATTGAACACAAATTCAAAGACATCAGTTAAATTTTATTTCAAGACAGAGGAAATTATACCATATATTTTCTAGAATTCTTTTACAACCAAAATTTCCAGCTAATAAATACAGAGTATCACCTTCTCAATTGATTAACTTGAGCATTAAACATAAAATTCTACATCAATCCAGAAAACTATTGGTATATTTAATTTTCATTTCCAATTCATTGAAGCTACATATTCCACAACCAGTCCATTTTTCTGAGATCTAACATTTGCTCAAGCCTTCTATCTCAATTTTAAAAATCAAAACAAATAATAAACATTTTTTTTCTGTTGGAAAAAAAAACAATTTGTTTTTTTTGCTAAAAGGTAATTTTCCCTCCCGAATCACAAAGAAGTAACTTTTGTTTTCTTATAGGAATGAATTTATAGAATAACAATTACAAATTTTGGATGAACCAGAATATTAAAATAAGTATCTATTTTCAATGGTTATTCCCTTGCAACAATAAATCTGAGATCATATATAAAACATCTACAACTGAACACCGGTAGTCTTGATCTTGCATCTCCTTAAAGCTGTAAGCTTCTTTTAGATCTGTAGACCTACACATAACATAAATTTATTTTTTCTAAAGCCAATGGGGTGCTCACCACCCAACCTTAGACCGGAAAACCAGTCACCCCCGAGCTTGGAGGCCATCAAAGGAACCGGGTTACACACATTCTCAAACATGCATCGACATCAAACACACAAATGAAAACAATAACACCCAAAATCCCAGGGATTCACATGCACATTGAATCTTCTCAAAGATTCAAGAAAGGGGGAGACTTAGGAGATATCACTACCAAATGGGGAAACATGTATATTTAAATAAAGATTTGTATAGTATCACAACTTCTCTCCACTTCTCCATCCATCCAACTCCACAAAATAATCCTGGGAACTCATACCCAAAAACCCCATACTTCAATAATGTGGGTACTCATACCCAAAATCTCCACCTTCTCAAAGGTTGGAATTTTCCCCATTGGAGGTTCATCCTCTCTCAACCCCATACTTGGGAAGCTCTCAAAATCTGAGAGACATCCCCATACAACCCAACACAAATAAATAAAAAAAACCCACACATAACAATACAATAATGAATACTCGCAACATTTTCAAAAATTAACAATTTCAACCAAGATCAAATACAAAATGATAGAAGCCAACCTTTTACGCTTTCTAGGAAGAAAATTGTAGAAGCGCCCAAGCTTTTCCTTCAAACTCTATTCCACCCAAAAATTCTTCCAAAAACTAGAACCAGAAAAGAGTACCCAATTTTTTTTTCCAATGAAATCCAATCTCCCCAATAATCAAAAAAAGAAAGAGATAAATAGAAGTTCCCAAAAATTTCTTTCCCAAAAACCATTCTTGCTATAAAAATACTGAAGATAAAAGAAAATCAGCTCAAAAAGCATCTATTTACAACCCATTCAAAATCCAAATTCGTCACCCTTAAAGCTAGGCCTTTTTGAGAGGTCATATCTTGATTTTAGTTCTAGATATACCTTGAATTAAGTGGCTAACCCTTGGGTTAACACCCTAGGTGTTTAAAAAAAATAGAAAAAACATAAAATAACCTTTTTTAACCCCTTTTTGAGTCAATAAAGAAGATAAAATCAAATCAAATATCCCCAATTAAAATTTTACAAAATAAATGCAACTTAACACTTAAAACATTTAAACACTTAAAATAAAACTATATAATAAAATAACATTCAAGTCTCAAACCACTTTACAAATTTTACATCACAATAAGACTATAGTCCCCATGGACTATTGTTGGCATTCACAGGGTTTATCACATAGGGTTCTTTGAAGACCTCCAATTCCATTGGCTATGGAATATGTACCTGCACACTCAAATTTCACACATTAATATATCCAATAAAATCATATATTTAAAGCAACTAAAACATATATATTCACAACATACCATTTCCATCCCATTTAAATCACATTGGAAAATCAATTCATAGTTACAATAGTCACATAAATTCATCACCATTAAATCCTCCTAATAACATTTATTCATTTATTTTTTTGTTCATACAGTAACGATAATTCAAAATTCATAAATTTTATTAATTCTACTTGAGCATCCAAATATCTAATATGAGGTCTAAAGTTCTCATCACCGTAATATGAAATCAAAGGCAAGGTCTAATGTCCAAAACATCATAACATGAATAGCATCATAAACGCATAAATCTGCATCAAAACATAATGTCTAATAGTTAAAATGCAAATCAAACTATCCATCCAAAATAATAAACTAGCATAGTATCAAGTATCACTGGTGGGTCTCACATAATTAGTGAGGGTAGGACCTTTATCATGGGAGGCATTGGTAGAAACAAAGATGAATTTATTTTTTCCTTTTTTACCAAGGGGTTTGGAGGGAGAGACAATAGTGTTAGGCATGAAAAGAGGTTTCAAATCTAGGTTATACTAATAAAGGGAGAAGATTAACCCTTTTGAGAGTGGTGGGGTAGCTACACCTTCAATTTTTTTTTCCATGATGATAGTAAAATTAAAGGGAAGCTAACTAATTTATTATGCCTCAAATGATCTAATAATGGAAAATTATATCCATGCATAGTTGAAAGCCTACCTTCTAGCCTAGAATACTTGATTATATGAAATCTAATCAAAGCTTGAGGTGAAGTAAGGGAAACAATGGTGCCTAACTAGGGATTCACTAACCTCAAAGAAATAATTAATAAACTATTTCTCCTTTCTTTTCACCAACTAAGGAATCTTCCTCCCCTTGAAGTTAAGAAAATTATCCATGTTTATCAAATTATTTGTCATATTGAGCTTAACCCCTCCAAGTGTAACCTAGTGGTTGTGCCAAGAGTTGAATTTTTTTTATCGTGAGGGATTCATCAAAGCCTTCATATCCTATAAGTATGGGATAATATTTCCCTCTTCAAAAATATGCAAAATATCTACATTTTCTTTAAGTGAGTGCATTTGAAAGGTTCAACATGCAAAATTTTTCCCCTCATTTTTCTTCACATGCAATATTCGTTGAAACCAAGAACGAAAAAATAGGTAGAGAAGAAATAAAAATAGATTCCTTCATATCAATATCATTTTTTTAAACTATGTAGATTGATTTGATAATTATGAAAGGTTATCCTTGTAGCCACCACCATCCAATTAATCATTACTGTGGTAAATATCATGCAACTAAGTGACATGAACAAATTAGTAAGTATAAATAAGCAAATTAATATTATGCTAATGACTTCTTGATGAGTTTAAATGGCATGAAGGTGTGGAAAATATTAGAATCGAAGGTAAACTACTTAATTTGAAACTTGTCTAACATTATGGATTTATTATCAATAATAATGAAGTCTTGCACACTCCAAAATAATATTTTTCAAGTTAGATACTTTCTTTGCTAATCCAACAATTAAATTTACAAGAGGGAATGATAATAAAAATAAAAATATTAATGATAATGTCACTATGGAATTTCGTAATCATTACTTTATGATGATTCTGATAATGTATACACCTAATGTTAAAACAAGAAAAATGAATGACTTTTCATTTTTAAAATCAAATATTATTATTCAAACTTTACATTAATTATCAACATCATTTCTATTCATTTAAACTACACATATTTACATGGAACATATTTTGATAAGGTTAGTATTAAATCTTCACAATAACATTAAGTTAACCCCTAAAAGATATTTTTTACCATTAAATCATAATCAAATAGGACATCTAAAATTGTTAGTGAAGGTAAAATCAAGATTACTTAAAGGTTGAGATGTGTAATATAATCAAATACTAAAGATGCATCATAAGTGGTGAATCGACCTCAATCTATTTACCTTTCCAAGTTAGCTATTTAATGCCTAATCATTAGAAATGAAGCCAATAATTTGAACAATACTTTAACCAATATTACAAGCATAAACCTACAAGAAATAATGTTAGACAAGTTGTTGAGTTATTAAACTCAAGTTGTTGATTATGTATATCTGCAATACACACACAACTAAACATATACACATAATTCATGACTATTAGTTCATTAGCATTTGTTTTGATTAGGGGTAAAAAATGGGTTTTGAAGGGGCCCGAAACCCTATACAAAAGAAGACAGCTAAAACTAAAGAAAACAACACTAAGCAAAAATAAGCCCAACAACAACAAGCTACTAAAAAGATAACTCACAAACCAATAGAAGCTTGACAATAGCCTCTAACAGATTATCAAGCCTACACATGCTAAAAAATACAAGGGCCTGAAGCCCCAAAACAACATGGTTTTAAATGAGTCTAGAAACCCCTAAAGAATCCACCTACACCTGCCAGGCATCAACAACCTAGCCACTCATGGAGATATTACAATGACCACCTGAAACAATCAGGAAAAAATGTAGCACAATTGCATCAACCAAGTCTTGACAGTAATAACCACCTAAAACAATCAGGCAATAGAGCAACAAAGTAAGAAACATTGAACTCGTCAAAGAAAAAAGTAATTTAATGGTAAAGAACACCATTAAACCCAACCCCATAATCAAAAACACCAACACACAAAAGGAAACACACCCCTTGGAGCTCCCAACAACACCACAAACCAACTCCAAATCCACCTCAAGAGGAAGGAGCTCCCCTCTATAGGAGAGGATGCTGTGAAAACCCAACAAAATTGAAAGAACACCTCTCCAGCAACCTCAGGCACCACCATGAAAGGAAATTCCACCTCAATAGGATCACCACCAGAGGACGCCAAAAAAGAGGACTTCTAGTGACTTCCACCACACCCACCTCCAAATCAATAGGAAATGACTCTTGAACATCAAGAGTTGTATTCATCTCAAAAGAAGACACAGTGCACAAGAAATGGCAAGAAGCCAAAGCTCCAAAAGACTGAGGAAACACACCATCCTTTGGTTAAGCAAGTAGGAGCTTCAAGAGAGAGACCGCAACCACAACCACAACCACCAAGCTTCTACCCAAAGCAACAACAAGGAGGGCAGTCCACCTAACAAGCAAAGAATCAAAAGCAGATAAACCATATAGCATGACTCTCTCGAGACAATCCAAGACCTCCTCCAACATCCAAAGAAATAGCTAGAAAAGATACCCAACTTCCAAGACAGACCCAAAAATAGAGAGCTCCTCCAAGAGAGAACCCAGGGCTAGGAACAGCTAAAAACCCCCTTTGAGAAAGATAGCCGAATCAACCACAAAGGGTACCCAAAAGCTCTGAATCCAAGAGGAACCAGAGTAGTACAAGAAGCGATAAACTCCTCTAGTCACACCAGGAGATCGAAGATAGGAGGTTGAGACCCTCCAAAATAGAGCAGCAAAGAAAACAACCTCAACAAGAATCCACCCAGAAGAAGCCAACCACAGGCCAAACCAACATCTAAAGCACACAGGCCAGAGGAGAGGCCAGAAACCCTTCAACTCCAAATGCTTCAAAGAAAAACACTGGATCCTCATGAAACACATGATATACAGGTCCAAAAGCACCCCATAGAGGTGAAACTGAATGAATCTATTCCCTCCCAAACTAACAACATACTCCTCACAAAGGTGAGGCTTCCCCAGGCCGCATGCAACAAAATATTCAACAAAGGAAACCGCAAAAGAAAAAGCAGAGAGGAACCTCTGCATTCCACAGGTGAGGGTGAAAACCCCTCCAACAAACCAAGGAAACTGCCCAAACAGACCAATGACCCCACAACCAACTGTTGCATGGAGGCGAAGGAATGGTGTACAAAAGATCCAAGTCGAGAACCCTCAAAAATAGGGAAAGTAGGGAACGCGAGAGCAACCACTCCCAACGTAGGGAAGAGCCAAGAGTCTCGACCACGAACTCCCTTAGCCTTCCGCAAGAAGCAAGAAAGGCTATAAAATCCCTCATGTAGTAGCCCAAACAACTAGGACATCCATCCACCAAGAGCAAGGACCTGAGAAGGAAGAAAATCCTCCCACAAATCCATGACATCGTCTCCATCTGTATCTTCATCTGCTCCAGCTTCTCCCTCTACCGCACCATCTCCTGAATTTGAACCTGATCTCCCACTTATCGCTCGAGTTCTCTGAATGTCTTAATTGGATCCAAAGAACACCATTTTTTGTAGCTTCAAGGAGATAGAAATAGTAGTTCGTTAGCATTTGTTTGTAACTGTACTTTAATGGATTTAGAAGCTTTAACATTATAATTCAAAAATTAAACCTTATTTCTTTACTTCATAACTCTACCCAAATTATTATTCTTCTTACAAAAATTCCTAGGTGATTTCAATTACCAACTTTGCTTACTATACCTAGACTCTTCTATGATAAGTTGTTTGAATTGCTTTGATATAAATTAAAATATTCTTATTCTTGGATTAAATGGAGATATTGTTCATCCAATAATAAACCAAAGAAATAATTAAACTCTCTAACAAGAACACAATCCTGAAAATAAGAGGATAAATAAAATCAACAATTCGGAACCAATATTTATAATCACTATATAATTAAGGCTCTTAATGGATAATTAGAAACTAAAATTTAAAAAAACTAACTTAAAAATCCATTTAAGGATTTTTTCTCGTGTTTCTATCTTTCTCATTGAAAAGATCCTTAAGATATTTCTCTTTCCTACATGATACCCTAACTTGGTTTCACTCAATTTGTTTTTGTTCTCAGTTTATTGTTTTAGTTTCAAAATAGGAGACGATAATTTTTTAATCATAAATTCTATTTTGTTTACTGCATTTCTCTGGTTTTTGGATATGTTTTACACATATTAGATTTCTAGAAACCCTTTAAATTTTATCATCTAAATCATTTTATTTCATTCTGTGTGAACAGATTTGTAGGACTGTTTTATGACAGATTTTTATTGTGAATAAGAAAGCCAATATTTTCTTAATAAATCATAATTCGTGATATGGATTAATACAATTTTTTAATATGTTTTTCTGATATTAATAATAGAAAATCACATTAAATTATATGTTTTAATTGCATTTTTTTATCAATTTTTATGATTAAATACATGAAACTACTTTTAAACGAATTATTGTTTGGCATAGGGGCAACAATATTGTTACCTCAAGAAAACCAACCTGTTTCTCTCTTGAAATCTATTGGCTGAAAAATCCAAGATATTCTTTGTTATTCAACACATGTACCTGAAATACAAAGATCCACAAAGAAGAAAAATAATGTGAGCCAATGGGATCTCCACCCAACCATTGGATTGAGATTCAATCCACCCCCGACCTAGGGTTACATACCATTTCCAAAAAATTACTTTCCACATAGGATCCACAACCAAAGTGCAACATATACCATCAACATAACTAAACTTGACACATTACAATCACTAATCACAAGGATTCCTAGACAAGTTTACACTTTACATACTTTGTACATCACAACATCTTGCATTCATATTTTTTTATTTTAACACACAAAAAGGGTATACATGAAATTAAACTAAGCAAGGTGGAATACTCAACCAATGCAAACCACAACACACTACTTATAGCCAAGCAAGAGATTCAACATCAAATTTCACATAGATTTTTTATAAGCAAGATCATATGACAAAAAACTCATTACAAATCAACAAAGATAGATAACTAAAAGGTTAGACCTCACCAAGAAAGTTTTCTATCCAACTTGTAGAAAACTCTCTCCAAGAACTCTCTTTCATTGCTCTTTCCTCTTCAAAAACATGGCAAGAACTCAAAAAATGAAGAATGAAAACCAAACATGAAATCAAGAACAATCCAAAAAGCAAAAGAGAGAAAATCCCTCCTCCACTCAAATAGAGAGAATAAATGGAAGGGGGGAAGGCAACCTCCTATTCAACTTCCCAACAACCCTTTCAAGTCCAATTTTCGTCACTTTTTATAAGTGAGTAATTAGAGTGGATTTTAGACTTTATTAAAGGGGTTTTATGGAATAAAAATACCCCTACCCCACAAACCTATCACCTAGGAAACTTTTTAAACAATTAAGACCACATAAGGACTTCATAAAACATAAAATAAGTGACCATAATAATAAAGTGACTCACTAGACTAATAAAACAATTTTCACATACACACAATCCAAACCACAAAAACAAGGTTAAATCACATGCCCATGACAAGACTAATATTTCACAATGATACAATAAAATAAGTAGCTATGTGACCCCCTTATCAACATTGGCCGAATTTTCCCTGTTTACTTAACCAAGAAAGTGTGCCAGAATTACTTATGATTAATAATAATTAAAAAAAATGACATATGGATTAAAAATTATGAGTATAATAATCAATTAGAAAATTAGATCCACTAATCTACACAAGTAACATACACTTTAACACTCCTTACTTGCATGATACCTACTATGGAGTCAAGGAACAATTGAGTGAATATTATTTGTTATCAAAATATCACCACTTATGTCAATAGAATATTTAACTTATTATGCAACTATAAGTAACATTAAATATCAATAATTGTCTTCATAATCGCACCTACTCACATCTCTAATATGTAATTACCTAATATGATGTAATCCACTTAATATACATAGTAATACTACTAATAATTTAGCATATTGATCATTGCATAATTACGTAGACAAAGAATGAAACTCATATGAATATCACAAGAATTCACAACAACCGCTAGATAGGATTAGTCAAGAATATGAACAACTTCATGGTGTAGCAACAACCATCACTCATATGAACTATCCAACATGAAAGAACACAAAATATAACATATAAATTATCAAAAACTAATAGGATCAACAAGGCCACAAGGGAGAGGGTCTTACACATAGTGTTTACATGGAGAAACCCTTTTGTGCAAAAACTCCACCAAGAAGAGAGGCCCAAGTATGCATTATCTTCAAAATAGAGATTACATACAATCCTTCATTTCTCATTTTCAGTCTTCAATCCTTCAACACATATATAAGCAAAAAATTTACTTTCTAATGGAATTTCCTTACTACCAACTTAAGAATTGATTATATAGCATTTTCACCTTCTGAATAGGGAATCCAAGTTGGTTATCAAATCCAATTTCCTATCCTTGAATAAATGAATAATTTAATACATAAGATAATGTAAGTTGCAACCATTTTACTCACCTACCAAATTTGGGCACTTGGTTTGTTGTTAGTTTCTAGGTGGTTATTTTTTATAACCACGAGATGTTTTAACTTTAGTAATAGTCACACAAGGTGACAAGAAACCTCATATAAATTTAGGTGCCAAAAACTACCATAACCTCCAAGACTCTCTTCTAGTAAATAGTAACTTACTGCTAGTAAAAAATTAATTTGTTGGAGTGATTTCTGGATTTGATTTTGTGTGAATTTTTTTCTCTCAGCTCTTATCCTGATGATGGATCACGGAGTGTGATCCGAAACGTCAATGCAAAAAATTCACACACAATAAAATCCAGAAATCACTCCAACAACATTATGGATTGTGGAAACTTGATATCACTAAAAAATTAATTACTGACCCTTGATAAAAAATAATTATCACACTAATAAAACATTGATGGTAAAAAAATAATTATTGTTGGTGGTGAACCCATCATCCCTTATGATGATTTACAAGTAATATTAGGATTAATTAAATATATAGGATTTACAAAGGTTGATGGCACCTTAATCCTAACAACAATTGTCATGCAACATCAATATCTCTCTTTTTCATAGTGATTCCCTATTAGAAAGTTTCTTCTTCCCCTTTAATAATTTCTTAGTTTATAGTACATGTATGACAAAAAGATGGAGGCATGAATTTCTCATGATAATATTAATCAATTTTTCAAATCAATGACATATTTAGTGGCTTCCTTTTTGATAATTCATCTTATCTCATGTAATCCTACTTAAAGACAAGGGAATCAAGGTAGACAATTAAGAAAATAGAAATTTAGGATCACTCAACAAATCAAGACCATGATGTATCCTATTTCATAACAACAACAACAAGATTTAATGACAACACCATTAGAATTGATAAATATTAGGATGTTCTATGAGTTATTTCTTTTTGTAGCCAAATAAAATAACAAAACATAAAACTATCTAAAATAAAGTAATTGATATTTATTAATAAGGACATGTGACAGTAAATTAAAGTCCTAGATCATGAAAAATGAGATATTAGAAACCAAGAAAAGTTAGACTAAAAATACAACATTATCATTCATATCCCTTGCCCTATCTAAGTTAGACATGTAGCCAATATATTTTCTTTATTGAAATTGATTATTATCATTGTGAATCCATCTAAGTTGACTTTTTATCTCATGACCATATAATCCACAAACCATCATAATTAGCTATGCTTCTTGTAATGTATATCAAAGTTTAAGAAAACATAGGTTTCTTCCCATTCATTAATCCATTCTCATCAGTTTATGATAGTCATCATTAACCCATACCAACAATACCATTTATACTAATGACACAAATACATTCCTTTGAGTTTTCAAAAAACCTATTTTCATGAAAAAAGCACCCCCAAATTGTATGATCTCTTTTGGTTTGATAAAAAAGACAAGATGATTAATGGATGATCCTTATTAACAATGAAAAACTTCTCTTGGTATGTCTATCTAGTTCATGATCTAAAGTGACAAAAATAATTCTTATACTATTAGAGTCTTTTATGACCATGTTTTCAAGAGATGAAAACAAATTCATTCCATTCCATTATGTTCATGATAATTATTTTTTTGCATGATAGTGTTATTTCTCCTTTATGATATACCTTTTTCTTTAGTTTGGATTGAGTTTCCATTGGTAAAATTTCCTTGTATCTTTAAATTTTATTTGATTAAATATCCCATTAGTGAATTGGGGTGATATAATATTGTTAATAGTAGTCCTAGATTGGTAATGATAGTCTATTTTCTATTTTTCAATCCATGGATCTTCATGATAGTCCCAAGGTGTTCATGATTATTTTTTCTTGTTTGGAAAACCTCTATAGTGTTTTGACTAATATGGATATTATTAAGTTACTTTATTTATGTTTATCCTATGATGAAATAGCTATAGCTTCATCTTATCATGTTAGTATGATTCTTTAGAGTTGATGAAAATGTTATGATATTAAGGATAACAATTATTGTTGTATGATTGAGTTTAATGTTGATAGGGTTAGTGCTCTTCATCTTTGCATGACACTCACTAATGACTTTAATTTCTTCCTTTTTATGATAGATTTTGTTGAATTCAATAGGTTTAATTGAGTGTGGGGATAAGATATACTTTTTTTAGGATATAATTAGGTTTGATATAGCTACATTTCCATTCAACTATATCTTAGTAACAATAGATAAGTACTAATTATTTTCCATTTGTTGTCCATTTATCATTCATTATATTCTATTTTTTGTTCATGATAGTTTGTTACTATGTTTTTGCATACATAACGCAAGCTAAAAGAGATCCATTATACACTAGTATGGTTTTGATCTCCTCACGCCTCTAAAATTCACTAGATTCATAGACATCACCAACCATTTGCAATAACAAATCATTATGTATGTTAGCTAAAAAAAAAGAATAGAGCCCCTAAATGTGTTCACTACCTTGTTACAACTAGGTGACTCTAAATTTTGTAAGTTTGAATCTTAATCCATGAAATTGTCATTGGTACCCTATATTGGTTTAATTAGTGTGTGAACCAAGATCCTAATACCTGCAAAACAAAACAAACAAACATATTAGAAGATTGAAATGCAAGTTAAGATGAAGATTCCCCATAACATCCATTTAACTATGCTCAAAATAGGAATAAAACAATAACACAATGAAAGAAGATGAAAAACAAACTACATCCTATTAAGAACATGCAAACTCTTGATCTTATGGGGGAGTTGGTGCCAATTTGATGTGGAAATTGGACCTTTCCCAACTCCTATGCAAGCTTTGTTGATTGATGATGAAGAGTGATCCACTTTGATGAAGATTGATGAAAGCTCCAAGCCAAAAATCTGCATAACCTAGCTAAGAACTCAATTGTGATGGATAGAATTTGCTAATGATTTGAGCATAGTAAGTTTACTCAAATTGTGGATGATGAAATGAGGATATGATCTCTTTATTTATAGAATGCCAAGATGGATGAATGCCCAAATTTGAGCAATGTGGGACTAACATTCATCCAATGGCATGATGCCACTTGTCAATCTATGAATGGGTGAAGGATGTGCAAGATTTGGGGTTTGTGCCAATAAATGCAAATATTTGAAATTCAAATTTGTTGAAATGACATGCAAGAGGGAAGGGAAAATGCAATAAATTCCACTTGGTTCAAGGCAAAGGACATGTAAGATGGAGTTATTGCCTTGTTGGATGTACATGTTGACTTGGAAAATTTGAATTCAAATTGAGAGAATATTCCAAAAGATGCCTTGTGAGAAAAATAGAGATTTAATAAATGAATTAAATCTATTTTCATGTGCAACTTGCATTATCTAGAGGATGGGACATGAGATGAGATTAAATTGATCAAGGGTTAATTAATTTAATGAGAGAGATTAGATGATGTGACCCATTTGACTCAAATTTATTGATTTATTTAAATCAAATAAGAGAGGAATATGATAAGAGGTTAATTAAATAAGGATTTTGATTTATTTAATTAAAAGAGATGGTGTTAGATTAAATCAAATAAGGTTTTAATGTATTTAATTTAATGGATAGACTTCAAATATTTAATCAAATAAATTGATTATTTAATTAAATAGGGATAATTAGATCAGATGTGATTGATTTAATTAACAAAAGAGAGAGATTTAATTAAATAACTGGTTTATTTAATTAAGGGAGGGATATTGATGAATTTAATCAGATAAGGAGATTTGATTAAATGGTTAGACCGAGGGATGATTCAGGATGAAATGATGTTAGTAGTCAAGATCAGAGTGTGATATCAATTTGTATATTTTCAATGTCTACATTTTGCCCCTCTTTGAAGTGATGCACTTGTTGCATTGGTTCAAAGAATAACCTTGCCATGATCAAAAGTCAAAATTTCTCTGATTTTTTTGGATGCCTCACTATTTCCCCAGCAAAAAGAATAATGTTGGTATACTGCCCCCTCAAGAGATCGGGCGAAGAGGTTTGATTTGAGGGTCGATCTCTCGAAAAAGAGGTTCAAGATCAGTTCAACTCGAATATTTGATGTAGAAATATTTGATGATGTAGACAGTCATCAACCATGGGTAGCCTCATGCCTATTTTGATATATTACACCCACTTGATCCTGATTTGTACCATGATAGTGACATTATTGATGATGAGATGATTATGATGTTTATATGTAATGAATGATATGATGATGCATGGATGATATGGATGCACATGATATGATATGATGATGCTTGGGTGATTATGAAAATAGATGATAAATGTATGATTTATGAGATGTTTAGAATAACCAATCTATATTATGCAATGATGGGGATGAATGCATGTGGTATGATTAATGCTTTCTATATGATATGATATTCATTATGCAGTGTGCTGACGGTTTTTGGATGCAAGATAGATGCAATGGTGATGATTATGATTAACTGTCATGGTACCATGTTAGCGCAAAAAAGCAAGAGATAGAAGAAAATAAGAGATTCCAACAAGACATGAGATGATGATGATGATGATTACTTTCCAAGGAGTTGGGATTTTCAAAGGTCCAATTTCCTTATGTTTGATAACACATGTGGTACGATGCATCAAGGTATTAGAAAACTAGGATGGCGTTGTACCTAGTGTGATGGACTTTGACTTGACAAACAAATAGGAGTATCCTTGTTCACATCTGACATACAAAAACCTTGCTAGAATGTACTTTAGAAGTTTCAAACACCTCAGGGTGAAAACACAGAAAGGCAATCCTTTCAATGTAATAGTCAACAAGTTGTCCAAAACATCCTCCATACATACCTAACAAAGCAAGTATTTTCCAAGGTTATATTACAAGAGCGTCCAACAAGCATAGCAAACAAAAAGACAATGATCGTTGCCCCATTCCTATCTCTCTAAATCCTTCGTTCGGATATCATTGAGAGGTCCTTGGACTAAGCGCAATAAGATAAGTCAAAAGACAAAGATAAAGCACACAAACAAGTTGATGTTCTTCAATACCGCTAACCAAAAGGGAGTGTGTTTTTAAAGATAAGAAGTGAAACCATTGCCAAAAGATAATTCCCATTGCAGGAAGGATACATCCTAGGACATGTTGGTGGATGGCGGCACGTCATTTTGTTTATCCAAAGTGTTCTTTCTGATAAATAATACCCCTTGTCAGAAGGATTCATCCTAGGACATGATGTTATCAGATGATTGATATGGGACTATGTGGATGATGGACTATCGACATAAAGAATTGACCAACTTGCTTATGTACTGACTTAGACTTGAGACTTTATGTTTTTGAGTTTTACTTTTAAGCTGCTAGACTTGTTTCTAAATATTTCACCAAAGGTTGAGGATGACGATCAGTTTATTATGGATGGTGTTTATTGCGGGTGTAAGCGAGATGAGACAGATGAATTTTTTCAAATATTTAGATGTTTTTGGAGTTTTGCAATGTTTTGAGGCTATTTTTTGGTATTTTTTTGAGATTTTCAAATGTTTTGATTTTCGATTTTCCAATGTTTTTGGTGTTTTTTGAGATTTTGACCAAGAGACTAACATAAGGACCTATCCTAGGGGCCTCGAGGGCTGATCAACAGATTAGCCTTGCCTACGTTATACACGTAGATACCACGCAGTTCGATTGACAACTTGACCAATTTATAGATGAAGATATACAAGATGAGATGTCAGTTTATTATGACAGACTCCTAAAGGACTGACCTAAGTGTCTCGGGGGATGATCAAAGATCAACCTTGCCTACGTTCAAGCTCAGAGACGACGTAGTTCTATTGACGACTCTATTTTTGACTTTTTGACCTATTTTTGGGATTTTGATGTTTTTGAATGTTTTTGGATTTTGATAGGTTTTGAATGTTTTTGGATTTTTTGATTTTCTGATGTTTTTGGATTTTCTGATTTTTTGATGTTTTTGGATTTTTGGATTTTCTAATTTGAGGACCTTAAGATCATACACGAATCTGATTCGATGAGAACGTGCCCCCAGTGTGATGCAATAGACTACTCCGATAAAGGCAGGACAAACTGACCTTGAGGATGGGCCGAGTAGTACTAGGAGGGATCACGATACGAAAGCAAGACCAAGCTATGGTGCAGATGCGAGTGGATGAATGATGAATGGAGATCTAGATGCAATGGATGATGGAGGTAAAATGGAGGGATGATGTTGAACAAGCCGCAAAGGTCCTGGTGGATGGAAGGTGTTTATTTACGCAAGGTTCCTATTTGCCAGGTTTCCACCAAGGTACTTGTCCAAAGTGCCACCAAAGTGGTTTTCACTAGAGGAAGATTTTTCTCTTTACTATTTTTGATCCTTTTTCTGATTTTTTTTGGATTTTTTGCTTTTTTTAAAAAAAATTGTTGTCACCAAGATGCCTATTTGCCAGGTTTTCACCAAAGTAACCATTTTTTTAGGAATTTTTTAGATTTTTTAGATTTTTTGGTTCTATACCTTGGAAGATTTAGGCATAAAACTTTTTGAGATGGGAGCTACTCATTGGCTCCTACAGAGGTTCCCCTTCGAGTGTTGATAACTGATATTCCCCTGACTTGTAACTTGTTGTGATGATGAAAGGTCCTAACCAATTAGGTTCGAACTTGCCTTTGCTGCTTGGGTTTGGGACATTTTTCAGATTCTCTTTCAATACCAGTTCCCCGACTTGGAACGTCCTGCTTCTAATTTTATTATTGTAGCTTCTTTGAGTCTATTATGATAGACTTGTAAGTGATTTAAAGCGTCCATACGTCTCTCATCCAGTAGCTCCAGCTCATTTAGTCTTGATACTCTGTATTCTTCATCTGTGATGAGGTTTTGCAGTGATATCCTAAGGGATGGGAGCTCGATCTCAATGGGGAGTATGGCCTCTAATCCGTAGACCAAGGAAAAGGGGGTGGCGCAGGTGGGTGTGCGGATGCTGGTTCGATAGGCCTAGAAGGCAGGATTAAGTTGCAGATGCCAGTCACGACCTATGTCATTGACTGTTTTCTTGAGGATTTTGAGGATGGCTTTGTTTGTAGCTTCTGCTTGGCCATTGCCTTTGGGATAGTATGGGGTGGAGAAGCGATGTTGGATTTTGAATTTCTCACATAAGTCATGAACCTCCTGATTCTTGAATGGTGTCCCATTATTTGAGATAATGGTTTGTGGGACACCATAATGACAGATGAGATAGTTCAGGATGAACTTAGAAATCTGCTTCCCAGTTATATACGTCATGGGTATGGCTTCCACCCATTTGGTAAAGTACTCCATTGCAGTTATGATGAATTTGTGGCCATTAGATGAGGTGGGTGTGATTTTTCCAATGAGATCGAGTCCCCACTGTGAGAAGGGCCATGGTGTGACGATAGGATGGAGCTCTTGAGCTGGAGCATGGATGAGGTCCCCATGTTGCTGATATTGTAGACACTTTTTGGCATGATCATGTGCTTCCCGTTCCATTGTGGGCCAATAATACCCCATCCTCAGCAGTTTCTTGGCTATGGTCATTCCACTCAAGTGTGAACCACAGATGTCATTATGTACTTCAGTTAGAGTGGTTAATGCCTCGTCATCATTTAAGCAGCACAGTAAGGTACCTTCTATGCTTCTACGGTATAGGGTATCACCTACGATGACAAATTTAGATGCCTTTTTAACAAAGGTTCATTTTAAGTTTGAGGGTAGGTCAGCGGGTATAGTTCCTATGTGAAGATACGTGTAGATGTCATGATACCAAGGATCTCCAGGACTAATGATTCCACACACATATTCTGATTCTGGTACCTCAAATGTAGGAACAAGAAGCTGCTCAATCAAAAATTCATATTTTGAAGTGTTGTGAGGGATATCCAATAAAGACCCAATTGTCGCCATAGCATCTGCTGCTCTATTGTTGGTTCTAGGAATTTTCTCAAATGTTATTTCAATGAAAAACTCCTTAAGGGTCTCCACCAATTTCTTGTATGGAGTAATCTTGTCATCTTTGGTCTGATATTCATTGTTTACTTGATTTATGATTAGTTGAGAATCCCCATATACCTGGAGAGCTATGACATTCCATTGCACTGCTATTCTGAGACCTATGGTTAAGGCCTCGTATTCTACAATGTTGTTGATGCAAGGAATTTCTAGTTTGTATGACCTTGGTATGCAGTCCCCTTGTGGGGTAATGAAGAAGATTCCCACTCCTAATCTGTGCTGCGTGTATGAGCCGTCGAAGTATAGTATCCAGTGGTTGGCTATGTTGAGGTTAAAAATGGATTCATCAAGAAATTTTGAGACAAGAGGATTCTCTGAATAAATAGGTGCTTCTGCCAGTTGATCTGCAATGACTTGACCCTTGATTACTTTTCTCTCCACATACTCGATGTCATATTCTGATAATATCATTACCCATTTTTCCATTCTACCTATGAGCATTGCCTTTGATAGTAGATACTTGAGGGGATCAATTTTGGCGATGAGCTTTATCTTGTGTGCCAACATGTAGTGTCTAAATTTTTGAGATGCAAACACTACTGCGAGACATGCCTTCTCAATAAATGAATATTTTAACTCATGCCCAACCATTGTCCTGCTGATGTAGTAAATAGCCCTCTCCATTCCGTTTTCATCATGCTGAGCTAGGAGAGCTCCAAGGGCTACTATTATTGCTGACATGTATAAGATCAATAGTTTCTTTGGGATAGGTGGCATTAAGACCGGTGGTGTCAATAGGTATTCCTTGATTTTGTTGAATGCCTCCTCACATTTACCATCCTATTTGTACACTACCCCCTTGTGGAGTAAGTGAGAATATGGGTTCTACTTGTCTACCAGTTTTGCTATAAACCTTTGGGTGGATTGGAGTCTTCCTTGGAGGCCTCTCAATTGTTTTAATGTCTTTGGTGCTTCCATCTTGAGAATTGCTTTTACTTTTGCTGGATCCACCTCGATACCCCTCATGGATACTATGTATCCTAGCACTTTACCTAATTGTACGCCGAAGACGCACTTCTTTTGGTTTAGTCTAACTTTGTATTCCTCCAGTCTGTCAAAGTAGCACTCAAGGTCGCTATGTGATCTTGTCTCTTTCTGGATTTAGCTAGCATGCCGTCAACACAGTCCTCAACCGTCTTGTGAATCATATCATGGAATATTAGTGTCATGGCCCTTTGATAAGTTGCTCCTGCGTTCTTCAGGCCGAATGGCATCATGTTCCAACAGTAGGTCCCCCATGGACAAGTGAAGGTTGTCTTATGTTGATCTTCTTTTGCTATCATGATTTGGTTATGTCCTAAAAATCTGTCCATTAATGATAACATCTCATGTCCTATCATCATGTCTAATATCATGTCGATGTTGGGAAGTGGGAAATCATCCTTTGGACATGCTTTGTTCAAATTTCTGAAGTCTGTGCAGATTCTGATAGCTCCGTCATGCTTTGAAATAGGTACCAAATTTGACACCCATTCTAGATAGTCTATGGGTCGGATGAATCCTGCATCTAACAAATTTTTGAGTTCTACTTTGACCAATAGGGCTATCTGAGGATGCATTTTCTGAAGCTTTTGTTTGATGGGTTTTGCTTCAAGATATACTGCCAAGTGGTGGATGATAGTATTTGGATCAAGGCCTGACATGTCAGCATAACTCCATGCAAAGTTTGCTTGTCACTCCCTTAGGAATGTTGCTAGGAGTTCTTTCTCTTCTGATAGTTGTGATTCTGCATAGAATGTGATATGCGGGGTCTCCTCTATTCCTAAGTTGACCGGATTGCATTTTTCTGCCAAGACTGCCAACTTTTCCTGATGAATGGGTCTTAAAGGAAGATTGAATGCCCCATCCTCTGGTGCCTCAAAGAGGTTTTCACTGTTGGATACGTCCTTTCTTTTTAATTTTTTCTTGTCAGAGAGTGCCATAGTGTGGTTTTCACTCAAGGACTTGGATATTATTCTTAGTTTCTCACTTTTGCGACTGAAGGATTCAATCATTTCCCTGTAATAGGCCTGTGTGTCCAACTCTATTATAAACCCTATTTTATGATCTCCATCTGGAATGTTATCCCTCAATCCCATGAATTCTAAGTGTGCTTCCTCATTTTCAAATGTATCAAGAACTGGTGGTCCTCGTTGATTGTAGTTGATCAATTGGGGGTATACTAAGTGGATTTCATGGTCTTGGTTGTTTGGGTCAAAAGATAAGGTACCAATCATGCAAAGGGTGGTGTCCTCAAATAACCTAGGTAGATTGTTCATGGTATCCTTGTCATCGCTACTAATATAGGCCTCAGTTATAAAGTTATGCATGTCTCTACCTATGGATGTTGATGAGCATACTTCTGCTGCTATTGGCTGAGGAGAAATATTAACCGTTCTAACCAAAGGACTTTGGCCACGTATGGTTATACTCAGAGGGGTACATCCAAGGCCAAGATTTGTTATTGGTCACATCTCTGGTATGATAGGTATTATAAGGCCATTGCCATTTTTTCCCAGTTTTTGATTTCTGTTGTAACCCATTGCGAGCATCATTTGGAGGCCTTTGCTTCTTTCATCCATTGGTAAATTTTTTGTCTATCTTTCACCTTGATATAACATATTCGATGAGTTTGTCTCAATTACCTCTTAGCCCAGATTTCCCCAGCTTGTGAATTTAGGGTAATCTTTAGGAGAGGTTTGCGATGTGGAAGCTTGATTTTGTTGTGGGCATCCTCGTGATCTAGGAGATTGTGGTAACTCTCCTATCACAAAAGCATTGTTAGGGAGCCTGTAGCTTCCACAACCATCTTCCTGGATGATGAGATTAATATCAGAGATGGTAGGAATGGCGGTTGTCTATGTCTCAAAAGTGGATGTGAGGGTGGCGGGATCAATGTATGATTTGGATGGGCCCTCATCATTTTTGGTACTTGGGGGATTTTGCAATATTTTTCCTCAATATTTTTGCAGTATGAAAAAGGTTTGGGATCTCCGTGAATGGTAACTTCTTGTCCATTATGTGTAAATTTCACACATTGGTGAAAGGTTGATGCTACTGCTTTCATCGCATGAATCCATGGACGTCCTAGGAGGATGTTAGGTGGTTTCCATGAGAGTTGGACCTACCTGAATAGGGAGTTTGATTGTGCCTTGAGACAATCTTTCTTGATCATCGTATGCTCTTATCATGATGCCTTTTCCTTTGTCAATGGAATCTTCTGATATTTTCAACTACTTGATGAGGCTGAGAGAACAGATATTCAAACCCACACCTCCATCCACAAAGACTCTTTTGATTTTTATTTTTTGTACTATAGCTTCCAAATGAAGTGCTCGGTTGTGAGACGGTTGGGCGGGGAAATCTTGGTCAAAAAATGTAAGAAGATTAGGCATGATGATGTTTCTGACCATAGCTTGGAATTGTTCTGCATTAAGATTTGTGGGGATGGTGGATGAGGCCAATGCTTCTTCAAGAATTTTCCTGTGGGTAGATGATATTTTTAGTAACTCCATGATGGAGATTTGCGCTGGCATTCTCTTGAGTTGGTCTATCATATTGTAACCATTAGGAGCAGATCTATATGCAGGGGTTTTGTTTGGTTGGGATGAGCCTACGATAGTTACTTTTCCACCTCTTGTGGTGACTCCACAATCTCTAGCATAGGTTCCCTTGATAGTAATGACCATGCAATTTTCATGTAGGGAGGTGACAATTGTTTCATACACATGATTTACGTTTGAGTGGGTGCCTTTCCCTTTATCTTTTGATTCCCTTTGTTGCCATGATTTGGCATCAAATTTGTGTATATCTTAAGGTCCTGGTTCCCTGTAGGTTGTTCCACGTTTATGATTTTTTTATGAATGATATCTTGGACGATTTTTTTGAGTCTCATACAACTGTTTGTGGTATGGCCTTTTATTTTATGAAATTCACAAAGTTGATTCTCGTTATACCAAGGAGGTTTGACATCGGGTTCTTGGTAATTTTCAAATGTTAGTGCTTTGATGAGTTTTTCATCTATGAGCTTTTTCATGATGTCCTCAAGTGGTTCCCCTAAAGTAGTGTACTTTTGTTCTGGATAACTCTTGCATTGGGGTGGTCTTTTTTGGTCATTGATTATTGATGGTTGGATTATTGTTTGGTTGGTATGGTATGTGATGGGTGTTTTGGTGTTGTGATTGGGTTTGCGGTATGGTTATATTTTGGTGAGGACCACTAATGAACACCTTGGCGTCGACAACACCATCATTAGTGATGTTTTTGTTTCTTGCCCATGTGTGCGATTTATCATTGTAATTGGATGGTGGGCAGTTGTTTTGTTGTTTAGGGTATGATGATGATCCTGCGGGTTGAGTCATGAGGGCTCGTTCGATACTGAGTGCTTTAGGGATCAATTGATCATATGTAGTGATTCCTTGGACCTTGAGATGGAATTCCAAGAGTCCATCAAGGTTGGAAGTGATGGTACAAACTTGTTGTTCTTCCAGCATGGTCCACTTGCTCTGATTGGCCTTTGATTGCCATTATTGTAAGAAGGAAGCAAATGATTCATTCTTTCCTTTCTTTCGAGATGAGAGTTCTTCTAGACTAACATCCATTGCAATGTTGGCTGTGTAGTTTTTAATGAATGCGTCTATAATTTCCTGAAATGTTCTAATTCTTGATGGTAGATGAGAAAACCATTCTATAGCGGGGCTTGCCAAGCTCCTAGGAAATAGCTGCATCAAATAAGTATCGTCGTATGCGACTTCCATGCAATGAACCTAGGATTCCCTGATGTGATCCTTAGGGTTTCCCATCCCTCGATATTTGTCAAATTTGGGGATTTCAAATCCCTTGGGGAATGGTTTCATCTCTAGGCTTCTATCAAATGGATAGGGACACAGGTTGCTTGGTGTTTTTGTAGTTTGCTCAGATTGCAGATCGAGCACTTGTTGCGAAAGCAACCTGATTTGTTTCATCACATCATTTTGTAGATCAGGGGGTGGGATGAAGGTGTTTTGGGGTGTTTCAATCCTTGGTTGGATGGGTGGGTTGTTCAGCGTATTGTTCGATGGTATCTGTATGTTTTGCCGAGCGAGGTAGGCTTCCACCTGCTTTTGTATGAACAATGCTTGTTGTTGATCTTGTTGTTGTTGTGCTAATATTTTTGCTTGTTGTTGCGCTTGTCGTTGTTCCAACAACGCTTGTTGTTGTGCTTGTTGTTGTTCCAAAAACACTTGTTGTTGGGCTGCCAATTATTTTGCTTCTTGTTGTTCCTGATATTGCTTTAATGCTTGCTGATATGCTTGTAATTGTGTTGCTTGTCTTTCTGCAAGAAGTTGTGCTTGATATTGAGCTTGTTGTGCCTGATATTGAGCTTGCACTTGAGCTTGCACTTGTGTGGCTTGTGCTTGTGCTGCTTGTTGTTGTAGTAAGGTTTGCGCAGCTTTTTGTGCTTGCAATGCTTGGGCAGCTTGGGCAGCTTTGTTGTTGTTGTTGTTGTTGTTGTTGTTGTTGTAATAACGCTTGGGCTTCGTGTACTTGTAATGTGGCTTGTGCTATTTGGGCGGATTGCACAGCTAGTTGTTTGGCTTTTTGTTTCTGAACTTGTTGGTATCTTCTTTGAAAAGCAGCTTGCAATGTTGCATCATGTTGGCTTGATGTTGTGTAAGTTGGTGGTGGTGGGGGTGGAGGTGGATTTGGAATGGTATTCGTGAGTGTGGTATTGGTGTTTTGCATGATGGATTGTGTTGTTGCTATGGTTGGTCTTTGAGAGACCATGCTTTGTGACGTTAAGGTGGTGTTTGATGATGTTTCAATTGTTTGTGTATTTGTCGTCTGTTGTTGTGATATTAACGAAAATTTTTGGGTGTTTGGTAAAATGTTTTGGTTGATATTTGGGATGGTGGTTTGATTGTTATTTGGTAGAGGGGGTAGCCCTAAACCAAAGAGTGGTGTGGATGATGATGGTAATGGTGGAAGCGGTGGGAATGTGAGGGGTTCCAATTCTTGTGAAAATGTTGTGGTGTCAAAGATGCCCCCTGGTCCAAACATATCTCCTTCCTCTTGCGAATTTGCAAGGAGAAGATTTTGAGGTGTTGCGAGAAAAAAGGATGATGATGGATCGTGGTAGAAAGTGAGAGGAACATTCTTTTGTAGTGGGTTTTCAAGTATGTTTTGTTCCAATGTGGTATTTGCATCCAAGTTTTGATTATTAACAAAGGGATGTGCTTGAATAGCATTGAGAAATGCATTTCCCTTATTAACATTGGGTTGGGTTGGAGCAAGAGATGTGATTTGTGGAATGTTCTTAGTGATTTTTTGGGATGGGGGTGTGGATGAGATGGGAATGGTGGATGAGATGGAAAAGGATGTTTCCACTATGGTGCTTGTGTCAAAATCTGAAGGAAATTTAGCCCCTTGTTTTGCTAGTTCAAGCATGTATAATAAAGGGTTAAGCTTCATCATGATATTGACGATCTTATGATTTTCTGGATTTTGAAGCATTTTAGTTATTTCGTCGTGAGACATTCCATAGGGGAGATTTTCTCCTTGAGCTTCTTTTTGTAGATTTTGTGAGAGAGTCAAAGGATTGCTTGATTCAGCGGGATTTATTTCAACATTAATTTGGCTAAGATCGCTTGAAGCGGGTGTTTCTTTGTTGGCTTCCATGCTTTTCTTGTATTGAGATCTAGTTTGAACCATAAAACAAGGATCAATTTTTGAAAATAGAAGAGATGAATCTCTTGATTCCTTGAATTGATCTTTTTTTTATGCCCAAAAGTAAAAAGTTTTAGGATATCTTTGAAGATCAAAAGGTGATATGTAAGATGGATGGGGCGAATGTTATGATCTTTTGGTGAATCTTGAAGGAAATACTAGGCTTTTAGGACTTTTTGATTTTGATATTGGATTTTGGATTTTATCCTTGATTTTGATTTTGATTGCTTTTAATTTTGAACAAAAGACCCTAAGATGTTGGATAATTATCTAAGGGATAGTTTTGATCAAAGGATGATGATTTGAATGTGTGGAAAGAAGGATGCATCTATCCACACCTATCCAAACAAGATGATAGTTTCACTAAGCATATGGGGAAGGATTCATCTGCATTTACTAAGCTAAACAATATGTTTTTGATAATCTTTGACCTAAGTATATGCAAAAGGATGCATCTTCACACACTTAGCCAAAGGTGATTTTGATGATGTTCTCAAGGATTTTAATCTCAAATATTTTTTGATGATTTTTTGATGATGTAGATTTTTCCCAAAAGCCTAGTAGTGAGGATGATTTTAAGGTTTCCCAAAAGGTGAGATGATGTTTGTTTTGATGTTTTTGGAGGATGGATGAAAAATATTTTGATGTGTTTTGATCCTAAGATGAACCTAAAAAATACACTTGGTTTGCCTAGACCTAGGTATTGAAGAACATGCAAATTCTTCCTAAAGACATTTATAACCAAAGAATGATTTCTTTTGAACAAACATTTTCAAATTTTGGGCAAATGACTTTGTGATTTGGATTTTTCGAGAATTGTGAGGCTTCAATTACAAATGAGAGTTTTTTTTTTTGTATCTTTGCTTAATGACTTTATTTTACCAAAAACACTTTCTTTGATTAGGTTTTCAAACTAAGATGTCCAATGTCTTAATTTCTTCAAACCCCACAAGATATGTTATGTGGAAATTTAATGAAGTTAAGGCAAGGGTTTTCCTTTTGTTTACTTAAGGAGGAAAATTGAGGTATAATCCAATGTTTAGAAACCTCTAAGGACGTGAATCCCAAGGGAAAGCAATAACATGTAGATTAAGTCAATGGTATTTGTCTCCAAAAGGGTTTGAAATTTGGATAATGTTAAGTGTTTGTTTTCAAGATGTTTTCGATCGAGCAATGCATTTTGTAACCCAAGAATAAGTACAATCCTATGGATGTGTAAGACAATATTTGTTGGATTCCCACTTGGACAAGTCCAGCTACGCTTATCTCTAGCGAATGGTTAGATGCTTGACCCCACTAGCTCCCCTCCATGACACTCACTTATACAGGGCAGCCAAGCATCAACACCCATGAAACTCCCATGGCATGCTTTCCATTTCTACTAGAAGACCATAAAAGTGTGGGGTGACTTCAGAATGACCGTTCTTGCACCAACAAATAGATAAAGGGATTTTGGAAAATTCTAGCAAATGGGTTTTAGTAAGGACTTTCCGTTCGTAGGAGTTGACCCAACGTGGCAAGAGTCCCCTTTCGGATCCATCTTGTTGGAGTCAACCGCATGATATTGGCGTTTCTTCCAATATCCACATTTATATCCCGACTGGAAATACTCTTGGCTTTAGAGTGTTATTAGTTGAGTCGTTCCCTTGGGTGAGTACTTTTTCCCCAAGGCATGCCCTCTAAGATAGACAAAAGCGAATAAGAAACACTATTCGTAACTCAATCAATCCTTGTAGGCAACAAAGAGAGAGAATATACGCAACAATGCCCCTCACTCACACTCGCACAAGATGTTCAATTTTTAAACCCAAATTGAAGTGTGGAGGTGATTGCTTTATCTCACCCTAAAGTCATGAAAAAGGCATTTTGATTCTCAAGATCGCTATAAAGCATAAGAGAAGCGCATACATCATTTTTCAATGAGGTTAGTTTAAGTAAGCCCTCACGAAAGCAATGTTGCACTTGTTCTTTTTAAATCTACAAAGCAAAATGTGAGTTCTTTTTAGAGCACCAAAAGACAAATGATAAACATTTTGTTCAATTATTATCCAAAGAAACAAACTCTAGTAAGTTGTAGTTCTAATGTTCATTTTAAGCCTTTTGTATTGTTCTTTTAGAGCCCAAATTGAAATCTATTGAGTCCTAAAAGCTTGAAGTGATAAAATCCTTTAAACTTGGAATTATAATTGCTTCCAAGAGTGTCTAAAGACACTTTATAGAATAGAGAAATGATGTCATAAGAAGCTTTCCTTTTGTTTCCTCCTCCCCCTTTTTGATTTCCTAACCTACAAAAGTGATAAAAACATTAGATGAGATCAAGAAACAAAAGAATATAGGGGTTACATGAATCATTAACCAAAACACCCGAAAACTTAGGCCAAGTTATCATGTGTTTGAATTTAGATATAAATTTGAAAATTTTAACTAATTAATAGTTAAGAAACACCTACACTATTGGATAGCTTACAAAATTATACCCCATTTCAAAAAAAAAAGTATCAAAAAAGACCTCTGTATGACCAAGATATGGTCATTTAAAACTGACTCTAAAAGCGCTAAAACAGTGATCATATGCGCTAAAAAAAAGTGCATGAGCGCTAAAAGAACCTTCAAGAGCGCTAAAAGAACCTGCAAGAGCGCTAAAAGAACCTACAAGAGCGCTAAATAACCTGCAAGAGTGCTAAAAGAACCTGCAAGAGCACTAAAAAAACCTTCAAGAGTGCTAAAAGATGTGGAAAAAGCGCCGAAACAGTCTACAAAAGCACTAAAAGAATGTGCATAAGTGCTGAAACAGTGCACAGAACCACTAAAACGGTGAAATTTTTTTAAAAAGTTTTAGATTTGTTGTTCAAGCCCTCCCTCTAGCGCCAAATGTGTGAACCAAGATCCTAATACCTACAAAACACAACAAACATATTAGAAGATTGAAATGCAAGTTAAGATAAAGATTCCCCATAAAATCCATTTAACTATGCTCAAAATAGGAATAAAACAAGAACACAATGAAAGAAGATGAAAAAAAAACTAAATCCTATTAAGAACATGCAAACTCTTGATCTTATGGGGGAGTTGGTGCCAATTTGATGTGGAAATTGGCCCTTTCCTAACTCCTATGCAAGCTTTGTTGATTGATGATGAAGAGTGATCCACTTTGATGAAGATTGATGAAAGCTCCAAGCCAAAAATCTGCATAACCTAGCTAAGAACTCAATTGTGATGGATAGAATTTGCTAATGATTTGAGCATAGTAAGTTTACTCAAATTGTGGATGATGAAATGAGGATATGAGCTCTTTATTTATAGAATTCCAAGATGGATGAATGCCCAAATTTGAGCAATGTGGGACTAACATTCATCCAATGGAATAATGCCACTTGTCAATCTATGAATGGGTGAAGGATGTGCAAGATTTGGGGTTTGTGCCAATAAATGCAAATATTTGAAATTCAAATTTGTTGAAATGACATGCAAGAGGGAAGGGAAATGCAATAAATTCCAGTTGGCTCAAGGCAAAGGACATGTAAGATGGAGTTATTGCCTTGTTGGATGTACATGTTGACTTGAAAAATTTGAATTCAAATTGAGAGAATATTCCAAAAGATGCCTTGTGAGAAAAATAGAGATTTAATAAATGAATTAAATCTATTTTCATGTGCAACTTGCATTATCTAGAGGATGGGACATGAGATAAGATTAAATTGATCAAGGGTTAATTAATTTAATGAGAGAGATTAGATGATGTGACCCATTTGACTCAAATTTATGGATTTATTTAAATCAAATAAGAGAGGAATATGATAAGAGGTTAATTAAATAAGGATTTTGATTTATTTAATTAAAAGAGATGGTGTTAGATTAAATCAAATAAATTTTAATTTATTTAATTTAATGGATAGACTTCAGATATTTAATCAAATAAATTGATTATTTAATTAAATAGGGATAATTAGATCAGATGTGATTGATTTAATTAACAAAAGAGAGAGATTTAATTAAATAACTGGTTTATTTAATTAAGGGAGGGATATTTATGAATTTAATCAAATAAGGAGATTTGATTAAATGGTTAGACCAAGGGATAATTCAGGATGAAACAATGTTAGTAGTCAGGATCAGAGTGTGATATCAATTTGTATATTTTCGATGTCTACAATTAGCTAGAATAGTCATATTTTCATCTAACATACATTGAAATATGTAGCCAATTAAGTCCACATTTCATAAAATCAATCATGACAACAATATTCTAAGGCTTTTAAGCTCAAAATTAAGTAGACATTGCAAGTTGGGGTTGTCAAAAGATAAAAATCATAAGAGTGCTTAAGTGGAAATGCTTAAGAGTTCATATTAAGAAGAAATAACTAGAGAAACATAATTTTCTAGTACCTACGCATGTGTGGCCTATTTAGAAAAGATGCCACAAGCCAAAAATGGAAGAAAAATTCTATTTATATATATTCAAATCCTCATATAGCTTTCAAAAATCTTATGACATGCAAGACAACATCCTATCTCAATTTTTATCAACTCTATAATACTCTATCTCACTTTTTGTCAACACAAGTAGAATTTGGCAAATAAATGACTAGGTGACTAAAAATTTTAATCACAACAACTAAAAATGACTAAATTCTACTCATTTTTTGCAAACCAGCTATAAATGAGTAAATAAATGAGTAATTTGGTCATTGACTAAAAAATTGTTTAGTCACAGAAATAAAAATGACTAAAGAGTTAGTCATCAAATCCAAAGTAGACAAAATTAAAAAAAAAAATCCATCCAATTATTGGTGCGATGTATTCATGTGCATGATGTATTCGCACAATTATTCACTTTCATTGCAGATTCATTCATCTCAGTTGACCTCGCTTCGTTTGTTCATTGTGGACCTTACTTCATTCGTTAGCCTAGCATGAGGCGTTTTGATCAGTTATAGCAGCTACTTGCACGGGTGATAAGGATTCAGAGAGGACCTAGAGACTTTTGAAAAGGAGGGCAATGGCAAGGAATTTTTTGTTTGTTGCTACGAATTTGAATTCACTAAGGCTCTCTGTAGCAAAATCAGATTTGGGGATGCCCTCTGCAGTGAATTCAAAGGTAATTTGAAACCCTCATTACATTAAACACAAATTCGAAATGCTCATTACAATCTCTTACTCTTGATAATGTTCTATTGATCTTAATAATGTTCCACTGCTCTTAATAATGTTCTTTTACAATCTTGCCATTGTTCTGCTTCATAATGTGCTCGAGCTAAATATAATAAAATTTGGGTGTCAGTGCCAAATGAGAATTTCCTCAAACATTTTTTATATATTTTCACTTCAAGTGGAAACTATCCTTGTGCAAAGTAAACATGTGCTAGATTTACCCACACATTATGGATCTAAACAAAGATGTTTCTTGTTGCAGCTTCTTGTAGCTATGTAAAAATTCCCTTTGCAATATCAAATTGACCCCTTTCTACTAGTACAATGGTTGCCTCATTTGTAGCATAAACATTTCCTAGTCTTTGTGCCAACACTTTACAATACAATTCTCTAGCCTTCTCAAGATATTGTGCCTCCAACTTTGGATCCCTCCTCTCATTGTGAAAAGCTGCAAAATAATTCCAATTTCCAAGTGAAATGTCAACATAAGAATTCTTTGCATCTGATTCACTTTGTGTAGCTTTAATTGTTTCTTTGCTTTAAGCCAGTCATTTGTTTTCAATTCCATTTTTCCAAGAATATATAAAGAATTTGATGAGTTTTTATCCACCTTAAGTGCATCCCCAATCAATTCTAGACTTATTTGGATCTCATTTTGAGCCTGCGGCATGGATGCAAGATGTAGATATGTATCCACATAATCAAGAAACCTGGACAATATTAGCTTGTATAAAAGATTTTATTTTTCAATATCATGTAGTTGTTCAAACAACCTAGCAAGATTAAATAGTGTTGTGACTTTATCCCATGGTAACTCAAGTGAAACACCACCTTCTTCTAGTCGATGGAAGAATTTCATATCCTTAAAGAGCACATGAAAAACTGTAGAATTAACACTTGGGCTTTTATTTATGAATTCAACCCAATTGACATTTCCTAATTCCTCCATAAAAGTTTGTTGAACCAACTCTAGTTTATCACGCTCAAAATGAAGAACCCCAATGTTGTTTAACAATTGAATGGGTACTTTTTCTTTGCTCTTCTTCAGAAGAGACTTTGGAATCTTAAAAGAATCTAAGGTTGCACTAGGTTTTGATGATATTAATAACTCACCCATCTTGATAAATGCATGGGCATCATGTGGATCTATGTGAGTTTCCTTTCTTAAAATTTCCATTGCCTTCTCTACCAGCCCTTGCTAAGCATATATATGGCCTACAACTTTTAAGCTCTCACAGTTCTTAGGGTGGACCTCCAAAACCTTTTCAAAATTTGAGAGAGAACTCTTAAGATCTCCCAGATTCAATTGAACCTATCCACAAAATCTTGTGGCCTCTAGCTTTCCTTGACTAATGTCATGTAGTAGCAGCCAATGGTGTCATAATCACCTTTGCTATGATAAGATCGTGCAAGATTATAACATGAATGATATTTCATGAGAGGGTGGTCAGTTGAAACAAGAGTTGTCTCAGTCAATTGTTCCACAAGAAAATGTTGCCCTGTAGTGAAGAAAACATAGTTTGCTAAATGATTCAATGCCATTGCAAAGTATGGGTATAATTCAAAGGCTCTTCACATATTTTCCATTCCTTCATGAAAACTACATTTTTCACTAATTGTGAGAATCATACAAGTAAAAAATGCACAAAACTGATGACAAAGATTTATGTAGAGGTAGATCATTTCCTAATGGCTCCATAAAACAATTTTGAGCCAACTCTAGTTTATCATACTCAAAATGAAGAACCCCAAAGTTGTTTAACAATTGAATGGGTACTTCTCTGCTCTTCTTCAAAAGAGACTTTGGCATCTTAAGAGAATATAAGGTTGCACTAGGGTCTAACGATATTAATAACTCACTCATCTTGATAAATGCATGGGCATCATGTGGATCTATGTGAGTTTCCTTTCTTAAAATTTCCAAATCCTTCTCTGCCTGCCCTTGCTAAGCATATATATGGCCTAAAAAATTTAAGCTCTCATAGTTCTCAAGGTGGACCTCCAAGACCTTTTCAAAATTTGAGAGAGAGCTCTTAAGATCTTCTAGCTTCAATTGAACCTATCCACAAAATCCTGTGATCTTTGGCTTTCCTTGACTGATGTCATGTAGTAGCGGCCAGTGGTGTCATAATCACCTTTACTATGATAAGATCGTGCAAGATTATAATATGAATGAGATTTCATGAGAGGGTTATCAATTGAAACAAGAGCTATCTTAGTCAACTATTCCACAAGAAAATGTTTCCCTGTGAAGAAAAAAGGGTTTGCTAAATGATTCAATGTCATTGCAAAGTACGGGTATAATTCAAAGGCTCTACGCATCTTTTCCATTCCTTCATGAAAACTACCTTTTTCACTAATTGTGAGAATCCTACAATTAAAAAGTGCACAAAACTGACCACAAATATTTTTCCCCATTTCAAACAGCAAAATTTCAAAAACAATGCATTTAAAACCTGCAAAAAAATGCAAATAAAATCACACTGATTTTCATGCCAAAGAAAAAACCATGAGACCATAGCTTGTTGCTTACTAATATGATTTGATAGATTTTTTCCAAGCATCCATAGCTTTTTTGAACTCACCTATTTTAGGCTTTTAGCTATAATAGAAAGGCAGTGAACTATTTGGAAAAATGCTTTGGTAGACATGTATGAAAAGTGTGGTAGCATAGAAAAGGCAATGAACTTTGGAAAAAATGCCTCAAAGAAATGTGGTCTCATGGTGATGGAATGCCATGAAAAATTCCATGACAAGAAATTGTCATGGAATTTTCATGGCATTCCATCACCATGAGACCACATTTCTTTGAGGCATTTTTTCAACCAATTCACTGCCTTATCTATGCTATTGCTTACTATTATGCTTTGATAGATTTTTTCCAAGAATCCTTAGCTTGTTTTAAAGCACTTATTTTAGGCTTTTAGTCTTAGCAAAAAGGAAATGAACTATTTGATAAAATGCTTTGGTAGACATGTATGAAAAATGTGGTAGCATAGACAAGGCAGTGAACTTTTTGAAAAAATGCCTCAAAGAAATGTGGTCTCATGGAATGCCATGACAAGAAAATGCAATTGGAAGCTGCTCCTAGTTATTAGTTATGAAATGTGAATTAATTTCATAACTACTTAGGTTGACTTTGTAAAAACTATATTGTAATTGAAATTTTATCATCTATCAACATCTAGTTATTAGTTATGCAATGTGAAGTAATGCTTTGAGTTTGAAAGATATGCAATGCAATGTAATCAACAATTTGAATATAAACTACAAAAATCTATTTTTTACAACTCATTAGTTAAACTCTCTATTTCATTTTCTCTTTATAACTCTTGCTATGTAAATTCCTTTCGATTAAAAAAAATAGTTTTTGTCTCTTAGTCTACAATTTTTTTTTTCCATGTGTAGAACATTATAGATGGATCAACGTCGAAGGTTGAATAGGGATAAATACCATACATTTGATGAGAGAATGGCTGATGAGAGGGACATGAACAAATATCCATGTCCATGTAATTATTGTCTTGGTGGAAAGGTGAAAAAAAAAAGTGACATTTATCAAGATATGATAAGATATTGGAAGAGTGGTATAAGCCCTTGGAATGTCAATTATTACGAAGAGGCAACAAACATAGATGAAGTGACACCAAACATAGATGAAGTGGCACCAAACATAGATGAAGAGGAAACAATTTTAGATGAAGGGTTTGAAGTTGATAGAATGTTGAATGAGGGTCTAAACAATGATTGCACCAAGTTGATAGAGGATGCTTCAAATCCTTTGTATGCTAATTGCAAGTTAAGTCATTTGACAGCAATCCTTCAAATTCTTCACTTGCAAGTGGTGTTTAGTTGGACAAATGAGAGTGTAGATCAGTTATTGGCATTATTAAGTTCGTTGTTACTATTTGACTCCACATTGCCAACAAAACGAAGTCAATGTAGAAAGGAAATCACTAAGCTAGGCTTAGGGTATGAAAACATCCACACATATGTGAATGGTTGTGTATTATTTCACAAGAATCTTGCAAGTGGGAGTGAATGTTTGAAATGTCATGAAGCGAGGTATAGAGAAGGGTTGAAATTAGTTGTGTTTCCTAGAAAGGTTCTTCACCACTTTCCAGTAATCCCATGATTACTCTGAATGTATAGGTGCAAAGACATTGTTGAACTTATGCAATGACATTCCCAAAATAAGAACATTGATGGAAAACAATGACATGTGTCTGATTGTAAGACGTGGATGGAATTTGATAACAAATGGCTTGATTTTTCTCAAGATCATTATAATATAAGGTGAGGTTTGGCTCTAGATGGAGTGAACCATTCTCAAATCAAAGTACTAAATGGTCAACTTGTCCAGTGTTTTTAATAAATTATAACTTTCCTTCATGGTTAGCAACTAAACCAATTTTCTTAATGCTATCATTGATTATACCAGGAAATAAAAGTGTGACTTCAGATACAATTGATACTTATCTAGAGCCATTATATGATGAGCTAATGTAATTGTGGAAAGGAATTGAAGCAATTACATCTTTAGGGAATGGTCATTCAATCAAATTCTTTAAGATCTTCCTTATTGTTTATGATTCATGATCTTCATGCATATGGCACATTGTCTAGTTTTAGTGTTTATAGATACCATGGATGTCCTGCTTGCAAATTTAAGGATTTTGTGAGGCACTCAAGAAGTTTGTGTAAGTGTATTTATTGTGGAAATTGTGTTTACCTTAAAATTGATCATCCATATCCTCAACAAAAAACTTGGTTCAATGATCAAGAAGAGAATCGTGAAGTACCATTGCTAATAACAGGTGATTACATTGTTGAGAATGGACAAAAAAGAATTTCATTTATTGAAAATGATGGGATTGCTAGTAGTAGATACGATACATGTAATGAAAATGGTGTAAAAAATTTGTTCATATTCTATAAGTTGCCATACTTTAAGGATATATCCATTAGGCATAGTATTGACTTTATGCATACTGAGAAAAATATAGCCTATGCTATTATAGAAACTCTTTTTGGTGATTTTTATATTATTTCATCACGTGAAGACTTAAGAAAATAAAGATTCATTGAAATATTTGGGTTGAAAAATATGATGATGAAAATAATAGAAAACCTAGTGCTCCTTATGTTTGGACAAAGGAACAACATGCACAATTCTTACAATTGATGTTTCAGACTCGCTTTCCCACTAGATATGTAAGTAGTAGTATTAGAAACAAAATTGACATAAATGGCTTAAGAGGCCTCAAGACCCATGAATATCATTTAATAATGGATAATATTTTACCTATTGTGGTAAATATATTAAGTTTTCCAAAGGGTCCAAGATTGGCAGTTATAAGGTTGGGCCTAATATTAAAGAGAATGAGTTTACATGTATTAGATCCTTCAAACTTTGATAGTTTGAGGGAAGAGGTTGTTGAAGTACTTTGTCTATTAGAATGGGAATTTCCACCAACAATCTTTAACATTTCTATGCATCTTTTGATACATATACAATATGAACTAAAGCATTGTGGCCCAATAAAAACAAGATGGATGTGTCCTCTAGAACGATATATGAAGGTTTTGAAAAAAAAAATTGTACTAGGGAAAAATTGGAAGGAAACATGTTTGAGGGATATCCAATGCAAGAGGCCATGGGATTTTGCAAAAAATATATGAAATATTTTTAAAATGTCAATCAGTGTGTATGGGATGATGATGAAGAAGACACAGTTGCAGGTGAAGTATTAGAAGGAAATGGATGTCGCTTCAAGCTATCACATCAAGAGAGAAGTGTGATACATGCCTATATTCTTCAAAACAGATCTTTGTTCGATAAGTGGCACAGGTAAAAAATATTTTACACAATAATTCATTTACTCAATTGCATTTACACATTTATATTATCAATCTTACTATTTGTACGTTAATATTCTATGTAGAAAATATGAAGAAGACAATCAAGCTTGGATGCAACATTGACTTCAAAGGTGCAGATGTCATGCTGATTTAATTCGAGGCAATTCTTTTCCAAAATTTGAAGAATGGATTGCTATTGCAATCAGCGATGCAAAAGAAGAAGGTCAAGATATAACAATGAAGGAAAGTGAGCTCTCACAATCTCCATATTTATGGGCTACATATTTTAGTGGAATGTGGGCCTATGGTAGTCATTTAAGAGTGGAAGAAAAAGACAAAAGGGAAGATAAATTGTGATTGTGTTTTTAGTGTTGAATTTCTTCACGAAACTAAGAAGAAATTTTATGTTGGATTCATCCAACAAATTATTCTAGTGGACTATGGTGAAAATAGTCTTATATTATTAAAATGTAAGTGGATCTGACCATCTGTAGTAAAATATGATGAGTATGGATTTGTACGTGCAAATAGAAGACATTTTTTATTAGAGACGAATGAGCCGTATGTTTCCCCTCTTCAAATTTACCAATCATTTCTAATTAATGATGTAAGAATCCTAGGATGGTCATATTCCATTCAAATAGAGTTTCGTTCAAAATGAAAATTCATGGAAGTTGTTGATATAATGCCTGATGGGAAATATGTTAATGAACACAAGAAACATTTGAAGAATTGGATGAAGACAATGATGGAGTGTTTGAAGAAGATATTTTGACTACCAATGAAGAGATTGGGAGAGAGAATGAATTGCATGTCATAGATGAGGATGAGGAAGAAAATCAAGCAGATGCAGACGTGAGTGATCAATATTTTGATCTTGCTAGTTGTCGATGTGAAAATATTGGTATGGGCTGAATTATGCTTGATCCATGAAGAATCAAAGCATAATGGAGCCACCAATACTCGAATCTCAACAAGATCAATCAAACTAAATTAGAACTAAACATTTTATCAAAAACTAACATACTAAAATATGAAAGCTATCAAAACATCTACTTTAATCCATTCAAAATGTATCTTGTTGTGGAATTGGTGTCACGTTGATGTGGACTGATGACCTTTTTTGGAATCCCATGATAGTGAGCTTGTCTCAATCAATTATATGGAAGAGAATCGAAGAAACCATGGCGTTTGGTGTATGAAAAACCTAAATTATGTAAAAATGAATATGATGCAAGATAAGTTACCATGATTTTATACTACAAATGATCTAATTATGCAATTGCTAAGCTAATCTAAGCTAATATGATGCTAAGAGATGAAAACCCTAATTTATTTACAAAGTAGGATGGATGCATGGAAGCCATTAATGAAAGCTTGAAGCTAATATGCAACTAAGATGAACTAAAACAAGCAAAAAAGCGAATAAAAGATGAGTGATTATGTGAGTGAATTTAATAGCATAAGTTTGCAATAGAAGATGGATCCATTTGTCTCCAAATAGTGATCTATTTATAGGAGAACAAATGAGGAATGAATGGTTGAGATCAAAAAGCTTAATCAACGGTTCAAGATGAAGGGGATGAGAGGCATGGATCATGGATTGTAATAAATGGATGAGAATGCATGATGAAAGTTAATCAAGGGCTCACACTTGCCTCAAACAAACACACTTTGACCTGCTCACATAGGTCAAAGGTAACTTGGTTAAGAGGTTAAAGGGTTAACTTGCATTTGAATTTAAGTGACTTGATTGGAGGAAAGAGAATATTCCTTTAGGGTGAGGAAAAATGGATTTTACAAATTAAAACAAATTTTTAATTGTGCAAAACGGATAAAGAATATTCCATGCGAATATTCCCTTTGATTAGAAGAAAAATAGTTTAATTGTTAATTAAACAAGGTGTAATTTATGCAATTAGGGGATTAAAAGAATTAAAGTGACATTTATTAAATTAGATGATTTAATAAATAGGGGAGGGGGATGAAATGGTATTTAATTAAATAAGATAGGGTTATTTAGTTAAATAAGATGACTTAGGAGATTAAATTAAATATTTTGATGTATTTAATTTAATTAGATGAAGTGTTAGTGTGAAAAGAGATGAAATAACCCAATTTAATTAATTAAGCCAAATGGATGAAAATGATGCTATTAATTAATTAGCCAGGCTAATTAAATCAATTAAGCGAAAATATGATGGATAAAGAGGAAATTATGTTAATAAATTTGATTTAAATATATGACATCAATTAGGACATTTTTAAATGTCTAAATTTTTCCCCTCTTTGAAGTGAGGTACTTACTACTTTGGTTCAAAGAGCAACACTTTTTGGATGAAAAATGTTGCTTGAATGAAAAAAAAAAAATCTAATTTTTTAGATGCCCCAACAGAAGAATAAAACTAACTCCCAACCCCCTCGAGAAATTAGGCAAAAATTTTGAATTTTGGGTTGATTTCTCAACAAAGGTTAAAAAGTTGCCCCAAGGGCCCAAAAAGGTTCTAGGATGCAAGAATAATGCCAAAACATAAAAAATGATGCAAAATTAGGTTTAGATTGGAAAATTTGGTGAAAATGATAATAAACCCTATTATTAATGTTAAATTAGGGAAAAAAACCCTAATTTTCTAGCTTAAATAGGCCAAGAGGGGTCATTTTCAATTCATTTGTGCATTCACACTTAAGAAATTCTTGAGATTTGAGCTCTGACCCTTCGAAAAAAATGGCATGCCATGAGCTTCCCCAACACATGTTTGATCGAGTTCGTGAGTTCTAGTGGCTTCCAGGCATAGGACACCGGTATGTGATTCAAAACCTGATTTGAAATTCAAAAATTCGATGCATTTATTAGGTGTTAGAATTTGAATTCTCATGGAGTCGCTATATAGCGACGCCCAAATGATATATAGAAACGCATATGTATCTGGTGACACTTCTTTTGATTTGAAATTAGAGTTTCAAATTTTAAATGGCGACACAGATGTATCTGACAACACACTTGCCAATTTAAAGTTTGGGTTAGGTCATGCCAAAAGAAAAATCATGATGCCATCTTGTCTAGGGACGCACTTTCAAATTTTCAATTTGAAATGCATCAGGCATCGCTATTTGAATTTTGAATATAGCGGCACTATTGTAAATAACGATGCTATTTTGATTTTTGAGCCAGAAATTCCAAATAACTTCAAATTTTAATGATTTCCTAATGTCGTGCACTTCATGGGTGTAGGAGGTCTTCCCACCTTTGATGTCGAGGGAGCATAGGCCAACAATACTTAAGAGATTGGGTGATTTGTCAAAGTTGTTCTTGGAGCACCTGGGAGAGATCAGATTGTGGTACATCACATATGCACCTATGGTTAGGACTCATTTGGCTATGGTGATAGCTCTGTGTGAGAGATGGCACAATGAGACCTCATCCTTTCACCTTTCGATCGGAGAGGTGACAGTTACATTTGAGGACATGTGGCAGATTCTTTGTTTTCTGATCCACGGTGACCACATGATTTATGAACCTGATGCTAGATTTGATGCATGTCTTGAGGTGATGGATACAAACTAGATTGTATTAGTCACCTCCCAGATTGACTTAGAGAGATACATAGGTCAAGTGCTGACTTTTAGATTGATTGTTGTAGCCATCATTTTAGGTTTGGTGGCTCTAGACAGATGAGGCCGATTTTTCATTCTAGGATGGGGCTTGGCATGGCAATGGATGTTGTATAGGACTCTTTTTGTATGGGGAACTATGATGTTGGCCTCCTTATATCATGATTTACATGACTTTGTTTACTACGATGGGAGATCCCTCGGTGCAGGTGTCACTCTCCTTCATATCTAGGCATGGGAGCACATTATCATGCTTTGACCCATAGTACAAATGGTAGACATGGAGCAAAATGATCTCATCATATGGAGATATCAAGGTGCCATCACTCTCAGGAACATATAATAGATTGGGCTCCTATACTAGAGACATGTGATTGATGATATGATCATGTTCCACTAGCACCCATGGTTGTAGATGCCACCATGGTTTGATGATGTACAACTTTATTTCACTAGAAAAACCTGATATATGCAGGGTCAAGAGCATACCATGATTGAGTGGTACCTTCTTGACAAAGTAGCTAGTCAGTTTGGTGTTGTACAGGACATGCCCAACAATGCTTATAGAGCCATTTTTGTGAGATCAGCTAGAGAGGTCCCGACATGGGGACCAACGATTCTAGCTCTAGAGGCCATTGAGAGCTTCTGCTACTTGGTTTCCCAGTTGTGAGCATATGATACATGGTTTGTTCCACTACGGAAACTTATAGATCCAATAGGTGCTCCTCCTAGAGGGAGGCTATGAGGTAGAGGTGTTAGGGGTAGGGGATAGGGTGGTCGGGATGACCATGATGGATAGGTTTTTGGGCCCCATCTAATCAGACAACAACCTCCTTAGTAGCCTCCAATAGTACAACAACAACCAATGCCACCACCACCACCACTAGATCTGTGAGATGCATAGATTCAACAGTAGGTGCAAGCTTTGATGGGTGAGAAAGACCAGGCCCACCAGTATATTTTGGTTGTGACTACTAAGCGACACTAGGTTCAATAGTAGGTGGTTGCGATGATAGCCGAGAGGGATGCAAATTTATAGAGAGTTTAGGCTATTACTGAGGAGAGAGGCCATGAGGTGGCCAGGTAGTAGTAGGCTCAAGCTGAGGGGATGCTAGCAACCACACATTGACAGACTATTTTAGCATGATTATATAGAGAGGTTGTCAAAGGGGTTGTGTACTATAAGCAACACTACCATAGGGATGTTCTAGTGGCTCTTCGTCAACCAAATTTTTTGTAGCACAATAATGTGTATCCCTGTGTCGAGGATCAACCTGAGATGTAGGCTGGAGAGGGTAGAAACCACCAAGGCTAGCTTTTTTATGTATAGAAACTTTTTTATTTTTCCCTATTCTTTATACTAATATACATTCATGGGATCCTTTTTGATAGCCTCATGGATTTTGTACCATGACACATTTTTTAATATATATATGATACAGATACAGGTGATTCTTGCTATGATATGTTGACTTTATTTCATGTATGGATGATGTATGGATGCTTATATATGATCATGTATGGATACACTTTATTTTATGCCTATGTGATATGATGATCATGATATGGATGGATGCAATGTTATATTATTTTTCATTATCTTTTCACAATATGATATGGATGAATAATTTTAGATATGCAGATGTTATGGATGTAAATGACATGGATGCATTTCTTTTTGTATATTTTATATCCATGTTTTCATGATGACGATGTATGCATATAGATGTATAGATGCAAATGCTTATGATATGCAATGATTTAAGATGCTTAGAATAAAAAATTGATATTATTCAACACAACTCAAATGATGATGCGAAATGTATGATGTGATATGCAAATGAGATGTGTGATTATGCTATGATTATGATATGATTATAAGATGCACTTATGTTGATGGTTTGTGGATGTAGGGTGGATGCATTGATGATGTTTTTGTTGACTGTCATGATACCAGGTTAGTGTGGAGAGAAGATAGAAGAATAAAGAATGAATAATTGTTGCTGAGGATGATTGCTTCAAAAGATCTAACAAGTCCATGATCCATCGAGACTTTATTAGAGATGGTGATGAGACAATGCAAAAGAATGCAGGATGGGATGCTCACACTTCAGGATTGGGATTTTCCATCATTCCTTATTGTTTGATATAACACATAGATACGATGCATCAAGGTATTGATAACTAGGACGACATTGTATCTAGTGTAATGGACTCTGACTTGACAAACAAATATGATAGTTCTTGTTCACACCTTGACATATAGAAACGTTGTTGGAATGTAAGTTAGAAATTTAGAATATATTGGACCAAAGCATACACAATAGTCAACAACATACTCCAAACAACCTTCCTACACACAACTAAGCAACTATGCACCAAGATTATTTTACAATAGTATCCACAAGCACAAAAAATTTAAGATAATGATTTATGCACCATTCCTTTGTCTCCAAATCATTTTGTTAGACATAATCGAGAGTTCCTTAGAATGAGCCATTAAGATAAATCACAAGAAAAGATCAAAGATAAATAGTCAGTGTTATCTATAGCTCCTCCCTAGTTTAAGTTTAGCTAAATTGATGTTTGATACTAATGTCCATCACAGGAAGGATACATCCTAGGACATGTTGATTAGATAGTTGTTTAATATTGAGATGATGATGCTAAGATGAGCCATTTCAATAAACTTCACTGACACATTTACCTGTGATTTATACTTTAGATCTTGAATTTTGGGTGCGCACTTTACAACTTGCTATGTTTGCTTTCTACTTTTTTTACCAAAGGGTGAAGGTGATGATCATTTATTATGGGTAGAGGTTTATTGTGGGTAAAAGTGAGATGGGATGAGTGGTTTTGGGATTTTTTGGAATATTTTGAGGCTATTTTTGGTATTTTTGAAATTTTTTGAGGCTGTTTTTGGTCTTTTTGAATGTTTATGTGGATTTTTTTGTTTTTCCAAGTTTTTTGAGGCTGTTAGGGTTTTTCTAATACTTGAGGCTTTTTAGGTCTTTTGAATGTTTTCTATTGTTTTTGGATATTTGGCTTTCAATTTTTTTGTGTTTTTTTAAATATTTGAATGTTTTTGGGATTTTCAAAATGTTCTAATGTTTTTGGATTTTTTGAATATTTGGATGTTTTTGGATTTTCTGAGAGCTCCAAGTTTTGACCAAGAGCCTAACCTAAAGACCTATCTTAGGGGCCTTAGGGGCTGATCAAATATTAGCCTTTCCTATGTTATACACACAAATACCATGTAGTGCGATTGAATTGAACCATTTACAAGACAAAGATATGAACAAACAAAAGATGACAACTAATTACAATAGACTGCTCAAGGACTGACCTAGGGTGTCTCAGGGGCACATCAATGATGGCCTTGCCTACGTTCAAGCTCAGAGACAATGTAGTATGACTAACTCGACCCATTTAGAAGAAAAATAGATGAACATACAAAAGACAACAACTAATTACAATGGACTGCTAAAAGACTGACCTAGGGTGTCTCGTGGGCACATCAATGATGGCCTTTCCTACATTCAAGCTCAGAGACTATGTAGTTCAACAAGAGGACACATTATTTTTTGGATTTTTGATGGTTGACTTTTTAGGGATTTTGATGTTTTCTAAATGTTTTGGATTTTTCCTTTACAAATTTTTGAATGTTTTTGAATTTTTGCTATACAAAATTTTGCAAATGTTTTTGTATTTTCGTTGTATGAGATTTTACAAATGTTTTTGGATTTTTTGGATACGATTTTATGAATGTTTTTAGTGTGTTTTGAATAAGATGTCCCATGAACTCAAGATTTACAAGAACCTAATTATGACACATAACAAAATTCCCTCAGTGCGATATGTTAGACTACTTCGATAAAGGCAGGACAAACTGACCTTAAGAAATATACCAAGTAGTGCTAAAGAGTTCATGATACCTTACATTGACAAGCCATGATAAGGATGTGGATGAGGGATGAATGGCGATGCAAAGAATGATAGGCCAAAAGAGCCAGCTAATAGATGGAGATTCCTTATTTATGCAAGGCACTTGTTTGCCAGGTTTTCACCAAGGTACTTTCCCAAAGTGCCATCAAAGTGGTTTTCACCAGAGGAGAATTTTTTTCTTTACTTTTTTTAATCCTTTTTTTCATTTTTTTGTATTTTGACCTTTTTAAAAAAAAATTGTATTTTTTTATTTATACCCTCCATTTTCAGGCATAAAAATTTTTGAGATACAAATTGTTGATTGGATCCTACAAGGGTTCACTGTTAGGGGTTGATAGTTGGTATGATCCTGATCTGTAGCTTGCTATGATGACAAAAGGACCCAACCAGTTAGGCTCAAAATTTCCTTTTCTATCTTAATCCAGAATGTTCTTTTAATTTTTCTTTAATAAAAGATTTCCTACCTGGAACGATCAATATTTGATTTTCTTGTTATAGCTTTGTCTCAATTGGTTTTGATACACTTACAAATGATTAAGAGAATCAAGATGATGTTCATCTAGGAATTCTAGCTCATTTAGTCAAGACACTTTGTACTCTTCCTCAGTTATCAAATTATTCAATGATACTCGCAATGATGGGAGCCCAACCTCAGTAGGAAAGATGGCTTTTGATCCATAGACTAGGGAGAAATGGTTTGCTCCTATTGGTGTGTGGATATTGGTTTGATAAGCCAAAAGAGTGGGATTTAGCTACATATACTAGTCACAACCAACTTCATTAACTATTTTCTTCAAGATTTTTAGGATAGTTTTTTTTGTTGCTTCTGCTTGGCCATTGCCTTGGGGATAGTATGGTGTAGAGAATTGGTGTTGGATACTGAATCTTTGGAACAACTCTTTCACATCCTGATTCTTGAATGAGGTTCCATTGTCTAAGATGAGGGTTTGTGGTACACCAGAACGACAAATTAGGTAGTTTAGGATAAACTTGGCTATTTGCATCCCTATTATGCAGGTCATAGGGATGGTTTCAACCCACTGAGTAAAGTACTCAGTGGTGATTATGATAAAATTATGGCCATTGGATGAGGTTGGAGTGATTTTTCCTATGAGGTCAAGTCCCCACTACGAAAAAGGCCATGGTTTAATCATTGGTTGCAATTCTTATGCTAGAGCATGAATAAGATCCCCATGTTGTTAACACTGGATGCATTTCCACACGTACTAATGAGCTTCTTTTTCCATGGTTGGCCAATAGTACCCCATCCTCAATAATTTCTTAGCTAATGTCATACTGCTAGAATGAGACCCACATATGCCAACATGTACTTATGTTAAGGAAATTAAGGCTTCCTCTTGGTTCAAACATCATAGTAATGTCCCTTCGATGCTTCAACGGTAAAGGGTATCACCTACGATCATGAATTGGGATGCCTTTTTGATTAATGTATTTTTAAGGTTTGGGGTGATTTTTGATGGAAGGGTTCCTCTGTTAAGGTAATTAAAGATGTTGTGATACCATATGGATCTACGACCAATAATGACAAACACGAATTCAAATTTAGGGATTTCAAAATTTGGTATGAGAAGTTGTTCTACCAAGAATTCACATTTAAGGATGTTGTTCGACATGTCTAGTAGTGATCTAATTGTTTCCATGGTGTTTGTTGCTCTATTGTTCATGCAAGGAATTTTCTCAAAATTTATGTCTATAAAAAGATCTTTGAGATTTTCCACCATTTTCTTGTAAGGAGTGAGCTTGACATCTTTAGTTTGATAGTTGTCATTGACTTGGTTGATAACAAGTTGTGAGTCTCCATAGACTTTCATCTCTTGTATCTTCCACTGAATTGCTATCCTAAGACCTATGATCAAGGCTTCATACTCAACAATGTTATTGGTACATGGGAATGATAACCTATATGATTTTGGGATGCAATCACCTTGGGGGGTGATGAAAAGAATGTTGGATCATGATCCATGTTGGGTGAATGATCCATCAAATTACATCTTCCACTGAGTTGTGAGATTCATAAATAATATTGATTCATCAGGAAACTCATATATTAAAGGGTTCTTATCATAGATGGGTTCTTCTAGTTGGTCTATGATCACTTTTCCTATGATTTCTTTGCATTCCACATACTCTATGTCAAATTTTGTCAAGATTATTACCCATTTAGCCATGCATCCTATGAGGGTTGCTTTGGATAACAACTATTTTAATGGATCAATCTTTATGGTGAGCTTGATTTAGTGTGACAACATGTAATGACTAAAATTTTGCGAATCAAAAACTGCCACTAGGCATGCTTACTAATAGTTCATTTCATATCCCACCAAGGTTCTAGTGATGTAATATATGGCTCTTTCCTTTCTATTCTCATCATGTTGTGCTAAAATAGCTCCTAATTTTGTTGATGTTATTGAGATGTATAGGATCAGTGGCTTGTTTGGTATCAACGACATAAGTACTGGAGGTGTTAGTAGATAATCCTTGATCTTCCAAAAAGCTTTATCACATTTTTCATCCCATTTTTAAGTTATCCATTTATGGAGAAGATGCGAAAAGGGATGAGTCTTATCCGATAACTGGGCTACCAACCTTCTAATGGACTACAACCTTCCTTGTAATCCTCTCATCTATTTCAATATTTGTGGTGTTTCTATGTCTAGGATGAATTTTACCTTTGTTGGATCAATTTCTACCCCTCTTTTTGGAACGATGAAGCCAAGAATTTTTCCTAACATGACCTCGAACACACAGTTTTTTGGATTCAATCGTACCTTGTATTATTCAAGAATTTCAATGATAGGTCCTAGGAATTGTATGTTCTCACTTCTCTTCTTTTATTTTTCCAAAATATCTTCCACATAATCTTCAACTGTTTTGTGTATCATATCATGAAAGATGAGGGTCATGGCTCTTTGATAGGTAGCTCCTGCATTCTTCAACCCAAATGGCATCACATTCCAGCAATAGGTTCCCCATGGATAGGTAAAGGAAGTTTTATGTTGATCCTCTTTGGATATTATGATTTGATTATAGCCTGAAAAACCATCCATGAGTGACAAAATTTCATGCCCAGTTATTAAATCCACAATGATATCAATGTTAGGAAGAGGGAAATCATCCTTCAGACATGCCTTGTTTAGTCTCTAAAATTAGTACATGTCTTAATGCCCCTAGTGGGTTTTGAGACTGGTACCAGGTTTAAAACCCACTTAGGATAATCCATTAGTCAGATGAATGCAACATCAAGAAGCTTTAGTAATTCTAGTTTGACCAAGAGTGCTATTTGAGGGTGCATCTTCTTTAATTTTTTCTTGACTGGTTTGGCGTTGGGATATACTACTAAGTGATGTACAACCACTTATGGATCAAGGCATGGCATATCTATGTATGACCATGAAAATTTAGCTCTTCTTTCTTTGAGGAATGTTGCAAGGTTCTTATGTTCTTTGTCTAACAAGAATTCAACATAGAAGGTGATCTTAGGTGCTTCTTTTGTTCCCACATTGACTAGGGTATCATTTTCTGCTAGTACCACTGAATTTTTTGGATGCATGGAATTAAGGGGGAGATTGAATCCCTCATCCTTGGGTGCCTTAGAGAGGCTTTCACTATCAAATGCATCATTTTTTTTACTATTTTTGGACCAAAGAGTGCCACTAGGTGGTTTCACTCAAGGATCTACATGTTAGTTGTATTTCATTTATTTTGTGACTAAAGGATTCAATTGTCTCCCCATAGTATGCTTCTGTATCGAGCTCTATGTCAAAGACTTCTTTGTGATCTACCCATGATAAGTTGTCATGAAGTCCCATGAATTCTGAGACCGCTTCATCATTTTTGAATAAATCTAGAATTGGGGGTCCTCATTGGTACATGTCAATTAGTTGCGGGTATATTAGGTGTATTTCAGTTGGTTGGTTATTTGAGATAAAGGATGTTATGGATATCATGAAGAGGGTGTTTTTCTCAAATAGGTCAGAAACATCAAGAGGAAAGTCATATAAGGTAGTATCACATGATGTAGGTGACCAAGAGGAAGCCTTGACTCGTTTAACAACAATACCTCTACTAATAAGTGTGACCTTGCTAGTAGTAAAACCTAAGCCAAGATTCTTTAGTCCAGGAATGATGGGTTCTTGTAAACCATTGTTATTCCCCAACTTCTCATTCTTGTTATATCCCCAATTATATATTAGTTGTAGACCTTTGTTGTCATCTTCTATGGGAAGAACAGGAATAGGTCTTTCATCTTAGATAGAGTATTTTAGAGATATCTTGTTCATTTTGTCTTCTTGATTTAGGACTCTCCACTTGGTTAAGTTATTGGCTTCCATCTTGGTTAAGTTATTGGCTTCCATCTTGATTGTTTCTAGTTCCTTGGTGCTAGATGTTGGTTTCCTATGAGTTTGAGGAAAAATAGGTAACTCTCCTAAGACAAAAGTGTCTTTCAATATTTTGTAGCTTCCACAACCATCATCTTTGATCATTTCTTTAACAATGGGTATGCTTTTCACAATGGCTATATTTGATGCTAAGGTAGAGGCTAGGGATGATGGATCAACAAATGAGCTTGATGGTGTAGGTCCTTCATCATTTTTGGGTATTTGTGGGATCTTATAAAACTTGGCCTCAATATCTCCATGGATAGTGATTTCTCTGCCCTCGAAAGGAAACTTCACACACTAATGATAGGTTGAGGCTACAACTTTCAAAGCATGGATCCAAGCCCAACCAAGTAGTATGTTATATTGAAGATCAAGATCAAGTACTTGGCATGTAGTTTCTATAATAAGAGGTCCCACTTGGATTGGAAGTGCAATGATTCCTTGTGATACCTATTCTTGGTCGTCATACGCTCTAATGGTGGTTCTCTTTGTCTTCTCAATGGTATCTTCTAAATAGCCTAGATGCTTGGTCAATTGCAAGTTACAAATGTTTAGACCAACACCTCCATCTACCAAGAATCTTTTGACCTTGTTTATATGAATGAAAAATTAAAGGTGTAAAGCACAGTTATGAGATGGTTGTGATGGTAAATCTTGCTCGAGGAAGGTAAGAAGATGGATGGTGATATACCCTACCATAGCTTGAAACTGATCGGTATCAATGTGTTCAGGAACATATGATTTAGACAAGGATTTTTCTAGTATTTATCTATGTGCAAGAGATAATCTCAAGAGTTTCAAGATTGATATCTGAGTTGGGGTCTATTTAAGCTGATCTACAAGATGGTACTTGATAGGATTAGATGTGGGAAAAGTAGTTAGTGTCTTGGATTGAGCTGGTACAGCTCCTTGAATGATTATTTTACCATGTCATGTGGTGACTCCACATTTCATAATAGTTCCCTTGATGGTGACAACAATGATAATGCTATCATAAGAGGCAAATACATTGGAATAGGTTTTTTTGCTTTGTTATGGTTGAGCATAGGGGTCTTGTATATCTTGAGATCTTGGTTTCTAGCTAGTACCTCAATAGATATGGTGTCGTTCTCTATGAGATCTTGGATGATATTCTTGAGTTTCATGTAGTTTGTTGTTTTATGTCCTTTGATTTTATGAAAGTCACATAGATCATGTTCGTTGTACTAGGATGGATTCTCTTGTGGTTCTTGTTAATTTTCAAAGATAGGAAGTGATCAAATTTGACTCTACCAGTTTCTTCGTGATTGTCTCAATAGGTTTTGATAACTATGTGTACTTGTGTTTGGGATAGTTGTTCCTGTTACCAATTTGTCTTGGTTGCATGTTAGTTTTATTGATCTGGTTGTTCTAAGGTGGTACCATTTTTTGTGCAATTGGTTGGATGTGAGAAACTTAATTTTTGTTGGGTCTAGGAGCATTGAGTATGACCTTAGTTTCTACTACATTGTCATTTATTACGTTTTTGTTCTTAGCCGAAACATGAGGTTTTTCATTTGAATTGGTTGAAGCATGGTTGTCTTTGTAAGCTTGAGTATTTCCTTATGAGATAAAGGCTCTTTCAATGTTAAGGGCTCTTGGAACAAGCTCATCATATGATTTGATGCATTGCATTTTCAAGTGGAATGATAGATTTGGATCAAGGTTGGCTATGATGATTTTCACTTGTTGTTCGTTAGGAAGAGGCCAATTTATTTTACTAGCTCTTTGTCTCCATAATTGTAAGAAATTAGAGAAGGTTTCTCCTAGTTTTTGTTTCAGAGTGTACAACTCTTCTAGGCTAACATCCATGTCAAGATTGAAGGAGAAGTGATCGATGAATTTTTCAGTGATTTCTTGAAAAGTTTTAATACCAAGAGGCAAATGAGAGAACCAATCCATAGCAGTACCTATTGAACTTCAAGAGAAGAGGCACATTAGATATGAGGCATTATAAGCCACTTCCATGCACATGACTTTAAATTATTTGATATGGTCAATAGGACTTCCTCTCCCTCTATATTTTTCAAACTTAGGGATTTCAAAACCAGGAGGGAATGGTATAATTTCTATGTTTCAATCAAATGGGTAAGGACACAAGTTTTGTGTATGAGGTTTCTTTGTCTTGCCCATGTGAAGGTCCTGCATTTCCTTTGAAAGTGATTTCAATTGTGATGATAGATCATCTTGTGGATTGGGTGGATGAACATATGGTGGGATAAGAGATAAATTATATGGGGTGTATGAAGGTGTGGTATTTTGTGAAAGTGATGAATATGTTCCTGATGCATTTTGATTGATGATGTTTGTATGAGGAAAATAGGAACCTTGTTGTTATTGTTGGGCGTATTGTTAAGCTAGTAAGGATTTTTGTTGATATTATTGTTGTTGTTGTGCCATTAGGGCTTATTTTTGGGCCTATTGTTGTGCTACTAATAAATCTGCTTGTTGTTGCTATTGTTACATGGCTTTTTGTGCTGCTAAGGCTGCTTGTTGAGCTTGCTGGGCAATGGCCACTTGTTGTTGTTGTTGCTATTGTTGTGCTAAGGATACGTGTTGAGCTTGATGGTGTTGTTGTGATAAGGCTTCTTGTTGAGCTTGTTTCTATTGTGCTAAGGCTACTTGTTGAGCTGCTAAGGTTGCTTGTTGTGCTTCTTGTTGTTGTTGTATGACTTGTTGATAACTTTGTTGTGCTTGTTGTAAATCTAAGACATGTGTTTGCAATGTAGGATCAGGTGGTTGTTGAGACATCTGTGAAGAAATAGGAATATTGATCTTTTGAGTGGTTAGTGGATTGTTGGTGAAAAGTGGAGGGTTCCCTTGGTTTAACATTCCTTGCAATATAGTAGAATGAGGTGGAAGAATGTATGTTTGAGGTCCTAGTTGATTTGACATAGAAAAGGGAGCTATCAAAAAAGATGATGTCATTAAATTTTGTGATGGAAATGACACAATAGGACCTTGATTCCATTGATTGAAAAGATTCCTTTGTCCTATGTTTTGAGGATTTCCTTGTGCAAGAAATGTAAACAAAGGGTTTGTGATCAAGGTACTCCCAGGATTGATAGATTTTGTAACCAATGGGTTGCTTTGAAGTGGATTGATAGGAGATGATGTTGTTATGGTAGATGGAATAGATGAACCCACCAAAGGGTTGGATAAAGATGTCCCTATTTGCATTGAGGGTTGATTCTATGATATGGTATTGACATGCCCTAGTGCGTTGTTTTGGGATTTTTGGTCTGTGCTACTCTATGTGATGGTATGCATACTTGTGGCACTCATGGGTGTGGATGAAGAATGGTTTCCCCAAAATGTCGAAGTGGTGGTGGAATAGTGAAGTTCAAGAAGAGTGTGTAGTTTTTTTAGATCTTCAAAAATGAGAGGAGCACCAAAGGTAGGTGTCCAAGTGGTGGTGAGAGGTGGAGGATTAGTTTCAAGAGTACCTGCAAGTGTATTACTTTCAAATGGTAGGGTGTGACCAAAATCTTTAGCAAGGCTGGTTGCAAGACTAGGTATGTACGTTTGAATTAACCCTTGTGATGGAGTGCTGAAATCCTGTGTTAAATTTTGTGCTACAAATTTTGGGGAGATAGGAGCTACACTTTCAAAAATTTGATGTTCCAAAAGTTCTTCTCTAGTAAGCTCAAATGGGTTATTCGTGATGTCTTCAATTTTGTATGGTCCTGAAGGAGATGATGGTTGTTGCGATGATGTAACATGGATTCTAGGGTCAAATTCTAAAGGATTTGGATCACTTGAGGTAAATGTAACTTTTTCTTTTTCCATGATTCTCTTGTGTTGTGATCTCATCTTTACCATAAATTTGGTGTTAGCTATGGGAGAGTTGTGTTGAATTTTGTAATGTTTGAACTCTCTAGTTGACTCAAACCAAAGTAAAAGGGACACTCTAAGTATTTTGGGAGAAATGATGATAATGTGAGATGAAAAGATGGGTGGTATGGGAAGTTATCTTTGCAAGTGTTTTGGAACAACACTTTTGACTTGAGTTTGATGTTTTGATGTTGGAATAAAGGATGCTAATGAACTTAGAAATATTTAGGGTAGACTTGTGACCTTCAAGATAAGCTAGTTCAAAGATGATAACTATCTCAACTAAGTGCATGGAAAAGGATACATTTCACATACAAAGTAGCTAAGGTAGCAAGTTGGTTTGATGTTTAAGTCCCAAAGTGTTGGTGTTTTTGAAATTTTGCAAAGATAGATGAGGTGAAGGATGAAATTTGGTGAATGGGTGAGTGAAATGTTTGACCCAATGTTGACCTAAAGCGAACCTTTTGTGCTCTCCTAGCTCGGGCATAAAAGTTTCTCAACAAAGTGTAACAGTTACGGTAAAATATGGATGCCCACTTTTGACTATACTTTCTTCTACGATTCCTATGTCTGAAGGGGAATGCTGGTGATTTTCCTCTATGTATTTTTTCTATTTGATGAATCATTTAGAGGAGTTGAGTATCATGAAAAAGATCAGGATTTTGACTCCCAAAGAATGCAAAAAATTCTAGACTATACCTTGAAGTGTGTCTATAGAAGTTTGCTACTAATTTGTTTCTATTTTTGTGAGCTGCTTGAAGGTGTTTTTTAAGGTCTTTTGGAGTGAGATTCCTAAGTCTAAAATGAGGATCTATAGACTTTGGCTTAGGAATCATGATTTTCTATGAGATCATGGGGAAATAGTTTAAGTTTATGGAAGAAAGGAAGATATTTATTTCCACACAAGTGGTGGTAATAAGGGCCTTCCATCCACAATATCAGCGTGTTCCTCCTCTTCAGCTAGAATGGTTACTATGTTTCTCAATTGTGAGTTTGTTTCCTTGTTTTCAAAAGTAAAGCTTCTCAAACTGCTAATGAGACCTGTTTGTTCACCGTTTATGAGTTCAAAGTTTGGCTGAATTATAGTACCTAGAAGATTAGGTTGTTCAACGATAGCAATTGGTCTCCAAATAGTCATGTGGGGTTCATTTGTCAATTTATCTTTGCTTAGGTGAATTGATTTTACCACAAACACTTGTGTTTGACTATGTTTCCAAACTAGATGTCATAACTTTCACAATGTCCATTTTGTGAAAATCATGATATTAAAGCCATAATTTCCTATGTTGTCTTTGGTAAATATGGGTTTGAGATTAATGTTAAGATATTTAGAAATCACTAAGGATAAATCCTTAGGACAAGCAGTAATATCAAGGCTAACTCAAGAAGTCCATATTTAAACCAAAGTTTTTGAATTTTGGATAGTGAATGTTTGTTTTTGGATCATTTTGAAATCAAGCAAAGTGTTAAATTGACTCACAAGCATTACAACCTTAGGATAGAAATGGCTATATTTGTTGTATTCCCACTTGGATTTCTCCCTCTTCACCTATTCAGAGTAGATGATTAGAATCTTGACCACACTAGCTCCCCTCCATGACTCTCACTTCTACGAGTCATCCAAGCTTTGAGTTCTCATGAATCTCCCATGAAAAATTCTTCATATCACTAAGAACCATAAATATGTGGGACAACCTCAAAGGTCCAACCTCCTGATGTCAACAAATATTAGGGATTTTTGGCAACTACACAAAGGTTCATAATAAGGGCATCTAGTTTAGGGGGTGCAATGATAAAATCCTTGTGAGAGGTCTCCCAACCCTTAGAACAAGGGCTTCACACATCATAAAGATACTGGGGGAGAGCTATCATGTACCACTTCCCATTGTTTATGATTTTCATCACAACCACAAATTTATATAGCAGTTTGGAAGAACTTGGCTTATGCTCATTACTGCTTGGGTCATTCCCTTGGGGTGAGTACTTTTTCCCACCAAGGTAGGCCCTCTAAAGGTGAGAAATAGTGAGTAAGCACATTCGTAGTTCGATCTTCTTTGCTAGCATGCACAAAGAGAGAACACACACTATGCCTTTTCTCACACTAGCATGGTTGTTCAATTTTAAACCCAAATTGAAAGATGTGGGTGATTTTTGAAACGTGTTAGACAATGTTTATGTTTCTCAAGATCACCAAACAACGTGAGAGAATTGCATACACATTCACTAGCAAATTTGAAAACCAAAAAACAAAACAAACAATTGTCAATTTTATCCTTCAAAGTAATGATGAGTTCATTTTATGCACCAATTGAAAGATGAGTTTGCCTTGTCCAATTTTAAGCCCAATTGAAAGATGTGATGTGAGGGTTCAATTTTAAGCCCAACTTTGAACATTCATTTTAAATCCAATAGAAAACTAGTGTGTTGCCTAAAACTGAAAGTAAAAAAGCATGAAAGTGGGTTATAATTTCCCTAAAGTGTTGAACACTTGTTACAATTATAGAATGTTAAGATAAAAGAGAAGGTCTTCAATTTTGCTCCATGCCTTTAAACCCTACAAAACCCTGTTATCCTAATAATAAAAACATTGCCAGACATCCATCAGTGATTAGATAATCAAAAGAAATTAAGTCACATGTCAAAAAAAAAAAAAGTTTCTTACCTTGGTAGAGTGTTGCACACAATGGTGTCACAATTTGAAATTTGGGTGTCACTCTGGTGAATTTGAGTGTCGCTCTGCAATAAAACTAGTGAACATAATTGCGTCGTTGTTTTGATGGGCACTGCTGAAAACGAATGTGCCACTGTTTGAAATTTGAAAGCGTTGGTTTGGTGAAAATGAGCATCGTCATTTATATTCCATGATATTTCAAATTTAAATATGCATTACTATATTTAAGTTGACATCGGCCAATTAAATATGTGTTGTTGTATCAAATTACTTAGGTGTTGCTATATGGTGATACTATTGAAATAGCATCACCATTTGTGGTTTGAGTGCCACTGCAACTTGCAAAATAGCATGAACATGGATTTTGAGCTAAAAAATGGTTAAACGATCAATTTTCCCTCCTTCTAGCACTAGAATATCGAAGTGAAAATATAGGTATGGACTGAATTATGCTTGATCCATGAAGAGTTGAAGCATAATGGAGCCACCAATACTTGAATCTCAACAAGATCAATAAAAAAAAATTAGAACTAAACATTTTATCAAAACCTAACATACTAAAATATGAAAGCTATCAAAACATCTACTCTAATCCATTCAAAATTTATCTTGTTGTGGAATTGGTGTTGTGTTGATGTGGACCAATGACCCTTTCCCAATCCCATGATAGTGAGCTTGTATCAATCGATTATATGGAAGAGAATTGATGAAACCATGGCGTTTGGTGTATGAAAAACTTAAATTATGTAAAAATGAACATGATGCAAGCTAAGTTACTATGATTTTATGCTACAAATGATCTAATTATGCAGTTTCTAAGCTAATCTAAGTTAATATGATGCTAAGAGATGAAAACCCTAATTTATTTACAAAGTAGGATGGATGCATGGAAGCCATTAATGAGAGCTTGAAGCTAATATGCAACTAAAATGAACTAAAACAAGCTAAAAAGTGAATAAAAGATGAGTGATTATGTGAGTGAATTTAATAGCATAAGTTTGCAATAGATCATGGATCCATTTGTCTCCAAATAGTGATCTATTTATAGGAGAACAAATGAGGATTGAATGATTGAGATCAAAAAGCTTAATAAATAGTTCAAGATGAAGGGGATGAGAGGCATGGATAATGGATTCTCATAAATGGATTAGAATACATGATGAAAGTTAATCAAGGGATCACACTTTCCTCAAACAAACACACTTTTGACCTACTCCCACAGGTCAAAGATAACTTGATTAAGAGGTTAAAGGGTTAACTTGCATTTGAAGCTAAGTGAGTTGATTGGAGGAAAGAGAATATTCCTTTAGGGTGAGGAAAAATGAATTTTACAAATTAAAACAAAGTTTTAATTGTGAAAAAAGGATAAAGAATATTCCATGGGAATATTCCCTTTGATTAGAAGAAAATTAGTTTAATTGCTAATTAAACAAGGTTTAATTTATGCAATTAGGGGATTAGAAGAATTAAAGTGACATTTAGTAAATTATATGATTTAATAAATAGGGAAGGGGGATGAAATGGTATTTAATTAAATAAGATGACTTAGGATATTATATTAAATATTTTGATGTATTTAATTTAATTAGATGAAGTGTTAGTGTGAAAAGAGATGAATTAACCCAATTTAATTAATTAGGCCAAATAGATGAAATGATGCAATTAATTAATTAGCTAGGATAATTAAATCAATTAAGCAAAAAGATGATGGATAAAGAGAAAATGATGTTAATAAATTTGATTTAAATATATGACATCGATTAGGACATTTTTTAGTGTCTACACTAGTAATGCAAATGATTATGATGATGTTTTGTCACCTTAAGAGGATAGCTTATCACCTAAACTTTGGTTATATGTATGGTGCAATTTATTATTGAATGTAATAAAGATCTAAGTATAGATATGCTTATTCACTATTGTTTTACTAATACAATTCAAAATGTAAGCATCATTATTCTACTAGTACATTGTATACAAAACCTAAGATGTTCACTACTTATTTGAAGTGCATTTAAAGTTAGGTTCAATCATTCTTCTTAGTTTTCTTACTTTGGTTGAAAATTTGAAATTAATTTTGTTTAGTTAGAATATATTTTCTTCTATGTCCTATATGTTTTCTAGATGCAAACATATAATGAACATATGTGATTCAATAATACATATAGATATCTTAACATTAGGTGAACTAAGCCTCCCCATTACAAACAAAGAAATTATCTCTTCGGTCTGATTGACAATGAAAACTAAAACTAAGAGACTGCAAAATTAGAAAATTGTTCAATATTTTCAATACAATGATATCTAAAATATTGCATTCATAATAAAATCCAATATCACACTATTGCATCAATCAATAGAGGTATGTGCATGATGGTAGGACATATAGGTCAATTTACAAATGCTTACCACAATACCGTGGCAACCAAATATGAATACCATAGTGTAGCGGTGATAACATGTTAACAACTAAAGTAAACCGCAACCCCGCAAGGGGTAAATAGTGGCATTGTGGTATGGCGGTGAACAATCACTCAACTGTTAGAGCGAGAGTCCAAAAGGGTGTGTGCGGGGTGGTCGTAATTCTACCTCTACCCCGCAATGGTCTTGATATGATCGAGCGGTATGGTGGTGAACAATCACTCAAGCACTAGAATTAACCTGTCATCCTGCAAGAGTCCACAGGGGTGTGCAGGGGGTGGCAATACTGCTAACACTAACTCACAATGGTATTTAAATGACCTAGCGGTAGTGTGGTACAAGTTGTCAAAGCATTAAATGATTACACCATTCGATTTCCCAATCAACGAAATGTATTCAAACTCAAAATATGGGTAAATTCTAAAATATTTTGCACGAATTGACATTAATAGTGAGGTGACCGAGCTCAAAAAAAAATATTACTTGGGACTCAATGACATTTTGGCAATCATTCATAAAGCATAGCATACCAGAGGAAAGGGAGTTCAAGCAGGAAAACTCTACAACTATTATTTCACTGGGTAAGTTCACAGAAACCCTCTATAGCAAGTGTCTAAGAACTGAATTTGCTTCTACAAATAAGCACTTAAAAAATCAAATAGGAGTAAATTATTCATCGTTCCACCCAAAAGAAGTCAACTTGTGAGTAAAAAGGAAGATTCCACAGTTTCTAAATCAAAGAAGAGGTCTCTACAATAATCCATTTAGATGTGTTACCTAATTCTATAGACAAAGGATCCAAAAAGGTGTTTAAAGATACAACCCAAGGATGTAGAGACCCAATTATCCCTATCTTAGGGTGTGATCTATTTTGGTACTTCTATGAAAAAAGGGTTGAGAAGATACTAGTTTCAGATCCTTAAAATTAAGATTTGGCCAAATTGATAGTCCCAAATGTCTTTGTAGATGTTGAGTTTATTAAAGTATTGGCACAATATTATCTCCCAACTACTAGAACTATAAGAATTCCAGATGGTTCACCATTAGTGGTGTTAACTAAAGAAGCAATTATAGAGTGCTTTATGTTAAACAAGTAAGCTATCACTAAGATTGACTTGGAAAGAAGTGAGGAGGATTATAGGAGATTGAGAAAAACCTACAGGAGTGATGAACTTCCTTTACACATAAAAAAGGTTGTAAACAATAGGAGGATACCTATCTCTCCCTCCCAAAATGAGCCATTTGCCACATAAGACTTCCAAGTATATTTCAAAAGAAATTATTTTTCTTTGTGCCAAGTGCTTGGAATAGATGCTAAAGAGAGGATGCCAACATATCTCATGATGATGGAAATGAGGATACAAAATCCTAAAGTCAACATTGAGTATGAATTTGCTACTAAAATTGAGAAATGGCTACATGAGGGATTTTTACACGTAAGAGAGAACTTAGCTCCCATCACTTTCAGGAAATACTCTCTACCATTTCATTTAATATTGTACCAAAATAGAAATAAATGGACTAAAAAAATGTGTTTGGGAATGACTGATGATGAAGGGAATATGTTTCCTGTACAAAAATGGTGTTACATCTGGGATAGTAGATGTAAAAATAATGATTATGTAATATTTCATCATGATTTCATACTAAAGGTCATGGCTACTCTTGGACATATTTAACCAAGATTTCCTAATAAAATCATGCAAGTATTAAGACCTTTAGCATTGAAGCCAGAGTAGGGGCACACTCAAAATTTTGGTGACTAGTTCTTCTTAGCAAACCAAACAGTAATAAGGGTCTATGGGTGTCCTCAAGCCCCACATGTTTTACCTAAATTTGTTTCTATTTAAATTACATATTTAGAATTTATGTGGCAAATGTTATGGATGTTGCAGGATGTTATGAAAAGACAGAAAAATGGGACATTCCTCCCTAACCTAACTGAATGTGAGGGGCTATCTATAGGGTCTGACACTCTTGAAGAACTATAGAACTATTTGAATATGTGATATTCATTGAAGTCATGAGGAGAAAGGGTCTTTGATCTTGAAGGGAATATTAATATTATAAAGAAGACACTTCTCACTAAAGCTGGGATTACCCATGTAATGGATTACAAAGAAGATGTATTAAGAAATTGGTTTACACCTGATGAAATTTTTTAGAGGAAGAGGAAGTGGGAAATAGTAAAGAGGCTTGAGGAGAAGAAAAGCGACATTTTATTCCAAGGATTCTATGTTGAAGAAAAGGATCCTATCAAAAGGATGAATGTAATAATTGACAACTTTGAAAGATTATATGTTCAACCAAAAAAGAAACTTGAGGGTGAGTCTTCGAAACCCTCCAAGTTTCCCATCAAACTAAGAGGTATTTTAATCATAGAGCCCCTACCAAACATTGCCATAATACAATCAGAAGAATCCCCTGAGAAACCAAGTCCTAAAAGGAATAAGACACATGGAGTGCCCCCCTTAGTGACATATGAAATAAGTGGAGTAGGGGATACTGAAGAGGTAGCCGATGTAATTTTGAATTTTAAAGATGATGAAGTTGATCAGCCATCGCCTAAGCTTGCAACTAATGCTCATAAACCAAAGGAAAGACTGGATGTACATGGGAATAATGATCAAGAAGTGCATGATGATGAAAGGGTGATTATTTCCCTTAGATTTATTGAAGATGATGAATTTATTCAAACTCTCGAGTTTAAGGATTTTCGGTTTAAGATGAAAATGAAAGAATTTTAGGAGAGAATCCAAATTAATAAGATGGGCATTGAGGAGTCACAACATGACCATATTGTTTCCCAGAATCTTGAAGAACTCGGATTAATGAAATTAGTGTTAGCCCCCAAGAAGTAAGAAAATTGGTCTTAGAAAGCAATATATTAATTATTCTTGGGATAGAGTTAAAAAATATATTCTTACTGGATCAAATAAGAAGCCAAGAAGATCCCATGTTGGTTTCTGAATTCAATTCAAATGAGGGAATGAGTGGCACAAGTTACAATCCAAGACTTGAAACCCTAGCCTTTTGGAAAAAGAAAAAAAAACAAAAAAACCAAGATTGCTTGATGTTGTAAAAGAAATGAGAGGGACTTCCATGATAAAGACACTTCAAGACACATCAACATTGGAGGCAGCTACGATGGCAATGCACTCAACAATGTTTACTAGGGATGCAGCTAAAGCTATGGAGCTTAGATTGGAAGAATATGAGAAAGCACAGACTGATTTGAATGATGAAGTGAATAGGTTATTCATAGAAAATGTGAAATTGAAACAATGGTTGAAGGGAGCTGGTCCTTCCCAAAGCACAAAATTAATAGTATACCAGCCCCCTGCCATCCAAACTGATATAGGTGAAATCATTGTTGAACAATTTAATGTGCTAAAAAAATAAATTGAGAAGTTGAAAAATAGTAATGAAGAAACAAAGGAAAGAGAAAAAACATAAACCTGCAGGGTATTGGAATAGATCTTGGAGCATAGGGTTAAAATAATTGTGGAAAAATTATAAAATGTGCATGAATTTTATGTTTCCTTGTCACAAGTGGTTGATCAAATAAAGGCCCATGTACCTATATTGGACCCCTTAGTCAAGAAATGGCAACCTGTACATCACATCTTAACAACTTTGTGTAGAATTTTACAAAGGAGTGTTGAGGCCCCCGCAGCTTTAAAGCCTGCTGAGCAAATGGTTTGAATTATCATTGATGGATTTCAATACATGTCTACAGAAGACCAAAAGATCAAGGCAAGAATGGATTCATTTCACATGCTAAAGCAGTGGTTCATGCCTAAGATACTAAGGGATGATCATCAATTGAAAGGATCCAAGGATTGGACAGATGAGTTTAGAAAAATTGTTCCCAACTACCTCACAAATATACAGAAGGATGGTGACATAAATATTTATTGCATCAATTTAACCTTGGATGGAATAATTGTGCTCGATGTTGGGTACTCAAAATTCATCATAGATACCATAGGGTTTTTGGACAGCAGATGGAAGAGTTACTTGGCCAACACACAAAAAAATTAGGAGTTAAAATGGCCTCATGATTACACAGTGTTCCAATGGGAGTAGACATATCTAGCTCCCGCAAAAGAATAGGCCTTGCAGTGAAGTACCAAGCCTTGCAGATACTATCATGGAGAGAGGACCTTGCCAGATTTGAATGATCACGGGTACCTTACGATGAGTAATGGACTTCCATATCTTGCAAGTGCTATAGAAGGGTATGTGCAGGATCATGATGGGCCAAAAAGTGGCAATATGATGGGTATTTGTAGGGTATGTGGCTGGTGACTTATTTTTAACCCAAAATTGATGAAACGAAAAGGGTTTTTGAAGGAGATTCTTAGCTTTCCACCAATATAAATTATGCTTTACTTTGAATTTAATAAATAATTATTATTTATTTTCTATTTGAATTATGACTAAAGTCCTAATTGATAGGCTGATTGAAAAACATTTATAGCTTTCAAACGATATCACATTTTTTGAATCTAAATATGTGCCACATTATATGCTTCAATAATATAGGATTAAAAAAAGAAAAATTGAATTTCATGAAGTTTTGACCAAGTTAAGGTGGTTAGACATACGAGTTTTAATATTTTTTAAAAGTTGTAATAAAAATTCATAATTAATTATTTACTAGGAAAAAAATTACAAAAAAATATGCATCACATCAGGACATGAGTCCTCTACTTATATATAAAATCTTATAAAAAAATATTATCATTTTATTATGGTTAGGGTGGTCAGATAGACACCTACTTATTTTTTCCCTGAAATTTAAGTACTACTACATTGAAATTTCAAATTTTCACCAAATAGATTTTTATTTTTTAAAAATAAACCTAGTAGTTTATAAACTACATTAAATTTTCTACAGATTCTATTCTTACATATTTTTGAAATAATATAGATAACTTATTCAAAATTTTACGTCAAGTTGCCTAATTCTAATTTTTCAGAATTTTTTGCCACTTAAGGGCCTATTTTTTCCATGATGATCCTGCACATACCCAGAATTCAACATCTAATAAATTTTATTCACTTCTCATCTTTCATTACTTTTAAAGTTTTATGTAAAAAATGATAATTAAGAATTTTTTATTTATGTTCAAAGTGGGTAACTGATAAGACACTTTTTGGTATGTCAGTCAGGACAATTTTGAAACATATTGTAACATCTTTTTGAAGATCAATAGAATGAAGTTATAATTGGTGGCCTAATTCTAGTTTCAATTGTTTGTTGAAGTGAATTAATGAATGTTATCTTATTGTCTCTAGTTTGATCTTTCCTTGTTATTTAAATCAATATATCAAGGGTATATCTAGTTTACCAAAACATATTTGATGTCAAACAATTCATTTTGTACTACATTTTGGTGTCAAATCTTTGGTAATTATGGTTAGTTTCATTACATTCAAATTTTGAATTTTGGGAAATTATATACAGTAAATAGATTGATGGTTGTTTGGATAGTGAAATAAGCTCTCTTAGAAATTAATAGAAATATCTTGTCTTCAAATATCTAGAAGGATTATTTTAATTAAAGAGGATTTCGTGGTTATTTTTCTAATGATTTTACATTGAAGCTAGCTTTCTATTTTCATTCAAGATACAAGTCATGATCAAATTCAAGTACATACCAAGAAGATGGTACTTTACTTCAAACCCTCAACCTCACTTAGTTTAGTCTACTTACATGGGGATATTAAGGAATTTGCTAAAAAATTAACAAATATCATTTGTTGTTTGTGAAGGAGAATCCCGTGAGATCCAATATGGGAGTGGATCAATATCTGGTTTCTTTTTTGCTAATACCAAATGAGTTTAGGGTGTTGCAGCAACCAAGACATTATACTTTAGAACATTAGAGTTTATAGTTATGGCGGTTGATATAGATCCTCCTGTCATTCTTGATCCTTTGATTTCATTGGCCAAAGATAAGGTATTGTTTTTTTCTCTCCTTGTACCATTTTGAAGGGATCAGATGGGAATTGCAACATTTTTAGGTTAACTCCATGTGCCATGCAATACCTGAATCATTCCTTAATTTGTGAGAGGCTTTCCTTCAATTGCCTCTAATATGTTTTAATCATTCATTGGCAATATTTACATGATGTAGATGTTGCAAAGGTGGATTGAAGGGATCAAAACCAATAAAATGAATATAGTTTGATTCTTATTGTATAGGGAAGTAATCACATGGGTAAAATTGTGGGATTGAAAATAATGAAATGATGTTTGACATAGTACAAAACCATTTTAACTACAAAGTTTTCCCACAGTCAAATTCCCTAACTTGCTACCATTTTTTCTAGTTTTGATGAATTGTAAGAGAATAAACCTAAATAAATTGCATAGGAACATCAAATTTTTGGACTTATACTGATGACGAGTTTTGAACCATTTGGTGATGCTTCTGTGTATTTGTTCAAGTAGTTGTTTTCTTGAAAGTTTGATGGACACCTTAAGTAAATTGCTATTAATTATTAATTTGAAAATTACCATTGTAGAAAGTACCTTATGTGTTTGTGCCTTTAAAAGTTGAATTTTGAAGTGCTTGTAAACTAAATGGGGAAGATGATTTCATAGCTGGGAAACTTGTGAAACATCAGGTAAGTAATTTTTGATGTTAAGGCTTCCTAGTTGGATATCAGATATCTTTTCTCATCAACTTAATTTGGAATTTATGTTTAAATGGATTCTTTAATGGTGCAGGTCTTTACTAAGACAAAACATGAACCAAGGTTGAAATTTTTGTTGTCCAAGTCTAATGGCATTCTTGGGCTTGGTTTCTAGGAATTTTTTTTTGATAATGTTGTTCCAGTCTGGTTAGTGTTGATAGCCTTCATTCTATAATATGTCAACTTCATTTTATAATCTGAGTGTATCACCTTTCTTAAATTTTGAACAAGGTTCTAAAATAAGGGTTCAATATGCATATTTCAGGCCTATGTTGAACACTCTATTTAATTTGGACTACAAGGCTATTGAGGTTTGTTGAAGCATGTGTTTTTCTTGTAGTCATCTCTTCTGTTGTATAAATATGACTGGACTTTCTTTTGTAAACTTGCAATATACAATGCACTTTTATTCTTTCAATTGAGACTAATATTAATTTTTGTTGGTTGTATTGAGGTACAACTCCATTCATGGCAAAAAAAACGCCCTGAGCCATTGATATTAGCATGTTGAGCTATTTGGTGCTTCCAGGGGGCTTCGTCAAGGTGATCCTCTTTCTCCTTACTTGTTTATTCTTTTGGCTGAAGGTTTGGGAAGATGGATTAAACGGGGTGTGGAGTCTGGTCTCATTCAAGGTTGGAGGTGGGGTGGCACCTTACCTCCGCAAACTCACCTGCAATTTGTGGATGAGCTTTGATGGGGATGGCTACAATGAGTGAGGCCTCTAATTTACGAAGAGTGCTAGATGTTTACCTTGTTGCCTCTGGTCAACAGATTAATGAGGGCAAGTCTTCCATTTTCTTCTTCAACACTCTCCAGCAAGGATTGCCCAAACCTTGAGATTTCAGATCGGGACTCTCCCTGTGACTTACCTTGGCATTCCCATCTCGGTGAGTAGACTGCCTAGGGAGTCTTGGCAGAGCATTTTGGATAAATTTCGGGCAAAAGTTAATCACTGGACTCATCGATGGTTATCCTTTGCTGGTCGTGTCCAGTTGATTAAGTCTGTGGTGCAGGCTATGCCCATTTATTGATGCATGCTCCAGTTGCCCCTATGGGATTTCTTAAGGACCTTGATTCTGTGGCAAGACAATTCTTATGGACTGGTTGCTTGGAGTCCTCTAAATGGAGTATGGTTCGTTGGGAAGTTGTTTGCAGTCCGAAACATTATGGTGGATTAGGCTTGAGGCAATCGGCTTTGACTGGGGAAGCTTTGGCTGCTAAATTGTATTGGCGGTGGTGTAAGGAGTAGGATAAGAGTTGGGCCAAGATTCTTTCTCAGAAGTATCTCCCTGGGATTCTTCAGCCCAATATTTCTAGGTATCCCCTGGTGGGGAAGGGTTCTATGATTTGGGGCACTCTCAAAAAAGGGGTTGGGCTTATTAAGGAAGGATTATTTTGGATCTGCAAGAAGGGGACCGAGGTCCAATTCTGGACAGATTCGTGGGATGGCTTTCCTCCCATCACCTCCCAATTTCCCAACTTGTTGAATCTTTTTCAGAGGTTTCTTAAGGCTGGTTGGTCGCGGGTGAGTGATTTCAAATCCTTTTCCTCCTGTGGTCATATAGAGATGGCCAGATGGAAGTCACCAGATGAGTGGCTAGATGTTGGTTTACAAGAAGATTGTGTTGTGCTGCAAAGTATCCTCTCCAGTCGAAGATGTAGTTCTCTCCGAGATGATGACGTGCTTGCCTGGTCCCCCAATCCTAAGGGGAACTATACTGTAGCCTCTGGTTATAGTGTGTTATTGTCTCATAGGTTGGTTGGGATTGAAATTCAGTGGTGGAAGAAGGTCTGGAACAAGCTTTCTTGGCCAAAATGTAATTGTTTTGTTTGGATGTTGGCCTGGAATAAGTGTTTGACTTGGGATAACATTCGGAAGAGAGGTTTCTAGGGCCCTTCTGTTTGTGTTATGTGTGGGGCTAATGAGGAGGACTCTATGCACTTGTTTTTTCATTGCTCTTTTGCCCTCCAGCTTTGGCATTTTGGTGGGGTGCTTGGAAAATTCCTTGTGTTCATGCGTCCTCCTTGATTGATTTTTGGCAGGGGATGGGTCGGCCCCTTTCGGTGGCTTCCTTTTTGCAGGATGTGTGGTTTGTGGGGCCTACCTTCTTATTGTGGTAGATTTGGTTGGAACGTAATCGAAGGATATTTCGTGGAGAACGAAGGCTGGTGCAACAAATTTGGCAGAGATTACTGGGCATGGTTCAAGAAAAAGTGGAAGCTAGGTGTGAAGTGGAATTCCCTTTGGTGAAAAGGGATACAGAGTTGGTGGAGAGATTAGGGATTCAGAGGTCATCTTTGGTCTTGGCAAGGGCTCGGCGAGGACGACGAGAGAAGGAAAAAATTAATAGAGATGGCAAATGGCAACTTCCACCATATGGTGTTTTGAAGATCAATACTGATGGATCTTCAAGGGGCAATCCAGGACTGGCTGGTATTGGTGGGATTGGTAGGGACTCTTTGGGCACGGTGATCTTCCTCTTTTCTATCTATGAAGGGACACAGACCATCAATCTGGTGGAAGGGTTGGCTATTCTTGATGCTCTTGAGAGAGCTTATGTTTTAGGATGGAGAAGGATTGTGTGTGAATCTGATTCCCAGATTTTGATCAATCTGCTTATTGAGCAAAAAGTGACAAATGTCAGTTGGCAATGGCTAGGGTTGTGCAACAAATTCTGCGGGTTAGCTCTTTGATGGAAATTGACTTTTGTCCATATTCCACGAGAGTGGAATAGGGCAGCTGATTGTTTGGCGAAATGGGCTTCTGAGCATGTTGAGGGATGGAGAATTGCGGAGTGGGAGTTGGTTCCACAGGAGCTCCGTCTTGATTTAACAAATATTCTTGATGCATGATGATAGATAATGGTGTTGGTTGTTTATTCTTAGTTGATTTGTTGTATTTGTTTTTCCTTGGGACTTCGGTCCTTGGCTTCCTTTGTATTACTGCTTTCTGATTTTCAATAAAGTTTTTACCCCTTTTATTAAAACAATCAATGACTAAATATATCAGTGAATAAAAAATTGACTAAATAAGTGACACATTATAGAAATCAATGACTAAATATCAGCAACTAAATAAGTGACCAGTGACCAGTTAAATATATAGGTGAATAAAAAATGTATGAATAAGTGACCAGATTACAACAATCAATGACTAAATCAATGACTAAATAAGTGACTAGATCACAACAATGAATGACTAAATTGACGACTAAATATACTACCAAATTGATGAATCAAAACAACCAATAAATGACTAAAAATGGTTGTCATGAATATGGTGATGTTATATATGAATGGAAATAAACTACCAGTGGTCACGTGACCAACTATAATCATTTATAAGCAGTTTTTAGTATTTTTTTTAGTGGTTTATTGTTGTTTTTGTACTAGTGCAATTAGGAATACCATGGAACCTAGGAATGTATTCTTTTCACCTAAAAGTGGATTTTGGGTCCCTCTACTATACCAATAATGAATGCATTGTTGCAAAACACATCATTTAAGAGTAGTGTAAAGTTTCCAATAGATTTTATTTTTATTTTGTACCTCATGGAACCAAATTGATAGTACCTACATGTCAAGGTGGGTAGGTGAATTCTACTAGAATCCTCATTTCATTTCATAGGTCTCCCAATCCTTTTAGGCTACATTGTACCAAGATAGTCCCTTGAGAACCCTAAGAGCTAAAAGTTGCCAAATTTTTCCTTGATTGTTCTCTCAAATTGTGGCACCTAGGAATGTCTCTTTTACACCAAAAAGTGGATATTTCATCCCTCTATAATACCTTATCTTATTTTTTTTCAACTCCAAACTATTTTATCATCCAAACAATGAATGCATTCTTACAAAATATCTCATTTGAGAGTAGTGTAAATGTGTCGATATCCATATTTTTTATTCTACACCTTGTGGGATGGAAACACTAGTTCCAAAATATTATATTAGTGGAATAACTATATTTGATGCCTCAGTTTATTCCCCAAGTCTCCCAATCCTTCTAGGTTACATTACATGGAGATAGTCTCTTAAGAGCCTTAGGAGAAAAACGTTGCCTAACTTTTTCCTAGTTATTCTCTCAACCTATGGTACCTAAGAATGTATTTTTTACACCTAAAAATGGATTTCAAGTCCCTCTAAAATAGCCTATCTCATTTTTTTTATCAAATATAGACCACTTGATTATGCCAACAATGAATGATTTTTTTCAAAATGCCTCATTTGAGAGCAGTGTAATAGAAATATTTTTTTCTTTCACACCTATTGAGACCAAAATAATAGTACTATAATGTCAAGTTGGGTAGGTGAATGTTCATAGAGGCCTTTTTAATTCCCTAGGTTTCTTGATCCTTCTAAAGTAAATTGCATTGAGATAGTCTCTTGAGAGCCCTTAGAGATTTTTTTCCCAAACTTTCTCTTGGTTGTTCTCTCAAATTTTGGAACCTAGAAATGTCTTTCTTGATACGTACAGTTGGATGTTAGGTCCCTCTATAATAAACTCTCATTTTTTTCAACTCTAGACCATTTAACCATGCCAACAATGAATGCATTCTTGAAAAGTGTCTCATTTGAGAATAGTGTAAAGGTTACAACAACCATATTTGTTCTTTCACATCAAATGGGACCAAACCAATAGTGCTAGAACATCCAAGTGGACAAGTGAATTCTATTGGAGTCTGCATTTCATTCCCTAAGTCTCCCAATCCTTCCAAGCTATATTGCATTGAGACAATCTCTTAAGAGCCCTAAGTGTAAAAAGTTTCCAAATGTTTTCCTAGCTATTATCTCAAACCATGTCAACTAGGAATGCCTCATTTGCATCTACAACTAGATTTTAAGTCTCTTTAAAATTCCATATCTTATACTTTTTAAATTATAGACTATTTGATTATGCTAACAATGAATGTTATCTTACAAAATGTCTCATTTGAGAGTTGTGTAAAAGAACCAAAAACCTTTTCTCTTTCACATCTCATGGGACTGATTTGGAAGTTCTAACACATTACTTTGGATAGGTGAATTATAGTGGAGTCCTTGGTTGATTCCCTAGGTCGCCTAATCCTTTTAGATTATATTGCATTGATAAAATCTCTCAAGATCCCTATAAGAAAAAAATTTCCTAATATTTTCCTTGTTGTTCTCTCAAACCATGACACCAAAGAATATCTCATTTGCACCTACAAGTGGATGTTGATTCCTGTTAACGTGGATGTTACACACACCAACATTAGATAAATCTTTGCTCAAATGAATTGAAAATCCTATCTATCTTGAAAGAATCACTAATATTTTTTGGTTAAAGATGATCTTAGCTATCTGAAGGCTTGGGAATGTCAAGTCTTGATGCACTAGGTTCACTTAGGGTTCATTGTACAAAATTGAACTATTAATCACAAGGGTCCTATGGTTTTGAAGCTTAATGATAGTTGTACCAAACAGAGTAACATAAAGATGTAATAGATTCAACATGTATTACTCCATAATTTCATGAATCAAAAAAATTTGTAAGAAAATACTAACATCTAATTAAAGAAAAGAATGTAAAGATCCTAAGATTTAAGGTCTCCTTGCTATTATCCATGTATACACTAAGAAATGAACTAAATCAAAGTGGAAACCACTATGTAGTTCACCAAATTTCTTTACAACTATGCATAGAATGATGCAAGAAGTTTAAAGAAAAGAATGACCATTTACCACCAAATAGTATCAATATGCACTTGAATCTAACACAAAACATTAGCTTTTCCAATAGGAATAAACAATCAGCCATGTGATATTTTTTATTAGGAAATATATTTCAAATTATCTTTGATATTAGAAACTTCTTTGGAATATACAAGTTTTTAAACTGGAATTGAACAAAAAAAATGAGAATAGAGATAAAAATTGGTAAAATGCTATGTGTACCAATTTCAACAAATTCTAATCCTATAACATAAATAAGACTTGGCCTTTTATAGAACACAAGACCTCAAAATGGATTCAAACAACACATGGCTAAGTGGAACTAATCCAATCATAGTATAGCATGTGGCACAAAAGATAGTTGGCACAAGAAGATATTTTCCCCATTCTGAAAGTAATTCAAAGACACTTTGAATTCCTTCTCAACAACTGAAATACTTTGAATTTATAGGTAAATGTATGTCAAATATGCTCATGTCTTCAAAACTTAGGAATAAGTTGGATATTCATAGTGATCAAATGGATATAGGCTAGATATTTAGAGTGATCAGGTGGACATAAAGAATCCATCCATCTCCTTTCTCATTGTTTCCATAAATTATACATTTGGACAATAGATCTGTGGATACAAAACAAAGAAAATTGGCACTATGTTTACTTAATAGAGAAAACCTAGGTGTTTTATTTTTTAGTTATCCACACTTCTGCATTACCTCTTATGCATGCTTATCTCTTAATCACACATCTCTCTTGCCTTAATATTGCTAGATTCATCTGTGAGTTTGATTCGACCATATTTTTGTATCTTTAACGTGGTTCACTACTTGCTATACCTACACCAACACAATTTACATCATTTCCATTAGATACATTTAAATCCTTTAATGCATATGTGGTGTAGGTGCACCTTTGCAAGAACATGCCTCCATGAGGCAATTTTAGCTTTTTATTTAGTCTAGTTGATTTCATGTTGAAATAAGGCCTAAAAGGTCACATTTAGCATGTATTAGTTCTTAGATTTTAATTTTGGGTCATTTTGGGCATAGAGGTAAAAAGTGCCAAAATTGACAAAATGTTGTCAATACAAGATTGTAAAAATGCAAAAAAAGGCCAAATAGAGGAAGATCAAAGGTTAGGCAGTTAAGGAGTCAGTTTTAGGCATTGATAGTGGTCTTTAAAATCATTTTGAACCTTCACAAATCTCGAGGAAGGTTGGGAGTTGTAAGAAGAATTATTTCAATGAAAAAACTTTGTTATTTTGTTATTTTTCTGCATTTTTGTTGTTTTAGGCCATTGTACGACCACATTTTGAACAAATAACCCATCCTCCTCTAGTGTACTTGATATCCCTATGAATCTATTTGAAATTTCATTTTGTTTCATTTAAATCCATTAATATTTGTACAAGATATGAACAAATTTGTCATGGCGAGTTGAAACCTTAAAGTAGGGTAATAGTGGACAAAGAAAATTATGGTTCTTCAAAACTAACCGGTGAGAAAGCCTAAATTTTGGTGAATAGGCTTATTTCAATATATTCTTTCATATTACAAGTTTGTATATTAAAGGATGAAGGCTAGCATATAAAATGAAGGTTCCCTAGGTCTATTTTGTATAAAAATATAGAAATAATGGTGCTCAATGGAGGTTTAATGAATTTTGAGTGTGGTTTTTGAATCCTTCAAATGATGTTATTGTTTTGAAAGGTGTTTAAATTTATTGTAAGTCACTTCTTGTCAGGTTTTGGTGAATATTCAAGCTTGAGTCCATTCTTTTTAAGTCTTCCCTGTTAATACAGAGTTAGGAAAACCATGGTGAATGATTGAAGTTTGTTGAAAAAGGGATGACAAAGGATGGGAGTCTATTGTTAAAGCATATACTAAAGGGAATGAACTTGGGAATAATAAATCCAATAAGGGTTTGTGTGAACCAGAGCTAATTTGGCTTAAATGGGACATGGGTAGTCATGTTTGAATTTGTTTCTCCAAAGAAACACATATTAGATTTTAGTTATGTTTTAAAACCCTTTGAAAATTTTCCAAAACATTGATTACAAACTTGAGAAAGGGCCTGCATCAAAAGTTAAGTCTGACAGTTTGAGTTTGCATGACTACTAGGAATTTGAATGGCCATTGAAGGAAATGGGATTTGTGTGTAAGAGCTGAATTTGTGGCATTGGAAAAGTGGAATGAACTTGGGAATAATAAATCCAATAAGGGTTTGTGTGAACCAGAGCTAATTTGGCTTAAATGGGACATGGGCAGTCATGTTTGAATTTGTTTCTCCAAAGAAACACATATTAGATTTTAGTTATGTTTTAAAACCCTTTGAAATTTTTCCAAAACATTGATTACAGACTTGAGAAAGGGCCTGCATCAAAAGTTAAGTTTGACAGTTTGAGTTTGCATGACTACTAGGAATTTGAATGGCCATTGAAGGAAATGGTATTTGTGTGTAAGAGCTGACCTTAGGGAGTGATTGATTTCATTGAGTTAGGGTTCTTAAAGGATGAGGAAGTCTTGAAATGTTTTTTTTTGGGACTGAGAAGCTAAAATCCAAATCTATGCCATTGTAAAGGTTAATGACTTGATTTATGAGGAATTGGTGAAAATATGAATGAGTAGTCTTTGTAATAGTTTTTTTTGGATGAGTTGAGGTTAATAAAGGCTTGATAAGACTGATTTGGGTGAGGGAAGTTGAAAAACCTGAATTGTGCCATGTTAAGGTCATTGTCTTAGTGAAGACTTCTTTTGAAACTTGAAGAGTTTGAGGGATTGAATCCCTAATTAAGAATTTTATTTTCATGAGAGTGTTTTTATTTTTTCTAGCATTGCATCAACATGTCAAAAAATAAATCATTATTAAAGTTATGCATTTGGTTTTGACTCTTGAAATTTACAATTAAAATAATGCATTTTACAATTTCTCGAGCATGCATGTTTATGTTGGTTTTTAGATGTTTTATGTTATCCGACATCCTAGGTGATGTGCTTAACACTTAGTTTTGCATTTCTGAATACTCAGATACTCAAACATTTAGTTTCCTAAATACCTGAACACTTGACTTGCCACTTTGACACCTTTGTTGCAACACTCAATTGAACTTCCATACTTTGACAATGCACCTTAGATACCTTATTTACCACATTTGTGAACCGTAGATGGTCACATTTCTTTCCCAAAACCTTAAATCCTTCGATGGTGATTTTAATTACCCCATTTAAATGCAAAAGGCCTAACTCGACCATGCACCTATGCTTAGTTTACCTAAACACCTATTTTTATGACTTTTCACTTCAATTTCATGATCTGAGACATAATTCATCATACTTTGGACTTAACTTTTGCACCATTTATTCTTGGACATGCTAAATAAGTAACTTTTTAAATTTTGGTCCCCAATATTTTTCAAACTTGGGGCATGTTGTGTAACCATGCAAGAAGTCCCTCTAAAATACCCTATCATTTTCTTCAACTCTATACCATTTTATTATGTAAAAAATGAACACATTATTACAAAATACCTCATTTGAGAGAAGTATAAAGGTTTTAGTAGAAATAATTTTTATTCTACATTTCATGGGACTAAAATTATAGAACCAACATATGAATCAGGTGGGTGAGTGCTAGTGGAATCCTTGTATTTTTCTCCAAGTCTATCGATCCTTTTGGGATGTCTTACATTAAGACAATCTCTTAAGATCCCTAAAAGAAATAAACTATCAAAATTCCACTTGGCTATTCCTTCAAACTATGGCACCTAGGAGTGTCTTACTTGTACCTATAGGTGGATGACAAGTCCCTTTATAATATCCTATCTTCATTTTTTTCAAATTTAGATTACTTTACCCAGCTAACAACAAATGTGTTCTTGTAAAAGGCCTCATTTGAGAGAAATATAAAGGTTCCAATAGACATATTTTTCTTCTACACCTTGTGGTTTCAAACTAACAATGCCAACGTGTTGGGGTGGGTGGTTGAATTCTAGTGGAGACCTTAGTTTATTCACTAGGTCTCTCAATCTTTTCATGCTACATTTCACTGAGACAATCTCTTAAGACCCCTAAGAGAAAAATTCATCAAACTTTTGTATGATTGTTCTCTCAGACTGTGGAACCTAGTAATATCTCATTTACACCTACAAGTGGATGTATAGTCCCTCTATAATACTCTCTCATTTTTTATTAGCTCTAGGCCATTTGACCATGCCAACAACAAATGCATTCTTACAAAATGTATTTGAGAGTAATGTAGAGGTTCCAATAGTCATATTTTTTCTTCTAAACCTCATGGAACCAAAATGATAGCACCAAAAAATTAGGGTGGGAAGGTGAATACTAGTGGAGGCATTGTTTCATTCCCTATGTCTCCTAATCCTTCTAGACTATATTACACTAAGATAGTCTCTTGAGAACCATAAGAGAAAAATGTTTCCAAATTTTTACCCAACTATTCTCTCAAATTGTGGCATGTAAGAATGTATCATTTGCACCTACAAGTGGAAGTTGAGTCCCTAAAATAATACCCTAGCTTTGTTTTTTCAACTCTAAATTATTTGACCATGCAAAAAACAAATGTGTTCTTACAAAATGCCTAATTTGAGAGTAGTGTAAGGATGTACAAATTGTAAGGCCTTTCTAATATTCAACTCGGTGTTTATGATTGGACACACAATTCAAAGGATAAGTTCCTAACTAAGTAGTTCATGGAACCTTTACAAAGGCTTAATTCAATTATCAACCATGACTTCATAAGCTTTTGATGGTGTTAGCACTTTATGTGCATTCATGGACTCTACACGACCTATATCAATGAGTATAGGTGGTTTACACTTGTATAGGAAAAAGTAAAGGTTGGAAAAGGAAAATAAAGTGTTAAATTGCAAAACAGAGGAAACAACATAATTTGTTGCCTATGCTATGGGTACCTTCAGCTTAATATTGTAACTACTTTAACTACTAAGACAACTTTACAACTAACTAATACTATTGACTTCTGAATCCTAACTTCTTAACTTCTCTAGATACTAACTCAACATGTTGTTACAAAATGTAATTCATGCTATAGAATATCATTTATGGAATTCACATACATACATGTGAGAATTCAAATAAATAGATACAACAAAGAACATTTAATCTAGTATAGAAAGAAAGATGGGTTGACAGTACCTCAAGTGGCCCTTTCTCGAGTTGCTATGCCCACAAGAAATATCAACTATGCACTACTAATCAACAAATCATAATAATAAATTGAAACTCCTTTATTGAATAAAAGCTAAACTTCTCACTGTCTAACAAGTGTAAGACCTCGTCTTTTGTGGTCTTGTTGATTTTGATTCATGGATGGTTTATGTCCAATATCTTATATTATTTTATGTTAGATATTATATATGTTTGATGGTTATTCCTACACATCAAAGATGTTAATATTTTGATTGTTAACATATATGGTAAACAAATTGGTCCTATCTAACTAATGGTTGTTATGTTTCATGTGGTAATCAAATGAGTTTCATTCCTTGTCTATGTAAGTATGATTGATTGAGATGTTCAATTATTGGTAATATTATTATGTATATAAAATGGATTATATTATGTTAGGTGATTGCATACTATGGGTGTGAGGAGTTAATATGGAGATGATGATTGATATCTAATGGTTACTAATAGTGGTATTGATTTTAAGGTGGATAGGATACTTCCATAAGTGGTGATATCTTGATAACATGATCAATTATTGCTTGTTTCTAATAGGAATTATGCAAGGAGTGTTAAATTATAAGTTACTTGTGTAGATTAATGGACTTTATTTTCTAGTTGATTATTATTCTTGAAATACATTTTTTTCATATTCCCTTTGTTTGATTATTATTCATCATGAGTAATATTGACACTTTTTCAGTTGAGTAAATAGGTGAAATTGGTCAATGTTGATCAAGGGGTCACATAGCTACTTCCTTTATCTTATGCTTGTGAATTTTTGGTCTTGTCAAGGACATGTGATCTAACATTTTTTTGTGTGGTAAGGGTTGGGTGTATATGAGAGTTTGTTTAATTAGTTCCTTGAGTTTTGATTAATAGGGAAAAATAGGTTTTGAAGGGACCCAAAACCCTTTACATTAGACAAAAAATGTTGATCCAAAAAATATTCAAAAGTTTCCCAGCAGCAACCCAACAGAAAAAAACCAACCACCATGGGTGCCAAACTAAAAGAAGACAATCAACAACTAGCAGCACCCACCAACAAAACAACAACAAAACAACCTATAGAAGACAAACACCAAACAGAAACAAAAAGAAACAAGAAACTAGTTAAGGCCACTCAGAGTTTTGGCCACCTCAATATGTTGGTTTTTATGTTTTTTAACCATATCCAGCAGTTCCTTTTTCTCAATAGCAAAAGCTTTCTTCCATTCAGCTGACCCTCTACCAATAGGTACCTTATCATCACCCTTCACAAATTTTTTACCCTTACCCTTAGCCATTTTATCTTTCTCCATGATCTCTGAGAAGAAAACTTGATCTTCTTTGAGCTGACCAATTTTCTTAATGAGAATTTCCAAAGCTTCAACACTAGATTATTAACTGAGGTATGGCTTACCTAAAAAAAAAATTTGATATCACCATTTATGCCAACAACCTTGGCCTCAAGGGCCTACAGTCTTTCCTCGCACAACCCCTTAAAGTCATTAAATGTACCTTCTAGTTCCACCATTCTATCAATGAGGATGTTAGACATAGAGGCCTTCTGAACATTCTACATATTCACCTTCAAGCCTCTTATCTTGATATTAATTTTATTGAATTCTTGCAAATTCCATTTGGACAATTTGAAGGTGCTTGTTTCCCTAGCCCTCACCATATCTAGCAAACTAAACATAGAAGTATCATCCTCATCTAGGTACGAAAAATCCTCTGAAAGAGGATCAATCTTCAAGGGTGGATTAGCATTTTTCTTTTCCTCCTCCACATTCAAATCCCCAACCTCCTTAACTAGAGACACCTTAGGCATTTCAAGAATTGGAAAATCCTCCATAGACATTATTTTATCAACAAGAACCTTACCTTCCTCTGCTTCTTTGGGGTCCCTAGTCGTAACTGCAGAATCTTTTTTCTTCAAATTGGCCAACCTCTCTGATAGTCTTCTTAGTTTTTCAACTGACCCAACATTAACCTAGGCCCCAACCTCAAGAGCCCCATCAAAAACACCTTTATCAATAGCCACTTCTACAGCCTTAGGAGAGGACCCATCCAACCCAACCTCTGTATAATCACTCCTAGAAAAGGCCAACCTCTTAAGAGCTCTATTACTCTTAGAGCCCACCACCTTCATTTTCTTGGAAGTCGAAGCCAAAACCATAGGGGAGACCTCATCCTCATCCTCCTCCAACAAGGAGTCTAAATCCGATGACCCTGATAAAGAACTTAAAACCTCTTCCTTGCCTTTGATGGTCGAAGGCAAGGTTAGAGATTGGACATGCTCCATAATAAAAAAAAATTAGCCCTTCATGGAGGACAGGGGCCCTCCTATTCTCTAGATGAGCCTACACAAAGGATTCCAACAAAGATAAAAGGAAGAAGGGAAAGGAAATAAACAAACCATGTTTGAAATGATTCAAGAGAGTGAAATGGTGGCCAAGAAGAGCCTTAAATATCCCTTCTAGCATCACATATCGCATCATCACCTCCACAACCCTAGCCCAAATTTTCTTGAGGGGGGTTTTGTCATAGCCCCAACTCTCCAACTTAACCAAATTATTCCACTCATCATCCTTAAACCCTAGCTCATCTTGAGGGAGGTTCTGTCATAACCCCAGCTCTCCAACTTGACCAAATTAGTCCCTTGAGTTACCTTTTTAATATGACTACTTATTTTACATTTTATGAATTCCTTATGCAATCTTAATTGTCTAAAAAGTTCCCTAGGTGGTAGGGTTATGGATTAGGGGTCTTTTATTTCATAAAAACCCTCTAATAAACTATAGAGCCTACTCTAATCACCCACAAGTTATGAAAAGTGGAAAAAATTGGAGCCATTTGGATGGTTGAGAAGTTATGGAAAGGTAGTTGTATTTCCCCTTCTATTTATTCTTTCTCCTTGAGTGGATAAGGGAATTTTTCCTTCTCACTTTCTCATTTGGGGAGGAAAATTCTTGGAGGGGAAAGAGGAAAGGATGGGTGAGGAAGAATGGAAGAAAGGGTCTTTGAGAAGGAGAAGCTTTCACATGATGGATAGTAAATCTCTTGGTAATATCTTTCCTTTGCTAGATCTTTGTTGATGAGAAAATGAATGTTTGTATTGTTGTTAATTCATTTGTGAAAATCTATATTGAATTCCTTATGTTTTGGCTATGATTTGTGTATTGGGATTGTCTTGATTTGTGAGTGTAAATTGTTGCAATGTGCAAGTATGTTAAAGAATTTTTTAAGGTATCCTTGTGGAATAGTTTTTGTGTGTGTACATGGGAAAAGCTATGTGACCCTAGCTTGGGGGTGGATTACATTGCAAACCAATGGTTGGGAGGAGAGCCCTTTGGCCAAGATCTTTTTTTCACTTGTTAGTTATTTTAGGTACAAGTGCTAAGAGAAGAGGATCATTATGGTCTTGAATCAGCCTAAGGTGTTCCAAAATAAAAAGGGGGGGAATATGCATGTTTGTTTTGTGATAATTTTAAAGAACCTATGGGTGAATCAGGACTAGAGTTTAAGTTGTATGTAATTATGATAAAATCCGTTTGTTGTAAAAGACCAATGCGGAATAAATTCTAGTAGAGGTTTTGAAAGATTTAAAATTTTAATAGAGAAGCTGATGAAAGCTAAAATCTAAATATGTTTTGATCATTCACCATAGTGCTATTATTGAAAATTGTATCTAATTTGATGAAATGGAATCAAAGCAATGTTAAAATCAATTAAATGTAAAGAAACAATTTAAGTAAAGACAATTTATTAAGGATAGTTCCTCTTCACAAAATAATTCTATTGAGGTCCTTCAAAACTTCAAATTACAAACTTAGTTCTTTTGGGTATACAAATTCCATTATGAATATGGAAATTGGAAAATAGTTGTTTAAGCTTCAAATAATTCTTCAATTTTATCTAGATGTTGATAGGTTCATATTGAATCTAATATAATAGGATACACTTAAAAATTATTGGGTTCAAGAATAATAAATAGATAAATAAACATATACATGTATAGCCTATTATGTAGTGAATAAAGGGTGTTAAATGATTATCTAAGCCAACAAAAAATATAAGTTGTTAAAACTTATTTTTCATAAAAAATCATTTACCTATAATAAATAATATATATTGTTAAATTGTTTGGTGCATATCCAAGGATTACATAAAAGAAAATTATTAGTTAAAATAAATAATGGTCATAAAATCAAAGCATGAACATCAATACAATTCAAGGAAGTTGAGAAAGGAAGTTTTCTTTCATTCCTTTACTACAAATGTATAATCATTTGTTACTCTAACAAAATATGAATTATTTTTTTTATTGCATAGAATTTCATAAATTTTTATGACTATGCTTCTTCACATATGAGATGCATCTTCATAAGTTGGACATCACTTCACATTCTTGGTCTATATAACTATTTTTTATTCTAGGCATTCATCTGCAACTCCATGTCATTATATAATGTATAATGTACATGAGAAATACTAATATTTGTACATTTTATGAGTTGAGTGATACTTAGTGTTATGCATCTTGACTTAGGGCGAATATTTTAAATATTGTTTGTTGTCTACTTAGTTTTTTTGGTTCTGCATATAATCACTATTTGTCATTATGGAATTCATGTTGTGTGCAACTAGCATATATTTTTTAAAGAATTTAAGTCTTTCTTCTTGTAGACATGTAAAATTGACTTAACACCTATCACAACCTGGAACATCTCAGAACATCTTAGAATCAACTCAAAATGTCTCAAAACAACTCGGAATCAACCCAAAACATCTTGAAACATCTTTGAATCAACCCAAAACATCTCAAAACATCTTAGAATCAACTCATAATGTCTCAAAACATCTCAAAATCAACTTGGAACATCTCAGAACAACCTAAAACATCTTGAATCATCTCAGAATCATCTCAGAATCATCCCATGATCATCCCACAACATCAAACAACATCCAAAACCCTAATTCAACTGTTAATTGAGTAAAACAATGTTAATTGATTAATTCACATTTCATCATTTTGACCAATTATTTGATTACATCACTAAATCACCTTATTCCCCTAAATTGATTAAATTATTAAATCATAATAATTCAATTATGACACTTTCCCTCCAAAATTTGAATAATTAAATCAAACTATTCAAATCATTTATCAAAAATCAAACCAAACTAATGCAACTCAATTTGCAAAAGTCAAACTTGATTTGCACATTCAACTCTAAAAAGGGAATTATTAATTAAATCAATTAATTCATATTCCTCAACCACTTTATAATTGAGAAAATCATGGGTTACTAACTAAGCAATCTAATTTTGCTAACTCAACCATCTAATTCCTAACTAAACCCTGATTGATCAATCAAATCCTGACTGATCAATCTAATTCCTAACTAGCCAATCTATTCCTCAATCACCCAAATTGTGCAATCAACTTTTCACAATCTTCTCATGTCTAAATCCTCTCAACACCTTTTGACTGTTGATTTGGATATTCTCCAACACGATCTTGGTTGTCAATTCAAAATCTCATTTCCTATATAACAAACCTCTCTCCTCACAAATATGGATTGAAGAATCAACATAATTTTGCAACGATAGAGCTTCAAACTTTTTCGATCAATAAGCATCATTTATCACATTACCATTGATAGAGCTTCAAACTTTTTCGATCAACAAGCATCATTTATCAAGCAAATTTTGCACACAAACTTTGGAGGCTTCACGGTGACAAGAACAATCCAACATCAAGTACACTGGTAATGGTAAATTTGTGCTTATTTCTTGCATTCATTTTGATAATCATAGGTTTCTTAATGTATGTTCAATTAGCTTAGTTTCATTTTGTATGTGTAGGATATGATTTTAAATTTCTTGTGTTTGATCTTAGCCTAGATCCTAATTTCAATTGTAGTTTGATCTCATTTTCATCTATCATCTTCCCCCTCACACATTCGGGAACACCCGGTGGGACCTAGGTCCTCATTACTAATGTTTTCATGAGCCAAATTGAAGTTACAAGGTTTTAGGATCTTTCAAGAGAAGTTTCATGCACTTCCCAACAAAATCTCACTTTTGACTAACAATATTTTTGAGCATTTGCAACAAGAAGCTCGATTTTTCCATGGGAACCTCACTTTTGCTTCTAAAACCACATATTTGCAAATTTCTAGGTTAGCATCTACACAAAGATTTGAGCATCTACTTATGGAACTGAGCATTTGCATTTTTTTTAGCATTTACAAATTTTTTCTAAGCATTTGCATTTTTTTTGAGCATTTGGAAAAAAAAATTGAGCATTTGCAAAAAAATTTATGAGCATTTGCATTTTTTCCGAGCATTTTCTTTAAAAATCAAGTGCATAGATCTTGCACTATTGTAATGATCCTTTTTGCTAACATTTGCTTTTTTTTGACGTACTAATGGGTTTTTTATGCAAGATTTGAAACACGTAAACTCATTTTGTGCAGGGAAGACAATCAATCCAAGATTTTCATATCCCTAAACATTTTTTTATTAACTTAGGAAAAATTTCATTTTCTACTCTAAAAATGAACAAAAAAAACTCACATTTGATTTTGGTACTATTAAAATGAATCAATTTTAAAGTTTTCTAAGTTAGGAACTTTCGTTTGGTGCTCTAAAATGAACAAACAACAAACTCACATTTATTTTTGGTGCTATTAAAATGAATCAATTTTAAAGCTTTCTAAGTTAGGAACTTTCATTTGGTGCTCTAAAAATGAACAACAAAAACTCACATTTTATTTTGGTGTTGTTAAAATGAACCAATTTTAAAGCTTTATAAGTTGGGAACTTTCATTTGGTGCTCATAAAAAGAAAAAAAAAACTTCAATTTTGGGTTCTAAAAATGAACAAAATTCGTGTTTTCATAATTAGGAACACTAATTTTGGTGTATAAAAAGAACACAAAACGGTTTCTATTTTGTTGACATATGCTCGATTCACTTTTTGTTGACCAAAATTAGGACCAAGCCTAATTCTCTTAGAAACACTTCAATTTTGGGGCTTAAAATGAGAAAACTATTCTTGTTGTTTTTACACCATTGCTATCTTAATTGCTTGATGTCCTAAACGCTTCAATTTGGTGCAAAAATAAAAAAGAACAAGTTGTTTATATTATTCACATATTTTTTGGGATAATACCACTCGAGGTGTTTGAAATGAGTCAATTTTCTATGAAGTGTATGTTGTGTATTCATTGATTGGAAAAGCTAAATGTTTCTCTTCTCCCCTCACACTTTTTGGCAATCTTGGGTGAGTGAAAACATTTTGAGCTTCACACCCTTATTTTCAAGCATACCTTTTTAGAGTGCCTGCTACTTGAGGAATCTCCCACATTGGAGGACTCGTGGGTGACCTAAGTGGTACTTTCATTCTAGACCGCTATATAAATATTTTGTGAGTGTGAGGAAATTTCATCACTTGTCTAGTGCAGATGTCGTATACCAACATATTCTTCCTCAGTATCCTTGTGATGCATAAAAACCTACAAGGGCTAGAAGGTTCTTAATTGAACAAAATGCTGCATGTGTAGGTGCTTGAAAATAATATCCCCAAAACATGACTAAGAGCCATTTTTAGAAGCCACCATATTATCCAAAACCTTCTTTGAAAGTGGTGCATTAGAATTTACTTTTGAGAAGTTACTTGCCAAGTTTGACTATAGGCCTATGCTATAAGTTGCATGTAAAATCATCTCTTCGAAGCATGAGGTAGGCCTACCTAAGAGGATGGTTTCTCTCCACTAGGGTTGTAATTGCTTCCTAATGTTAAACTTGCCCAATTACATTCAAATACAATTGTGACATAAAATTTTGTGTTTGATTTAAAGAAAAATAACACATGAAAACAAACACTGAACAAGATGGTCAAATCAAAAACCCTTTGATTTAGTGTATACTTGTGAAAGAAGCCTTATGTTTTGCACTCCTTGAAAGGATTTATCCTTAAAGGTTTCTAAGCATTTCAAATTTTATTTCAGGTTACATTGATCATGGTAAACATTTGGTAAACTATGGCTTGGGTGTTGTGATTTCACAACTTGAGCTATAGACATTCAGATCACATAAAGTCCATGATTTTGAGTCAGTCCAGTGCTATTATATCATTTTTCCATACTCAAGAAAACAGAGGAAAAAAACACACAAAGGTTACAAACTGCTATTTCCAACTTAGTATTTTTTCTGACACTTAGGGGAAAACAAACTAAAGTTGTTTATAAGGTCATTGTTTGAAAAAAACATTTGGAAAATCAGATTGGTCACAAAGTCTCTCATCCATTATTCCCATACTACTTATTTGAAATCAAAATCAAACAAAACACTAGGATCATTCCTTCACTCAAAAAATTCTATGATATCAACAGTTACTTGGAACTCATAGATAGTTCAACTATCTTTCCCACAACATATCCTCTAGACAAGGAAGTGGAATATTGACCCTAGTTCTTTAGCATTTTTTGATTTCCAAAAAGTAGCCACATTCCAAAAAAACACTCAAGCCTTAGGGTCTTCAACTTCACAACAACCATCCAGAAACACCATCACACCTTGTGACCATCTGGCAACCTACTACTCTAGTTCAACAACTAGACCTTGTAGCACCAATCTTTCAACTAGGTAACACATATATTGAAGGTGCCCCAACTGACATCAAGCAATTTGAGAACTTTTATATTTGAGAAAAATGAGACACCCCACAAATTTCTCACCACATCAATCATCTTAGACAAAGATGAAGAAAAGGTAGACCTATCAGTAAAAAGACCTATATTACCACCACTTGTGTGGCAATAAATATACATCCCTCATGCTTTTTGGAAAGCAAAAGATCCTTAGGTCTGGAAAGATAAAGATCTTAAGCAAAAATCTATACTTCAACTCTCAAAGAATTTCCCTACAAAAAGGTTTTCCAAAGGTTTTTTTTCAAGGAGGTATCGCAACCATCAAAACTAGCTAGATCACTTCTATTATCACTTTGCACCAATAGGCCATGTCTTTTCTAGAGAATAGGAGTTAGGAAAAATAATCACAAAATCTTGGTAGTTGTTTATGACAACCACGAGATCACAACACAAAAAGAAAATGGAAGCAAACAAAACCAACACTAGCATCCCACCAACCAATGCCATAAACGATGAAAGTAGCCCTTGGGGCTATAGGCCAAGTGATCTTGAAACACCATAGAAGAGGCCTATGTATAGAAATTCCTTTAGTGAAGAGTAACTAAATCACAAACAAAAGGAGGTAATTGAACAAAACAACCAAGACCCAAATAGAGTGGTTATGGAGGAGGTAGACACAAAGGAAGAAATAAATGAGGATGAATTGTTTGAACATTCCAACAACCCCAAGGTTCTTAAACTAATGGATAGGTTGTTGAGAAAGGACCCAAACTCCTATTTATTCAAGTTAGCACAATGTGGTGCTAAATTACCGATGGATTTCAATGTAGAAGTTGTCAAGGATGCCAACCTTATTCCCTTAGGGGATAACTCAGTTGTAAGAAAATAAATCGAACCTCTAGAGATTCCAAACATGCCACCCGTGTTCTCACAAAATGATGGTCAACCCAAAGAGAACCCCTTATTCAGAAAACCAACTTAGGTTGAACAAGTAATAGTGGCATAAATGTATCAAGGAGGACCATCACAGTCTAAACCATAGAACAACAATCCTCCTCCCAAACAATATGTACCTCAGAATACCTCAAATATTGACCCTTACCAAAACAATCAGTACCTTCAATAGGGTGGAACACAAGGCCCCCCTCCAAACAACCAATAACTTCAATAGGGAAGAACACAAGGTCCCCCTCTGAACAATCAATACCACCAACAAGGTGGATCACATGGTCCCCTTCTAAACTAGCAATACCAACAATAAGGTGTGCCACAAAGTACCCTTTTTTAGTCAACCCATCAACAAGGTGTCCCACTAATGCATCAATTGGGTAACCTTTACTTTAGTCCTACCCAGCAACAAGGTGTGCCATAGAGTACCCTTTTTCAATCGACCCATCAACAAGGTGTCCCACTAATGAATCAATAGAGTAATTTTTAGTTTAGTCATGCCTAGCAATAAGGTGTGCCAGAGAACACCCTTTTATAGTCATCCCATCAATAAGGTGTCTTGCTAATGCATCAATAGGGTAACCTTCAATTTAGTCCTTCCTAACAACAAGGTGTGCCGCAAAACACCCTTCTTTAGTCATCCTACCAACAAGGTGTCTCACTAATGCATCAACATGATAACCTTTAGTATACTTCATCTCAGCAACAAGGAGCTAACCCTCCTTACACCCAGCAAGGACCTAATCTGTTCTACACCCAAAATAATTACCAAGGTCTTATACCTTCACAATACCTGATATATGACCCAAACATGGTAACACAACAAGGCTATTATACATAGAACTCACAAACAAATGTGCCAAAAATAGACATAGAAATGAAGCTAAAGGTCGTCACCCAACAAGTAGTAGGCATGTAAGCTAGAAAACAAAAGAAAACCAATACTATCCAAGAGATATTCCCATACCCGTTCATCAATCTATCACTACAATACCCTTTCCAAAGAATTTTGACATACCTAGGTTTGACAAAAAATACAAAGGAAGAGGGGATCTAGTAGAGCATATACATGATTTCTTTGTATCATGCATGGAATTACAACACAATGACTCATACCTCATGAGACTATTTCCATGCAGCCTTACGGGCCATGCTATGGAATGGTTCACTCGTTTGACACCAGCAGTCAAGACCTTTGATGAATTGTATAACAAATTCATGTCACTTCTCCTTCAACATTGAGTAAGATGTCACCATCGCAAGCTTGTCCACGATCAAATAGAAACAAGGAGAATATTTTATCTCCTACCTACAACGATGGAGACACAAAGCTAGTAGATGTAAATGACCCATTCCCGACAAGGAATTGGTCAATATATTCATTACCAACATCTTACCTTAGATCAATTATCAACCCAAAATTTTATGTCTAGCAGACTTTGAAGAAACCATTAAGAAGGGATTGAATATTGAGATAACCCTCATTGCAAGAGGGGTCCTTAAATCAAATAGCTCAAAAGACAGTCCATCTAGTTCAAATGAGAAACCTAAATTCTAGGCTAAAAACAAAAACACCACAAACGATAGAGTGGTTGATGCTAGAGCATTATGGAATGCACATAACATAGCTCAAAACAAACCACAAGTACCAAAAACAAGCTATGTTCCAAACAATGCACAAAATAACCAAAATACCTATCCCAAGAATAATCAAGTTGTGAACCAAAAAATGAATCAGGGAGGGCAACAGAGGTAGTATGATCAACCAAGGAGGAAATTCACAGTACTAGATGAGTCACTGGAAATAGTCATGTGCAAACTAGTACAATAAAACCTCCTTAAAACTAATGATCATCCAAACTATGAGGAGCCTAGTTTCAAAACATCATGGTATAACAATAAGGACTTGTGTGACTTTCATATGATCAAAGGACACACCACAAACAATTTCATGAGACTCAAGCACCTCATCCAAGATTTGATAGAAAAAGGGGAGGTAGATGTCAAACATCATCTTGGGAATAAGGACCTACAAACATACTCAAACCCAATCCCAAACCATGCCAAAAGAAATGACAAAGGAAAGGAACAAGAGTACCATAACGCTAATTGCACATATGGGGAGACATTTTTAGGAAACCTCTCACAAGTTGATGATAATAGGAAAACGTAGTGTCTCTATGAGGTGGAGACAACAACTGTAACATAACCACCCATCAAGGAAGCGATACAATTCAAGGAGTCTCACCCAAACCTGCAATCAAGTCACCAAATGACTACAGTATTGTGGAAAAATTAAAGAAAATACTTGCCCTAATCCCAATCTTGGAGTTGTTAAAACTATCACCTGCCCATAGGGAAATACTTGAAAAGGCATTAGAAACAATAGGCCCTAATGACCTCAATCCTAGTTAGTTCCAAGTCATGGCTAGTAAGATCACAACAAGTAATCATTTAATCTTTTCTAAGAAAGATCTATCCCAAAGAACATTCCACAACCAAACCCTCTACATAGAGATTGGTGCTCATAAAACCATGGTCAAATGGGTATTGATAGATAATGGTGCAAGTTTAAACATATGTACCTTAAAAAATTTCAAACAATTGGGGTATTCTAACGACATGATTGACCAAGGCAAGAGTATCACGATAAGGGCCTATGAGGACCTTCAAATAAATTCTGAAGAAACAATCAGGTTACCAGTGCAAATAGGACCACCCATCATAGAAACCACTTACCAATTACTGGACCTTGAGTTTCCATACAACCTCCTCTTGGGACACCCTTGGATCCATGCATTACAAGCAGTCCCTTGCACTTTTCATTAATGCCTAAATTTTCCCCATGAAGGAAAAGAAGTAACACTATATGTCAATCTTGAGCCTTTTCATTTTTGTGCCAAGTTAGAGGAGAAATACAATAAAATCAAATGTGTTCCTAGCAATGACTTAGCATTCCACTCCTTTTCTTATTTTGACCCTTCCACACTTCTATCAAGCTCAACCAAGAACACCTCAAGTAACCAACCAAAAATGGAAGCCAAGATTCAAGTACTTGACAAGGGTAATGGGAATTACTATTTCAGCCAAACATTTTGCATCAACATGCTTCCACCAACACCCAAAGTATATGGAGTTCCAAAAGAGATCAAGATAGTGCAAATGATTGCCAAGCCCACTATCTTCACTAGGTGGGGAGACATGCAAGATGAAGAAATATTCGAGGACTTTTCATCTATGATCTACAAGGAGGACCAAGAAGAACCAGAAAAGCCACAACCCATTTTAATTGACCCTACTACTAGAGGTTATCAATTAGTTAAATAAATGGGATATAATGGAAAGGGTGGCCTTGTCCTACACAAACAAGTTTGATCAGAGCCTATCATAGTGGAACAAAGGAAGAAAAATATGGGGCTAGGATATAAACCAAAAGATGTGGTTATTCCAAAAACTAGATGAACCTTTGGAAGAAGCGAGAAACTTCTGCTAGCATTAAGGCACTAGATACCTATCATACCTTAGACAATTGCTTACCCATTGAAGACTTATTTGATAATTTTAGTATTGATAGGTTACCTCTCAAACATATTCAAACCATTCCCAACATCTACTACAATTCTAGTACAAACTCTAATGAATACAAATGGGATTCTCCTTCCTTCATCATTGGATATGATTCTCCCACTTCTAGCAATAACGACCTAGCCACTCAGTGGGAAAAAGACACCCAAGCCATATTGACCCTTTCATCCACTTCCATAAGCTTTATAGATCAATATGATAACCTCCCACTCTGTTACCCACAACTCATAGATTGGGATCAACAACAACATACACCTATTCTAGATCAATTCTAGAATGATGAGGCAATCGTGGAGTTCAAGGGACTTCGAACAGACATACCAACAGGAGACCACAAATCAAGGTTCATCATGGAACTTGAACAAGAGGCATACTTTGGTGGAGAGATTGAATCTTCTAGTCACAAAAATGAAAGAAAGAACATCAAAACACGGTCCACTAGAGAAAACCACCTTGAAACTCTATCAAATCCAGAAAAGAGGAAAATAAAGGATGCATCCAAAGGTGAAATCCTCTCAGAGGCACCCAAGGATGGAAGGTTCAATCTCCTCATATCAGAATATTAGGAAAGATCGACACTGCTAGTAGAAGAAGCATAACCCATAAATGTTGGCATAGCAGAGGACCCAAAGATAACCTACCATGCGACATCACTTGAATTAGAAGAAAAATACAAGTTCATAGCTTTGATCAACACCTAGAAGGTAAATTTTGCATGGACCTATGTTGGCATGCCTAGACTAGATCCAACATTAGTGGTACATCATCTAGTTGTAATCCCCAGAGCAAATCCTATCAAGTGAAAACTTTGAAAAATGCATCTGTAGATAGCATTACTGGTAAAGGTAGAGCTAAAGGAACTACTAGATGTGGGTTTCATCATACCCATCGACTATCCACAATGGATATAAAATTGAGTACCATTGTCCAAACCTACTGGGGGCATAAGGATATGCACTTACTTTAGAGAATTGAACAAGGCTTGTCCAAAAGACAACTTTCCATTGCCAAGTATTGACATGATTGTAGATATAACAACAAGGAATGAGATTTTATCCTTAATGGATGGTTTCTTTGGATACAACTAGATAAAGACCTCTCTAGATGACCAACACAAAACAACATTTAATTGTGCTTGGGGAACATGTTTTTGGAGTGTAATGCCCTTTGGTCTAAAGAATGAAGAAGTGGCATATCAAAGAGCAATGATGGCCATATTTCATGATATACTACACATAATCATGGAGGACTATGCAGAGGATATTCTAGCAAAGTCAATCAAAAGGGAAGACCGCTTAAAAAACCTGGCCAAGGTATTTGATCATCTTGAACAGTACAATTTGAGACTCAGTCCTAAGAAATGTGTATTTGGAGTAACTTATAGAAATTTTTTGGGGTACATAGTATCAAGAAGAGGGATTGAAGTAGATCTGGTCAAAGTAAAAGCAATAATAGAGATGCCTCTGCCAAAGACACTAAAATAGTTGAGGAGACTACAAGGGAAGCTACAATCCATTAGGAAAATTATTGCACAATTGGCAGATAAATGTCACCCTTTCACTCATCTCCTACACAAGTAAATCACCTTCAAGTGGGATGGGAGATATTACCAAGCATTCCAACAAGTCAAGGAGTACCTACTTACTCCTCTTTTACTCATGCGGCCTATCCCAGAAAAGGAAATGTTACTTTATGTGTCTACCACACAAGTAGCACTGGGAGTTCTCTTGGCCCAACTAGATGATAACAATAAAGCAAGGGAAATCTACTATATCAACAAAACACTGGTGGGCTATGAACTAAACTACTTGCCTATTGAAAGAGTGTGCCTCTTAGTCATGTTTTCAACAAAAAAGTTGAGACACTACATCCTGAATAGAAAAGTCAAGTTGATTTCTAAGGTAGACCCACTCAAGTACCTACTAGCAAAGGCAACCAAAATAGGCCAAATAGTCAAATGGGTGATGATCCTGAGTGAATTTGATATAGAGTATGTGGATAGGAGAGCTATCAAGGGACAAATTATAGCAGACCAACTAGCCAAAGCACCCTTAGATGATCATAAACCTCTCATAGTGGACTTTCTAGATGAGAGTATCTTGATGACATAATAGATAGACTAATTGACTCTATACTTTGATAGGTCCCATACTCAACATGGATCTAGAGCCAGTATTCTATTTCTTACACTCTAAGGAGATAGTATACCCAAGGCCTACAGGATTGCATTCCCATGCATGAACAACATCTTAGAATATGAAGCTCTTATTATAGGGTTAAAAATGGCTATTGAATGGAGAATAAAAGAGCTACATGTCTTCAGAGACTCTTAGCCAGTGATCAAACAAGTGAACGATGAGTACCAGACAAAAGATGAAAAATTGCTGCCATATAAAAGGATGGTGGATAGCTTCAAGGAATACTTCATCAAAATAACCTTTGAGAAAATTCCTCAGATCAATAACAGAGTTGATGCAATGGCAACAATAGGCTCACTGCTTGATATTCCATAGAACGTCCCTAAGTATGAGTTCCTCATGGAACAACTGCTTGTACTAGCATTCAACATCCTAGAATCAAAATTGGTATGTGTTGTTGTTGGTCCTAAATCCCCATGGTACCAAGATACCTTTTACTATATCTAGCATGTTACCATACCACTTGACTTAACAACCACCCAAAAGAAAACTTTGACTCGTAGAACTTCCTATTTTACCATCTTAAGAGATACCCTATACCATCATAGTCTAGATGGTATGTTACTCCAGTTACTTAACACAAAAGAAGCACAATAAGCCTTATAAGAGGTTCACAAAGTTATTTTTGGATCCCACTCTGGCAGACTTGACCTCATCTAGAAACTACTCAGAACAAGACACTACTGACCCTCCATAGAACAAGAATGCATGCAATATTCTAGAAAGTGTTGACAATGTTAGCAACACAGTGACCTAGTTCATACACCAACATATGAATTGAGACCTATAACCACACCATGGCCTTTCTCATAATGTGGATTAGACCTGGTAGGAAAGATATCAACTGCTTCATCCAACGGGCACAAATTCATTATCATAGCAACAAATTACTTCACTAAATGGATAGAGGCAATTCCATTGACCTATATCATCAACAAAAAGATATCAAAATTCATTTTGAATTATCTCATCTGTAGGTATGGAATTCCCCAAACAATAATGACAGACAATGGAACCCCATTCAAAAATTAGGATTTCCAAGAGTTTTGTTCCCAATTTTCTATCCAACATCAATTTTCCATGCCCTATTACCCCCAAGGAAATGGTCAATTTGAGGCATATAACAAAACCATACTAAAAATACTTAGAAATACTATTAACAAAGTTAGTTGTGATTATCATTTGTAGCTAATCCCAGCCTTATGGGCTTATTGAACCAACATTCATGCATCTACTGGCACCACACCATTTTCCTTGGTCTATGAATTAGAGGTCATCTTGCCTATTGAGTTTGAAATCCCTTCATTGAAAGTTCCACTAAAAGGCATGGTCAACAACGAAGAATATAGGGTATCCAAGCTAAATGAATTAGAACTCCTAGATGAAAGGTGTTTGAGCGTGTTAAACTATCTGTAGGTTTATCAGAATAAGCTCAAACAAAACTATGACAAAAAGATCAAGGGAAAGAACTTTCAAGTTTGTGAATTATTCCTCAAAGAGAATCAAAAGGTATAACTAAATTAGGATGGAAAAGGAAAATTTGAACCCAACTGTTTAGGCATGTTTATGATCACAACAAGCTACGACTCTGGCTCATATTAGTTAGCTACTCCTGAAGGAGAACCTTTAGTTGAACCACTGAACAATAGCCACCTCAAGAAGTTATTCACATAAAGAACATCATAATACCCCAGGAAAGAGGGTAAAAATCTAAAAAAATAGAAAATACATAAAAAATCAAAAAAACAAGAAAAATAGTAAAGAGAAATAAGACGTTCTCTGAGTGAAAACCACTTTGTGGTGCTCTTAGAATAGGTACCATAGTGAAAACCTGGCAAATAGGTGCTATGTTTGAATAAAACATGCATCATTATCTATCGGAACTATCCACAACATCCACCCATTCATTTCATAATAAAATAGTGTATCCAACCATGGCTTGTCATTGATTAAGGAAAGTCATCTTGTCTACAACTAGGGGCAGTTTCAAAAGGTTGGTCATGGATTAGATCTTTGAGTGTCCTATCATAGTCATGAAAATAGCAAAAAATTCAAAAACATCTAGAAAAAAAACAAAAAATCAAAAACATCTAGAAAACAACAAAAAATCAAAAACATTTGAAAAGAATAAAAAACAAAACAACATCATAGGGTTATTCCTTCACTCAAATAGTCTAAGATATCAACATTTTCTTGAACCTCACAGCTAGTTCAAGTAAATTTTTTGCAACATATCCTCTAGACATAGAAGTGGAATATCAATCCATATTATCAATGTTGTTTACCCAAAAATAGTTTATCAGCCCCTCGAGACCCTACGTTAGTCCCCTTAGGTTTCTAACATGCTTTATTTCAACTTAGTCAAAAATACAAAATCCAAAAAAACATTCATAAAATAGAAAAGGTCAAAAAAACTCAAGCAAAGAAAACTACGAGCCTCTACGTGTACAACGTAGGCAAGGATTATCTTTGATGAGCCCCCGAGGCCATAGGTTAGTCCCCAGAAAAAACCAAAAACATCATAAAAATTAGAAAAATAAAAAAAGACCCATCCCGTTCATCACAATAAAACATCACCCATAATAAACAAATCATTGCATTCACCTTTTAACAAAACAAACAAAACAAACAAAGAAAACATCAACAGTTGGAACCTTCAAGCAGACAATCACAGAAGAATTTGATCACAAAAAAAACTAAAACAAAGCCAAGTATCAAATACATATCTTTTTGGCAAGACCCAACAACATCCTGAGATATGTCTTAATGGATCTATTCCTACAATAGACAGGATCAATATTGGACAATAGACCCACCCCAAACAAATATGGCAAGTGATATAACAACATTGTTTTATCTTTTTGTTGTCTTATTTTTTTGTGATTTACATTATTGAATCATTCCCAGGATCTCTCAAGGATGTCCATATGGATTCAAAGAAGAATGAATGGGGGAAATTGAGTGTCATTTCGATTTGTTGTTTGTGGATAGTCTTGTTATACTACCATGGCAATATTTACTTACTTTGTTCTATGTATGGAAATCGTCTTAGGAACATTTCATGTAATAGTGACATGTTAGGTTCTTAATACCTCTTGTGTTACTGGTCTGACATGTTTTTAAGCTTCTCGCCTATACACTTTAGTAGGGTTTCCATATGTCTAGTATGAGCAAGAATACTCCTTGTTTGTAGAGTTAAATTCCACGCAATAGATACAAAGTCACCTTGGTCATTAATACCTGGGTGCATCATATTTATTTGCTACATCGAAAAGGATTGTTCAAACCATGAAGTCTCTAAAGCAAAGAAAAAGCAACTCATCAACTACTAATTAACATAACGTTTCTATCCATCATCCATATTTCTACTAATTAGCATCACATTTTTATCCATCATCAATATTTCTACTAATTAACATCACATTTCTATCCATCATCAATATTCCCTCTAATTAACATCATTTTTCTATCAAATCATCAACATTTCTTCTAAGTAAAACTTGCATAGCAATATCATTAGTACCGTTCTACATCCACAATATCGTGAATACACATCATGATGATAATAAACCAATAAAAACATCATGTATGGAGCATTCATTCATATCAACACCATATATAAACATACATCATCATATATCGTCATCACATAGGCATAAAACGAGAATGAATCAAAGAAGGTATATCTCATTTATATCATCATCAAAAAAGAGAGTGCATCATCCTAAGTGTGATAGGATATACAAAATCATAATATCTATATGAGGCCTTGACTAGGCTGATGAATATATATATATATACAAAACCATGTCTACAATATAACCCTGAGAAATAAACAACATGAAGAACAAGTACAAAAAGTAAGACCCTGACAGTAATGACAGAACCCTATAGACCACCAACACAATCTAGTTGTCTCATAAACTAATCACCTACACCACCAGTTGCACCATCACCACCATCACTCACAACACTAGGCTCTCTGAACCATGGACACTAAGCAGCCCTGGGAACGACAACCTCATATAGAGTTTGATAGTAGGTGGACCTCTGCAAATAATGATCATGCTCTACCCTGAGAGTATCTCTCTCTACAGTGAGAAATTGCACAAGAGCCTCTGCAACATGTTGTCGACCACTCTCGCCATCTCACTCAACCCTCAAAATATCTATCTAATCCTTTGTAGTCTATCATCTCACTATCTATGCATCTCTAGCAATAGTGATTTGAGCTAATAGTATGTCTCTATTCCTAGTTGGTGGAGGAGGACCTAGAACCCGTCTATGACCCTGCACCTGAGGAGGGTGCTCATCCTGACCACCCTATGCCCCATCACGATGGGCTCTATCCAGCATCTCTATGAGGACCTCAATAATCTATCACTCCCAACAATAACCTATAATAACTGATTTTCCCAAAGTGAGATCACCCCTAGGAATAGTGAGTTTCAACGACCTGCATTATGCCCACCACTCATCATAATCATGAGAAGTACCTAGATCTGCTAGACCAACCAACCAACCCCAACCAATTAGGGAAAGTACTCCAGACTCAGCAACAACAATATCTATATCTGGTTGGAGACCCCATACATGAACCTCCCAATTCGTCTGACCAAAACAAGCCTCATAAGCATTAGGAACTCGACCCTATCTCTCCCCAAACTGGTGACATACTCGATCTAGTAAGTAATGCTCTAGAACAAGATTAGAATGACCAAGCAACCAATGGTTCTATCGACAGTAGAGAAGATGATTTGAATCCTCTAGCCAAGCATCACACCCCAAATAGGGTCTCCACACAAAACTAGGCATATCATCGAAAAATGCAATGCCAATAAGAAAGATCTGCAAGCAAGGTATAGTGCATGAAATCCCAATAGAAATAGGAATATGGATCCTCAGGATCATGATCTTGTATCCCGCTTGGTCGAGTAACTGCAATATGCTCTCATGTCCAAACATGTAAGAGTGAAACACCTACGGAAATAGATTTCCTGCCCCGATATATGATCTCGTACATATCTCTATATAATTGGGAAAGAAGACATGGACTCCAAGAATACTTCATACCATGCTCAAGCATACTCTTGATACACACTTCCTAGCCAACGAGAAACTATCCTCATCTATCAAGAACAACTAGTCCTAAAATAAAACCACATAAGACCAACAAAATAGGATTTGCACTGTCAGAAAACTTGACAAATCAATCTCTGACTAGTGTACCTCCAAGTTTCGAACATCTAACACCCACTGCATGGCATGGGTACTACATTGAATATGGTATGTAACTAGCTTTCCATGAATAGGGAGGAGAAGTATCCTCCAAACATCCTCAAGAGTAACAGTAGCCTCTCCTGTCAGCAAGTGAAATGAGGATGTCTTTGAATTCCACCGTTCACAAGTGTAGTCATCATCGCAGTGTGGGTCCTATTAGGAGGCATGTAGCAAATGTAATGTAGTCCCACAACATCAAGAAAATATCACTGCAATGCACCAAAATAGGCAAAAGGATCAAACAAGTGTTGAGGACGTCTCTCCCTCATTTGCAGTACTCTGTGGCCAACCTCCAATCATTTTAAAACCACAATGTTAGGTTTTCACTCTAAATGGGAAAATGATGCATAATGACACAAAAAACGATGAAAAATAACATTTAGGATGAAAAAAAAACACATGCTAGGGTTCTAAGCAAATGCTAAAGTCAAATGCAAGAGTTTTGAGAAAATGCTCATAAATCACCAAACAAAGGTGAGCATTTCATGCAATTGTGAGATTTTTAGTCAAAGGTGAGGAAATAGGGCAAGGCTCTTGGTCAAAGGCATGAATTTCAATCAAAGGAAAAGATTAAGAACCTAGAGCAATCAAAAGTGAGCTTTCTGGTCAAAGGCGATCTTTTAGGTCAAATGCTTAAAACAAATGAGAGAGTTTCAATTAAAGGTGTGGATTTTAGTTAACTGTGTGGATTTCAGTCAAGGGTGATGGTTTTCAACTAGAAAATATGAGGAAACCGATGCAAATGCTCAAAAATCACAAAACTTCACTTTTGACTTGGGAAACTTAGTACACACATAATGAGAATGAAACAAGATGAAAGTGAAAAGTGAGAAGGGACATACCAAGCCACCAATGCCTGAAGGCTATCCAACCTCCTGAATAAGCTCAGAATGATCTAAGGCTCCCTCAAATCTAGACATTGCTCCTCAAAAATTGACAAAATCAGAAATCCAAAGACAATAATTAGCAAAAGGATCAAAGCATAAATTAGCTAACTAGAGGACTAATTGCCTATATTAAACCTCAAGAAACCCTAATTTCACTTAGGAAACCCTAATTTCTCTTGGGGAACCTTGCTACTTTCAAATTAGAAGCTCTTAGAAACATCAGAACAAGAAACGAAGGACCTATAGATCTAATTCTTCAACCTAAACACATTGAAACTGGAATAGAATAGAGTCATGAGCCTAACCTCAAAACTTGAAATTTTCGGCCAACCTCTCAAGGAGGCAACACAGAGTCCTACCATCATTCCATGAAACAATGGGGCACTATGGGGCATAAATTATTTTCAAAAACTTGATCTTAAAAAAAAAATCTTTGAAACAAAGCAACCAGTACTTTGTATCAAGGAGGGGCAAAATGTAGACATGTAAAATTGAATTAACACCTATCACAACCTAGAACATCTCAAAACATCTCAAAATCAACTCAGAATGTCTCAAAACATCTCGAAATCAATTCAAAATGCCTCAAAACAACTTGGAATGAACCCAGAACATCTCAGAACATCTCAAAATCAACTCAAAACATCTCATAATCAACTTGAAACATCTTTGGAACATCTTGGAACAACCTAAAACATCTCGAATCATCATAGAATCATCCCACGATCATCCTACAACATCAAACAACATCTGAAACCCTAATTCTACTATTAATTGAGTAAAACAATGTTATTTGATTATTTCATGTTTCATCATTTCGACCAATTAAATAAATTACATTTATTTAATAAAGTCCTAATCTAATCTTATTTCATCCTGATTAGTCAAACAATACCAATTATTTGATTATATTAGTAAATCATCTTATTCCCCTAAATTGACTAAATTATTAAATCATAATAATTTAATTATGACACTTTCCCTCCAAAATTTGAATAATCAAATCAAACTATTCAAATCATTTATCAAAAATCAAATCAAACTAATGCAACTCTATTTGCAAAATTCAATCTTGATTTGCATGTTCAACTCTAAGAATGGAATTAATTAATTAAATCAATTAATTCATATTCCTCACCCACTTTCTAATTGAGAAAATCATGGGTTTCTAACTAAGAACTCTAATTTTGCTAACTCAACCATCTAATTCCTAACTAAACCCTGACTAATCAATTAAATCCTGACTGATCAATATAATTTCTAACTACCCAATCTATTCCTCAATCACCCAAATTGTGCAATCAACTTTGCACAATATTCTCATGTCTAAATCCTCTCAACCCTTTTGACCATTGATTTGGATATCCTCCAACATGATCATGATCGTCAATTCAAAATATCATTTCCTATATAACGAACCTCTCTCCTCATAAATATGGATCGGAGAATCAACATACTTTCGCAATGAAGTGTTGTCACAATCACCATTAATAGAGCTTCAACCTTTTTCGATCAACCAAGAATCATTTATCCAACTTTTTCAGATGAACTTTGGAGGCTTCATGGTGACAAGAACAATCCAACATCAAGCAAATACAATTCGCTATGGAATGGTAAAGTTGTGCTTATTGCTTGCATTCATTTTTATAATCATAGGTTTCTAAATGTGTCTTCAATTAGCTTAGTTTCATTTCATATGTGTAGGATAGGATTTTAGATTTCATGTGTTTGATCTTAGCTTAGATCCTAATTTCAATTGCAGTTTGATCTCATTTTTGTCTATCATCTTCCCCCTAACACACTTCTCATGGAATTGAGATATTTGTTAGAAGATTGAGGAGATCATCATTGATGGTGCAGTCTAACAACATGAGCATGGTATGTACATAATGCATGATCCAGTATTGTCATTGATGTTAACATTGTTGTGGATCATCCAATCATGTTTTTCTTAGGTGTTGTTGAAGACATTTATACAAGATAAGTTTGTCCAAAAAGTATAGCTACACAAAAATTTGTCTGTATCAAACCTACTAATATAGTGGTTCAGTGTGTCAGTTTTTGGGTCTGCATTCCTCATAAAGATATCACTCTACAATTCTAACAACAATTTGGTGAGCATAAAATGCAACTAAATCCAAGAGTTTTTGTTTGTTATGAAGAAGAGTTGGAAGATGATGAAACACCTCTAGTTAGGAAAAGGAGAAGTGATTCTTCACAAGGTGAAGCCATCACAAAAAGGAAAGATAATTGACATTATAGATACAAAGAGTGAAGAGGAAGTGGAAAAAGAGAAAGCAACCTTCAAAATTTAGAAGATGGAAAAGGAGAATGAAATGAAGAGGATTTCTCTGAAGAAGAAGAAGAAAGAAACAAATAAGCCTTCAATAAAAGTAAAGAATCAAAAAAAATCTAAAAGACCTCACTCCCTATAAATCTTGAAGCACTATTCAATAGTATAGTGCAAAATGGAATACTAAAGGAGATTGAAAAAATGTATAAGTAGATGAGGTAGATAAAGTTACCATAATTGAAGCCATAGTCAAATACATTTTTTTATTTGAACTAGATATGCATAATATCTAGAAGGATATACCAGATGATGTTTGGAACTTTTTGTTAAAAAGAAGAGAGATGGAACATGAAAGGATGAAAGATGAATCCCTAGAAATAATTGGTGCTCCCTTGACTGAAGTAGATCGAGCTAAATTGGCTACCATCTATAGAAAGGAGCTAAGAACTAAACAAAAGTTAAATATTCTTATGGGAATGGATAAAAAAGATCATGATATGATCTGGAAAGAGTGTAATGAAAAGGTTGAGGAACTTGTACAAAATTTGGGTCTACTCTAGGTAACTAAAGAAGGTTTAAATAATTATTCCATTACTCCAAAATCAAATGTGGAAGGAGATGTGCACACAAATGATGCCCAACATGAGTATGAGATCAATATTGGAGAGGAATACACAAAAAATGCTCCTCTGGTTGTAGAAGAACAAATGCAAGGAAATGATGGAGTTGAAAAGGTTACAAAGGAAGAGATAGTGATCAGAGAGGAAACCACAAAGGATAACACCTTTATTCCTCTAGTTACTCATGATACTACATAGGATAAGTCCACTCTCCCATTGGTAAACAATTATTAGGAAACATTTGTTCCTATGGAATACATCGAATAGGTTTTCAATGAAGGTGATAAACATGACGTGAATAGATAACAAGAGCAAGGAAAAGAAAGAAATGGTGAGAAGGAAGAAGATAAAGAAAAGAATGAGGAAAATGAGCAAGGAAAGGACAAAAACAAAGGAGATGAGGAGAAAAAGAATGATGAGAAAAAAGATACAGATATGACCTTCAATGAAGAAGATAAGGCAAAGGAAGAAGAGAAAACTAAGTCCTAAAAGGATGAAGAAGCTATGTTACCTAAGCCTTCCAATGAATCTTCTTCCGGTACTCCTTTGAAAAATATTTTGTCTAAGAAAGTTAGATTTCAACTACTAGTTTCATCTCAATTATTGTAGTTGCCTATGCAACAAGGAAGTGTAGTTTTAGAAAAAAAATCTCCCATACATAAGTAGCAGCTAGGAGATGTGTTTCACGCATCAACATAAAAAGAAATCATTGAAACAAACCAAAAGAGTGTTGAATTGATAGATGAAATTGTAAAGGAATTGTAGGAGATAACCCCTAGAACAAACACTAATACATCATTATTTTCAATGGAATACTTGAAGTTCTTGATTGATTCCTTCAATGAATATGCCTCTAGATTAAAAGGAAATTTTGAAATAGAAGTTGAGATGAGGCTTACAAAAAATATTTTTTTGGAGATTACAGAGAAGTGTGTGTCTGTACATAAAAAAAATTGAAGATATTTTGAAGGATGTGAAAGCATGTGAGGAAGAGGCAAAGAATTTTTTTTAGATTGCATGAAGTGGTTGAATGCCACACAAAGCATAAAGGATGTCATGGATTCAATTGAGACGCATAATCAATTCTTCAAGTTCCTATAATTCGACACAAGACAAAAATGATCAAACTTGATCTGCCATAGTGGACTTGCATGACAGATTCTTCACCTTGCAGAGCCAGAAGGAAGAAATAATAAAGAAGTTTGGAAAGCTAAGGGACTTGGTGAAAATGAAGCATATACCTATCTCAAGTGCCCTTGCTAGTACTGATAAAATTTCAAAGATAAATCTTACTCCCAGTACTCTAGAAGAAGGAGAGGAAAACTTGGTTGAGCTTGAGTCTCAATATAGAATTCTTGTAGAAGCAAAGAAAGATTGGGAAAAAGGTAAATCTTCTTGACAAGTCATTTTACAAAAGCTTCAGGGGTCAACATCTTCGGGTCGACCATTACTATTCTTATGCATTTTTTAAGTTCTCATATTCTTTTGTAAATATGTGGATGATATAGAAGTTTTTGGCTAACTTTATAAGGGGGGGTTAGACATTCATTCAATTATTTATTTTGTACATATGTCTAAGGGGGATTATATAAAGTGTTAGTACCAGTACACATTTTTCCATTGAAGTCAAAGGGAGAGAGATACTTAGTGAGATATTTGGGGAGATACTTGGAATGTTTTGGGAAGGAAAGATATATGTAAGGGGGAGAGAAATTTTTGGGAGAATTTTTATTTTTTGGAAAGCATGTTGCCATCAATGAAAAATGGGGAGATTGTTGGAAGATTGAGGAGATTGTCATTAACAATCCAATCTAGCAACATGAGCATGGTATGTACATAATGCATGATCCATTGTTTTCATTGATTTCAACATTGTTTTGGATCATCCAATCATGTTTTATAGGTGTTTTTGAAGACATTTTTATAAGATACGTTGGTCTGAAAAATATAGCAACATAGAAATTTTCCTAAGTATCAAACTTACCAAAACAGTGGTTTGGTATGTCAATTTTTGGGTATGCACTCCTCTACAAATAGAGATACCACTTTGCAATTCTAATGGTAATTTGGTGATCATAAAATGCATCTAAATAAAAGAGTTTTGATGTTTGGTGAAGAATCCTGGAAGATATGAATAACAATGTTTTGTCTAGCTTATCACAATCTTTTCCCATACACTGTGTCGATGTGGGAGATTTTGTATTCCTTTACAAATGAATATTTTGTGTTGTGGTGTTGAAGATAAGCTTCTATATGTCATTTGAGTGGGAATTCTAGATGGCATTTTTTTTTTTAGTTCCACATATTGTGAATTGGGTAAACAGATGAAGGTTTTTGTGTTTAGGTCTTATTTGGGACTGATCTAACATGTTTGATATTTTATGAAGGATAAGCAAGTAATTTTATCTTATGTAGGACCTATATTAGATCCATCCCAACCTATCTTTCAGAGATTTGAATTTTTAATTAAGGTGTGAAGGTTAGATGAAATGTTTTAAGGATGACAAGTTCAATCTTGTGTGTTACATCTAATTAGGCTGACCTAATTGATGTTACACTTCATATGGATATATACAATGGATTGTTCTAGGTGTTTTGGGATGATATGCGAGTAATTAGTGATAGATAACATGTATGGTGTTCCACCTACAAGTGTGTGATGCAAATGTGATCAAAGTTATGTGAATTATGCAAATTTACAGTAGAGCAGAGCATTGATCCAGATCAATGCAAAGATTCATTTTGTACTTCATTCGAACTATAATCTAACATATTGTAGATGTATCTGTAACACTTCAATAGGTTCTAATCCACCCCTTCTATCTTCTATCTTATTCTTTGTGGGAAGTGAGTCCACTAGATAGTGATTCCACCTATAGTGAGCATTTATGTAGTATACTATATCTAGATATAATATATTGTGAGCTAACCCTCACTGTGGTTTTCCCCATTTTGGGTTTTCCACATAAAAATCCTAGTGTTCATGTGTTATGTGATGTTGTGGATGTTTCATGCTTTCTTTGCTTGTATCAGTTGAACTTTCTTTGATAATTGGATAGATAATTTTTGAATGGTCTAATAGAATATTGATTCACCCCCCCCCCCCTCTTAGTATTTTGAGTGTTCAACAATATTTGGGTTGTCTATGTTACCCATTCATGGAATTAATTTTTTTGGGTTGAATAAATCAACATACAAAGGATCAGTATCCCATTCATTGTTCTTAGGTTGAAAGATTACAATGTGTAGCAAAGCTTCCCTATAATGTGAATCATTACGGTAAGCATATAAATTTCATACATAAATATATAATTATTATTACAGATTTAAAAATAATTATACAAATACAAAATAATATATTTACCCATTTATAATTAATAATATAAACATATAGAAAAATCATTATTAAATACAATAGAATTTTATAAATTTAAATCGAAAAAAAAAAACTAAATGGAGGCCATCAACCATCCCCTGGTCGATGGGGGTTGGCCCAACAAGGGTCATCCCATGCCAGGGAGGGTGTGGCATGGAGCCAAGCTCCATAGGCCACAACCTTTGAAGGGGGTTGTGACTTATGGAGACTTGGCTACACATGGACACCACCCTACCATCCCAAAATTTTCTGACATAAAAGTTAAAAAACTATCAGAAAATTATTTAAATTATTTGCTTCCAAAATAATAAAACAGATATTTCATACAAGTATTATAAATGTGTAAAATAAATATATATAATCTATATATTAATGAATCATCCCCATAGTCTATAGAAAGAAAAAATGTTTGAATCTTTGACAAGAATGTTATTCCTGCTATGTTTTCAATCCTGCCACCTACATATGCTTTCTATTCATATGCAAAGGAACTAAATGAAAATTTTAAAAGAATAGAATAGTCAAAAAGAAAGGAAATAGTATTAAGAGAAAATCTATATTTAAGGTGTGATAAGTTAGTTGGAGTTAGTTTTTAGTTTACAGTTAATTAGTGTTGAAGATTATTGTTATTGGAAAAAAAAAATTAAAAGGATATAAATCTTTTCTTCTTTTAAATTAATTAACTCTTTTTTCTTTGTTTTCATAACTTGAGTTTGACGATCAACTTGGTGTTGAAGCTCACCAATTGGTCAAATAAAAAAAGTTAAGGAAAAAAAAGTGTTTTCTTATTCAAAATTAATCTCAAGTTCCTCCAAGAACTCAAAATAACTAAACTCAAATTTGATTGGCTAAAGCCCGAGAATGAGTGTATAAGCCCTAGAGATAACTAAACAAATAATACATATATATATATATGCGCATATATATAAGCATTAAAAAACAAGTAGAACTTAAATTCCATTAATTATGATTAACTTATGTTATGAACCCATAAGAATTTGAACCATTTTATAACTTAGTAGTTGTATCATCTTCCCATTTATCATTCAAATTTACAATATAAGTATTATAAATGAATCAAGAAAATTAATTGATTGGTTCTCTAGTTGTTTTCTATCCTTTGGAATTAAAAAATTATTAGCAATGAATCTTCCTTTCATATTTATACACTATAAAAAGTTTAAGATGGAATTATGTGAAATGTTCTTTTAAATACACTTCTTTTAATATAGGATGATGGGAGAAAATTATATGTGATAAGTGTTTTATTATGGGTGGTAAGGTATTTAGTCTAAGGTTGTAGACATTAATGAACTTCATTTTAATTGTTTTTGATTAAATAATGTTGCATGTAATCCAAGTTTTATCACATGTTTTAGATAGTTACCTAACCTGAACAATTGTTTTCATAAATGAAGAAAAAAATTGAGTTATCTTGGTCTTAATTGTATCCATCCTAGTTTCACATTAGGTGTATAGTATGTAGGAGTTTGTGTAAGCTTGAAGCCTTCATAGTTGAAAATATGATGTCTCATCACATCTAACGCATGTTGTATTTTAAGGGAAAGAAAGAAAAAAATTGTGTTTAAGTAGTAAAAATTGTGAGGATGACAACAAGAATCTTCAAAATATTTTCTATTCAGAAGTGCATATCCATTACAACTAAATAATAGAAAACTAACAACAATGAAGTATTGTTTTGTAAAAAAAAACTAAACTTAGCAACTAGATTTTCAACTCAACCACCGATCCCAATTTATAGGCTCAAGGAGTTTTATTCACACAAGGACAAAAAAAAAAAACTAAAATGTATATGTCCACTCTCCCTCAAGAATAGGGAGAGGACTATTCTATGTAACTATAAACCATAATTGAAAAAGATAGAAGAGAACTAAAACTAAAACTTTTCCCTAATGGTTTGATAGAGACATGCTCCATGAAAACTGTCATGTCATGACTTTCCTTATCAAAGTAGACTCCCTCCTCATCTAATATTATTTGGTGATTTGGTGACTCATGGTTGACCATTTTGATGGTTTCCTTCATTAATTCATGGAATTATCATGTTTTCAAAATTTTGGATTCTCCCCTACAACTGCATGTGATCCTTTTACTATGTGCTGGCAATACAATTGTTGTGGGATACAATTCTTCTGGCTACAAAAGGTTAGTTCAATCCTAAAGTATACACATCATTAACAACCATGAATTAAGCATAGAATCATACAAAATTTCATGAATATTCACACATCCACACATACAAGTACCATCATACCCAAATTATATTTCCACATACTAAATTTTGGTTTAAGATGTATGAAAGATAAAATATGTATAAGTTTCAGGATTGTCTATGAACTTAGTAGATTGAAATGCTAAAACTCACAAACATAATGGAAGAATACTAGCTATTATCTTGACCCATCATTTCCCCTAACTATCGTATTTTCTTGTCCTCAAGCAATTAAGGTCAGAGGTTATACTTTTGAGCTATTTCCCTAAAATCTATTATAATATCAACTCCCTTTTCCTATCTTAGATAGTAGCCTTTTTGACATGAAAGCTTTGTCAACCTTATATTCTCTATTGCTTCATCTTCCCCATATTTCTTCCTTGTCCAATTTGGCACTAGAAAGAGGAGAATAGGTGGATTAAAGGTGAGTGGAAACCATTTAAGTCCATTATCCCTCGAAATGTATGTGTACTTACAAGATCTTTAAACAATGGCTACAAAATTATACAAGGAGTGATTCCTTTTTCTTCAATTCAGGGGTTAGCTCTTCCCATCTCTTCTACACAAACTTGAAGGCTTGATTAATAGGTCATGTAGCTAGTTACATCATCCTCATATAATCATGTTCTTGAATACTCGTTATCTTTCTCCCCACACCTTTGTAATCCAAAATCTCTAACCACTTATCTACGACTGCACTAGGATTCACTAATTCTTTTCCAAGCTACAAATTAATAGATTTTATTTTTCATTGTATTCTTATAAAAAAAATTCCCTTTTTTGTTCATTTCTAATGTAGGATGCCAAAGTTTTGATTTGTAGGTCTCCCACAAACATCAATGGACTCCATTTAGTCTCATATGAGAAAACAAAGTTATGCAAGTAGAACTCACATAACTGGTCTTGCATGTTTGGTGTATAATCAAAGAAAGTATCTAAAAATACAAACTTTCTATGCATAGAAATTGGCATATCACTAATCAACTAGTTGAACTAAAAGCACAAATATTTTTCCTACAAAAACAATACATAAACCCTTTTAGGTGGTTTACATTTTAGCAACTATGTTGTTTTATTTTCCATCATCTAAATTTTTACTTTAAGCTTTTTCATGTTTGTCTCTTGTTGTTCAAGTTCCCTAGTGTGATTGGATATTAATTCAAGATTTTTATTTCTCCCAATCCTTCTTCCTTTGAGAGAAATCTTGTGTTATTTTTCATAATTCAACACCCAAGGATACCACAGTTGGCCTAGTGGGGGTTTTGACCTAAGGAATTGGACCTTGAGATATTGGTTCCTTGTTTCATGCTTCAACCATAGAAAGTTGTGAAAGTGCCTCCAATTTACACTCATGCTCAAACTTATAAAGCTTCTCAAATTCCTTGATCCTAGAATCTTGCTCACTATCCTCTTGTTGATAGGTTTTTAACAATTCTTTCAATTGTTTTATTTGTTACATTCCTTCCTACAACTCTTTTCTTATATTCCTTCGTTCAATAAAATTTTCTTTATATTTTTCTAGAAATTGTTCATCCCCTACTACACTTGTGTATTTACAACCCTCTAAATCAATGATTTTTGGGGATCTCCTCAATATTTTTGTCACAAAAACATCCTTTGAACCAAATTTAGAGTTACTTGTATAGTACCAAGACTATGCAATTACTGTATTTACATTTCCAAGGGAATTCCCCTCTAATTCTTTATTTGTCTCCACCATTACAACATCCCCTTCTTGATTTTTGATTGATCCTCTCATGGCCCCTTTTCTCTTTAGGTGATGTGATCACCTCTTGGGTTGTATGGGTCTCTTCTGCCCTTTTGTAGGTGCAGAAGAAGAGGCTCCACTTTTCATTTTCTTTCCTTTTTGTCATTTTCTCGAAATAGGGGTTTCTTGTTTGTCCTATGTTGCAAGTTTCTCAACAAAGGCTAAAAGTTGTGTTTCCTACAAGCTTTGTTCCTTTGGCTCTCCCATGACGTGGGTAGGTGATGCAACAAGGGATCTAGAGAGCACTTCCCTTTCTGTAATAACAATTTCTTCCATTATTTTTAGAACAGTAAGTTCTTCAAGTATACTATTGATATTGTTACAATTAAGAAAAACCCCCTAAGAAAAATTTGGAAATCGATTCCTAAGACTCCTCTTTATCAATAGTGTAACCAAACATAAATGAGACAATTTTGTATTATTTCTTTTCCTCTTGTACTCATGAAATTATCTTTAACATATTATACAAGAAAGTAGGGACATTCACATGCCTACCATGGCAAAGATGACTCAACAATTTAAAATGAACTGTGTATAACAAAGATTTTCCACCATCAAATGTCAAATACTTAACTACATATGAAGCAACTAAAGCCCAAATCCAAGGTAAAGATAATCATTTAGTACCTTGAGAAGAGGAATCCATGTTTTCTCCTTGTTATCCGAATTCATCCCTTGCAGCAATAACATTTTCCTTAACTAAAAACTCTTCTCCTATCCTTAGCAATCCAGATACTTTAGCTATACTAGCTTCTAAAGCATCTACCCTTAAGTCCCCAACAATTGCTTCATCATTTTGTAATGCGGTTGCAAACTATTGGTCCATAAACTCATTAAACTCTGTGAGCTTCAAAAAATATTCTAACCAAACAAATTGCTAGGAAATGAGCAAAAATAGCTTGTCCTCCAACAACGAATCATGTATTGTTGGTTCTATGTGTATTATATCTCCTCCCATGGTATTTCTTTAGTAATTAGACTCCTTAATTCTACCATGTTCTTGTTCATTTTTTATCTACCACTCAAACTACACCACTTCCACTATATATATTGTAACCTCTTGATTCATCTTCCCCAATCCCTTTTCTCTCCTCTAAGCTTGTGTCTTTTGAAAATGAAGGAAAATAAAATGGAAAAAATCTTTTGTAGAGATTTTTTGAGAGAGTTTTTGAAATTCAAGAAAAAGAAGAATACCCTTCCCCCAACTAAGATACTAAGTGTCCTCACTTAGTAAGTATGGTTTTGGTGAAGGGTTAAATAAAAAATAGTGGAAAATCAATTAATATATGTAGCATGCACGAATGAATGTATAAACATGCATAAAATCAATAATCAACTATGTTAATTATGATAAGTTAATTTGTAGTGTACCTATAGGGATTTGTTGAAGTGAAACTCAACTCATGTGAAGTAACTGATGATTTCCTATAGCATGATTTGAAGTAACTTGTCATGATTGCAATGAATTTTGTGCAATGGTAATTTGAAATGAATCATAGCATATATGTAACACATGGAAAATGATAGAATAGAAAGGTTGCAAAATGTATAGAATAGGTGATGTGAGATTAATTGCATGGGACAATATAATGGATAAAGGTGGTGAGATTACTATGTGTGAATGGATGTAAGAAGTTGTATTGAATGGAAATGGAATATGTATGGTTGCATGTATAAAAGAATAGGTTATGAAATGATATATATTCATTTAATATAGATGGTAATATGAATGACTTGTAGCCAAGTGCTACACACTCATGTTGTAATAGGTCCCTTCTATAAAATTGTCGCCTGGAGGTGTGATGTTACAAGTCCCTATTGCTTTTGTGATTGTCTCAAAAAATGAATATTGTCGATTGTCACTTGTATAGTGTGTGCACATGAAATATGTGATAAAATTATACTTGTGAAACATCAGTGGGCAAGTTGTGTAGCTCGTCTACTGATTCATTTGTAGAACTGGTTGTCTTTGTTGCTAAATTTTCAATTGTAGGTTCAAATTTTTGTTGTGATGTAATAAGGAATTCATCCTTCTATAATGGATTTTTATAAAGCTTAAATGTGTGTCTATTGACTAGAAATGGGAACCTTACTTCATCAATTGTTTGTAACTACATTTCTCCATTAGGAAATACTTGCTTTATCTCATATGGCCCAAGCCATCTGGTTTGTAATTTCACTTTGCAATATTTATATCTGGAGTCATAAAGTAAAGCCCAATCACCTAAACTAAATTTCTTTGTCTTAATAAACTGATCATGCCAATGGATTCTTTTATTTTGGAAAACTTCAATTTGGTGTATGCCTTCCATTCTGATTTCATCTAGGGAATTCAAGTTATGCAATATCTCTTGTTTTGTTTCTAACAAATCCATGTCCATTGTGACTATTGTCCTCAATGTTTTATACTCAAATTCTATAGGAATTAATAATTTCTTTCTATACACTAGTTAATATGGTGTAAATCTTGTTGTGGTATTCCAAGTTTTTTTTTAAGCACAAACTACCTCGAGAAATTTGGATGCCTTGTCTTTCCTATGAATTTGCACTATCTTTGTGAGAATTTTTTCAATTTCCTTATTAGTGACTTCCACTTGACCATTGTATTGAGGGTGGTAAGGTGTGGACATCCTATGTCTAATTTCATACTCTTGAACCAATTTTGTGATCAACTTTGATTGAAACTAGGATCCTTGGTCTATGACAATCTCTCCTGGAACCCCATATCTTGTCAATATGTCTTCATAGAGAAACTTTGCCACATTCCCATCTCTTTCAAACTATAAATCCTTAACCTCCATCCACTTTGTAATTTAATTTTTGTAAACTAGTATGTACTCTTTGTTGTTTGATGTTGGTAAAATTGGGCCAATAAAGTCTAGTCTCCATTTGTCAAATGGTGTTATTTCCAACTATAGCTACAATGGCATTTCATCTATTTTTGTTGGTCTTCCCATTCTTTCGAATCTATCACAATACATAGTTTACTTCACTACATCTTTATGAAGAGTTGTAAAATAATAGCTAGTATTCATAAGTTTAAGAGTTGTCCTCTTTTTTGTAAAGTTTCCCCCACAAGGTTCATCATGGCATGCTTTGAGGATGTCATATACTCCATATTCTTGGATGTGTCTTATCATTATGTTGTCTATGCTTGTGTAGAATAAGTATACATATATCTATGAGTAGGGAAAACTCTTGTCAACTAACTACCTATTTTCTCTTGGTGAGAAATAGGGTGATGTGTTTCCTTCTACAAGATAGTTGGCAACATCTGCATACCAAGGTGTATGCAGAGATGGAGAAAATAAATGTTCATCTGGGAATGATTCATCAACAACATCTTCTAATTTGGTTGGTAGTCTAGATAGAAAATCTACCACTAAATTTTCATTACTTGGATTATCCATAATGGTATGTTAAATCCTTGAAGCAGCAGTAACCACCTGACAAGTTGGCCACCAACCAATGGTTTGTTTATGAGATACCTCATTGTTGTATGGTCAATGTGTCTAAACACGGAATACCCTATAATATAATGTCTGAATCTATTTATTGTATAAACTACTGCTGAAATATCCTTCTCTATCACTATATAATTTATTTTTTCCCCTTATACATTTTTTCTAATGTAATATATGGCATACACTTTGTTTCCTTCCTTCTATCCAATCACAAATCCTATAACAAAATCAAAAGAATTTGTATGGATATGGAAAGATAAGCTCCAATTTGGTCCTCTCAAGGCAAGGGTTTTGGTTAATGGTTCCTCTAGTGCTTCAAAGTAATGTTGACAAGCAATTTTCCATTCAAATTCTACATCTTTTGACAGTAAAACAAATAGTGGGGCTGCAAGTTTGCTAAATTATTAGATGAATCTCACATAATACCCAAACATGTCCTAGGAAACTTCTAACATCTTTTTATCTTTGAGGCACAGGGAGTGTTGATATCACCTCAATTTTGTTGGGTTCTACTTGAATTCCTTCAATTGAAACAAAATGTCCTAATATAATCCCCTCAGTCATCATCATGTAGCATTTCTCATTACTCAAGGATAGGATATTTTCTTGACACCTCTTTACTACCTTCTCCAAATTTTCAAGTGCTTTATCATAGGCATTCCCACAATTTTTGAAACCACCCATGTAAACCTCCATGGAATCATGTGAAAAGTCTAAGAATATGCTCAATACTACCCTTTGGAAGGTGGCTAGTGTATTGCATATCCCAAATGGAAAGACATAATAAGCATATGTACCCCAAGGGTATGTGAAATTTTTCTTGTCTTGGTCTTTTGGGGCTATCTTAATTTGATTGTATCCACTAAATCCATCCAAAAGGGAAAAAAACTTCTTACTTGCTAATGAATCAAGTACTTGGTCAAGGAATGGGAGTGGAAAATGGTCCTTCCTAGTTGCAACATTCAATTCATGGTAGTCTACACACACTCTCAATTCCCCTCCCTTCTTAGGAACAATTACTAGGGGTGACACCCACTAACTAGAGATGGGATAGATAAATCCTACATCAAGCATTTTTTGTAATTATGATTTAACAATATCACAAACTATAGGGTTCATCCTCCTTTGGGGTTTTCTAACCAATTTGAAACCATCATTGATGTAAATCCTATGTATCCATAATGTTGGGTCTATCCATTCATGTCATGTTAATCCCATGCAAAGTTTATTGTGTGTGCTTACATCACATTCATCAGTGAGGTATGTTGTATATCAGTCAATTAATTATTAATATTTAATGTTTTACCCAACATTATCTCTAAAGTCAAGGATGTTGTTTGAACAAAGGAAATGTCAAGTCCTGCTATGTTTATAACATATTGGTGTGGTAACAAAGTGTGGAAATTTTGGGAAACTGGCTTAGATGAATTGGTAGGGATCATATTTTGCATAGGATCCTACATACATGTTAGACAATCATGATGTTGTGGGTCCCTACCATAGTTCTTTTGCATGATGTTTGTTATCACATCATCTTCATCTTGGTTTTACAACAAGGGGTTGTGTTCAATATTCATTAAGGCTTGTAAGGATTATTGATCTTCCTCATCTAAGGAAATACAAATGGTTTGTTCTAGGTTTGCATGTGGTTGGGCTAGTGGATAAAGGACTAATTTCTTAGTCACATTTCCATTGGAAATTATCATATTCCTAGACCTTCAACCTATGAATGCACATGTTGTTTCCAACCAAGGTCTTCCTAATATGAGGGGATAGCCTACAAGATTAGATTTAGGTTACAATACCATAAATTCTATAGGGTACTCTCATGAATCTAATGTTATCACCAAGCCTTCAATGATACCTTCAGGTTTAACTGTGGACCTATCTACCAAATGTAGAACAATAGGTGTAGGTATGATTTCTATTAACTATAATAGCTTCATGGTATCTTTGATCATTACATTAATATCTGATCCTAAGTCAATTAAGGTGTTCTTAATGAGAGTGCCATTTATTTTAACATCAACTAGAGGGCTCCCAAGATCCGTATACTTGGGCATAGTTGTGTTTCCCAACATAATGTCTACAAGTTGTATTAAGACATGTATAGTTTGAGGGTCTTTTTGCTTCCTACCTATATTTTTGAGGCATATCTCTCTCACCATTATAATATAAATAGGAACTTCCTTAATGTCTAGGATAAGGGTTATTTTGATGCAAACATTCTTGAGCTATCCCAATAGATCAACTTCATCTTGTGCTTGATTTCTTTAAACTATTAATATCTCAAGGAATGGAGGCTCTGGACTTAGATTGGTTGGATTAACCTAATTTGGCTTAGGTTCCTTAGGTTGTGTGTCCAATTTCTTTGCTAGGAGTTCCTCATCAATCAATTTAGTGATTTAAGGAGATGAAGGCCTAGCCAACATTTTCCTTGATTTGAGGTGTACATCACTCAACTCAACCCCATAAGTAGGGTATTGAATAACTTTGTTAGCATAAGCTTGTTGAAAAAGCTTGTTACTGGGGTTAGGTGCAAGTTGTACTAGCATTTGAGGTTCTCAAGGTGGTTGTGGTGTTGGATTTATTAGGTTGACATAATGGCTTACTGTTGTGGCTACAAGGATTGTTATGGCTACTAATAATTCATGTTTTGATTTTGTCACTACTGACTTCTTTACCACTAAGGTTGCCATTGGTTTTATTGGGGTGGACATTGAGAATTATAATTAGATCCTAGGTAATTTTGTGGTGGCCACATGTTCTTTTATTTTTTATTACAATTAGATTGAAGCATTGACCATTGTTGCTTTTGCATATTGGCCCAAGAATGGGTTCCAAATAGGAAAATTTGTATTGTTACTAGGAAATGACGTGTTATAATTCAAAAGGTCTTGGGTCATACCTTTGCTTAGCTACTGGGGTTTCCTTTGAGCTATGTAAAATACTTGTTCATATTCACCTTCCAATGCATGAAATTCTAATGTCCCTTAATTATTTTCAAAATACTTGTCACCTTCTTACACTTACAATTAGTCTTTCTCTATCTACAATGTGGGCAATATTCTGTAAGGGTTGCTTCTGCCTCTTCTTGCTTATTTTTCACATGGAGGGTGTATAATTGTCTAGCCAAGTGGTTGATGATATCCTCCTTCATATTTGCTAGAATATTTCTTAGCTCCATTCTAGAGACTCCATTAGGTGAATTGTTGATGGAATCTCTCTTGTCTCCTCTAAACTTCTTCATAAAATACCTTGAATAGTTCTTTCATGCTTTGCATATTTCCTCAAATGGTTCCTACGAGGTATCCCCTACCCCAACGAGGTTAAGTGCATCCATGCAATCCTCATTAATCCCTCTCAAGAATATCAACTTTAAGGATTCATCAAAGAGTATATTTTGGTGGGTTTTATTAAGGAAAAACTAGAACCTCTCCATATAGTCTTCCAAGGATTCATCTTCCTTTTGTGGCATCCTAAAGATGTCATCCCTCTTTTTGTCTATGCCTTTGCAGTAATCCTAGTACTTTTCTAGGAACTCTTTCTTCATGGTATTCCAATTTGGAAAATCTCTTCCCAAACCCATAAACCATCTTAGAGCAGCATCCTTTAGTGTTGTTGGAAAAAATTTAAGCCTTTGTGCATTTGTGGTATAATCATAACTTCTACATAGCACATAAAAATAAAAAAGGAAGGTATCTAGATCCTTTGTGACCAACCCATAAAAGATAGGTAATGTTGAAGGAGGTATGTTCTTCAAATAAATTACCCTCTCCTAGTTGGAAATGGGGAACTTAAATGTTACATGCTTTGGTGGGTCTTCAATTGCAACATCAACCATGACATTAATGTGTGTGTCAGAATTTCCCTTTATGTCTAGTGTGGAAACTGGTGTCAAGGATGACTCTTCTTCAAGACTACCCTTTCTTTATTCAATTTTTCCACCAATATCATCCATAACTTCATGTGATGTGAGCATAAATCTTCCCAAAGTTTCTTTTTTCCTCCACATGCAATGATTATGACTCTTTGGATCAATGGTTCCTGCACATTGTTAGTAAATAATTTTTGTATTGATGACTAAAACCTAATTTCCCTAATGCTAAAATCAAAACACTAAATTATGAAATCTTTAAATTACATAGGATAATCCTAAATTTATCACCATCCTTGAAAATGATTCCAAAAATGTAATTCCTTTATAATTTTCAATCAACTTAGTGTTTATGAGTGGACACACAATTTAGATGATAGGTTCCTAACTGAATAGTTCACCGAACCCTCACAAAGGCTTCATTTAATTATCAACTAGGACTTATAAGATTTTGATGATGCTAGCACTATTTGTGTATTCATTTCCACTCTAATTGAACTATATTAGTGAGCACAGGTGGTTTACACTTGTACAAGAAATAGTAAATGTTGGAAAAGGAAAATAAAGTGTTAAATTTCAAAACAAAAGAAATAACATGATATGTTGCTTATGTTATGGGTACCTTCAAATTAATACTATAACTGCTAATTAGTAAGACTGAACTTTACAACTAATTGATACTATTGACTTTTGACTCCTAATTTCTTAACTTCTCTAGAGATTGACTCAACGTGTTGTTGCAAAATGCAATTCATGCTACAAAATATCATTTATGGAATTCACATACATACAAGTGAGAATTCAAATAAATAGATACAAAAATGAGCATATAATCTAGTACAAAAATCAAGATGGGTTGAAAATATCTCGAGTGTCCCTTGCTCGAGTTGTTGTGCCCATAGGAAATGTCAACTATGCACTACTGATCAACAAATCACAATAGTAAACTAAAACTCCTTTATTGTATAAAACCTAAATTCTCATAGTTTGACAAGAATCTTCAAAATACTTTCCATTTATAAGTACATATATATTACAACTAAATAACAAAAAACTAACAACAATGAAGTATTGTCTAGTAAAACAAAAACTAGAACTTAGCAACTAGCAACTAGATTTGCTCCTCAACCACCAATCCCAATATATAGGCTTGGGAGGAGTCTTATTCACACAAGGACTAAAAATAGAACTTAAATGCATACACCCACTCTCCCTCAAGAATAGGGAGAGGACTAGTCTATGTAATTGAAAACCATAATGGAAAAAGACAAAAGAAGATAAGTAAAACTAAAACTCTACCCTAATGGTTTGATAGAGATGTGCTCCATGATAACTATCACATCATGGATTTCCTTGTCAAAGTAGACTCCTTCCTCCTATCATCCTATTTGGTGATTTGGTGACTCATGGTTGACCATTTTAATAGTTTCATTTATTACTTCTAGGAAATATCATGTTTTCAACATTTTGGATTCTCCCTTGTAACTACCTATGATCCTAGCTGGGCTAGCAATCTAGTTGTTGTGGGCTACAGTTCTTTTGGCTACAAAAGATTAGTTCAATACTAAAGCATACACATCATTAACAACCATGAATTAAGCATAGAATCATACTGAATTTCATGAATATTTACACATCCACACATACAAGTGCCATCATACCATAATTATATTCCTAATATTAAAGTTTGGTTTAAGATGAATGCAAGATATAAAAGATGTATAAGTTTCAAGACTTCCTATGAACTTAGCAGACTGAAATGCTAAAAGACAAATATAATGGAAGAAAACTAGTTATTATCTAGACCCATCATCAATGGACATATTTTTCTTCCACACCTCATGGCACCAAATTGACTACACCAACATATCAAGTTACGTTGGTTAATTCTAGTGGAGGCACAATTTCATTCCCCAAGTATCTTGATTCTTCTAGGATACATTTCACTAAGATAGTCTCTTGAGTGTCATAAAAGAAAAAAGTTATCAAACTTTGACATAGAAATTCTCAAAATCTATGGCACCTAGGAATATAATTTTTTATACCTATAAGCAGAAATCTATTCCCTTTATAATAGTGTATCTCAATTTTTGTCAACTCCAAACTATTTCATTGTTCCAATAAGGATTAAATTCTTGAAAAACACCTCTTTTTGGAGAAGTGCAAGGGTTCTAATAGCCATATTTTTTCTTACACACCTTGTGGGACTAAACCAACAATACCAACATGCCAGGGTGGGCCAATGAATTCTATTAGAGGCATCATTTAATTCATCAAGTCTCCCAGTCCTTTCAAGTTACATTGTTTCAAGATAGTCTCTTGAGACTCTAAGAGAAATTGATTCAACCAAGTCTTCCACAAGTTGTCTAGTCATAATGAAGATAATTTCTTATGCAACATTAAAAAGTGTACAAAAAGGGAATATGATTTATCTTGTAGATAACTAATAGATGGTTCTTACCTATAATTTGATCATCATATGTATACATAAATTAAAATAATGAAATTGAAGATTAATTTATTCAAATTAACTAATGTTTGCTTATACATGTTTCCTATGCACTCATTGTACACACCAAACCACATGGAAATATGATAGAATCATATGGAAATAATAAATATGATAAAATATATAATCATTATTGATCATCATATATAATTTAAAATTTAATATAAATAATATCATGAAAATTTCGTATAATGTATAAATGATGCCATGAATACAATTAATGTATAAACAAAGTCATATAGGCATGTAATGGTATACATTGGTAAAAAAATAATATGTACAACAAAACCATATAGGCATACAATGTTATACATTGGTAAAACAAAAATGTATGTACAACAAATCCATATAGGCATACAATGTTATACATCAATTAATCTACAATGCATATCCAACTAAGCCATATAGGCATACAACAATATGTCATAACATAGATAGTCCTAAGGAGTGACATAAAATAGTTGATGACTCTTTGTTTAATGAGTATATGAAGAAGTGATTGGTAGTTATTTCTTTCTAATTTGTTGATTGGAACTCTTCTCATAACCTTTTTGCATCTCCACCTATTAATACAATAAATTCATATACAAATTAATATAGAAACCATGAAATATACAATGACATAAGTGAATATTTACTTACTACAAGATAATAATTGTCCTCAATAATTTTCTACTTGTCTTGATCTATCTAAGGGGTAAGTGCAAACTAGAGTTGTAACCCCCTATAACAAGAATGAAGAAAAAAAATAGACTAAAGATGAATTATCATTTAAATTTATACTACATGATGTGAGATAAAACAAATACAAAATAAAAAATTTGCATTGGTTCATACCTCTATCAAAGGTATTGAAGAAAAAAGTGTTGCAATAATTCCCACCTCCATTATGTCATGAATATCAAGAGGATTGTAAACTAATGTTATCAACTAAAAATAGAGCAACATTTTTTGACCAAAATATACATAACATTATTTGCATACATAATGATTAAAAATAGTAAATCTTACCTTAGTGAAAGTTGACATATAATCACTTCCACAAATAGGTTTTGATGTTGTAGGTCCAACATCCACTTGTTCATTGCCAAATGTGAAGTTTAAGATTATCATTGATATATGAATAAAAGAACTTCCATGTAGTATATTTACTATTTTATTGCAAATTACATACCTATGGACTTCATATGGCCACATAATCAAGAGTTGAAGGGCCAAAAAAAATAGGATGACCACTCTAACCCTATAATTTCATATTATATATAATTATTTGAATTATTTTTATTTATAATGGATTAATATAGTTAATATTATATTTCAAAAGGAAATAATAAATTACAAAACCTTATTAAAATTACATGTCAATAAATGTCAAAGACTTGTCATATAAAATAATTCATCCATCAACACCATTTTATCTAATTTAGATGTATCTTTCTCCTAGCCTTATGCAACATACTCCTCAAACTATGGAACATCCTCTCCAGTGTGTGTATCCTAATAATCCTCAAACCCATAATCACAGATAGATCCACAAGAATAACAAAGGTTTAGTGACCATTGACACCTGGGAGCCTCAACCTTATCACCTTATGAAAGAGGCCTACCATGCTATAATAAGGTCTATGTGAGGGAACTAATAGAATGTAAGGTCTCAACCTCCACACTCTACTTCACAATGGATCATAATATGTTGAATAGATGGCCCAGCTAGGGGTATCAATGATTGGTCCTACAGATGACATGCCCCAACCCTATCCTTTATAGAGCCTTTTTCTCTATCATGGAAATCACACATATCAAAATAGTTTATAATTTAATTAAATACAAACTCATAATAGAGTTTCCTCAAGAAATATTATGACACCTTGTTATTGTTACATGGGGAATGATCAAAAACCATCCACCACCTATCTAAAAAATTATCTCTTATTCCTTGGTGTTGGTATCAATAAATAGGTAATATTTTTCAACTTCCATACATGGGTGCATTGGTTCTCAAATAAAAAAATGCACACAAATTGGTATTCACTTTTTTTATCTTTAATTTTTTTAAATAATATTTTTTAGAATAAAATTGTCATGGATTATCCATATGAATTGACCATGTTCTTAGTTTTCCACTAATAGAATCTATGTGAGATATAATAGATTCTAAATATGTGGCAAGAGCTCTTTGATGTATGCTCTTTGCATTAAATTTTTTAGCATTTTAACCAATGTTTGAAGTTAATTTTTATTTACTTCAATTTTCCCTAATATATTTTCTTGTGTCTCACAAGGATGGTGGGGAATGGATGGAGGGGTTTGAAGAGGATTAGATTGTGTCTACTCTTCAATAATATTTACCTCATTCACTTGGTGTAGAAAATTATAGTTTGGAGGAGTTGAAATATTTTTAAAAAATGAATAAAAATTGTTGTGTGTATAATTTAAACCACTAAAAAATATATTACCTTGTCAGCCTTGTAGACATCATGGGAAAATCATGGTGGGGTTGAAATCACTCCTACAACTTCAAAATTAGCTCCAATGGCTCATAAATGTGGTCATGTTATTCCTCTATCACATTTGGGTGTTGGGGAGAAATGACTCAGGATAAAATAGGCTTGGCCTACTATCTTTTTTTTGTTTTTATGGGTAAAAAAATGTGAGCTTGTTATAGCACAAAACACACTTGTTTTATATTTAAAATGCACTAAAAAATGGTTTTGGCCACCTTTTCATCCCCATCTTTATTTACATGCCCCTAAAAAAGAGTTTATTTCCAATTATTGTATAACTTCATTCAATGGGCTTCATTTTTTTTCTAATAAAGTAAATTGCATACATCCTTCATTATTCTTCTTTTTGTCCTAAGACATCTCCTATGACATCACTGAAGAATCTATATAAATATAAAAATGTAAGCTCCAATTAGGACTATATAGAACTAGAGTAGAGGTCAATTTTTCCTTAATAAAGCTAAATGATTGTTGCCACTTTTCAGTCTAGTGAATGCACTATCCTTATGAAAAGGGGAGAACATTGATGCTGCAATTTTCTTAAAGTTTTCTATAAATTGTTTATAATATCCTACATGACCAATAAAACTTGTCACATTTATGTGTCCTAGTAGACATAGCTATTGTATAATTTCAATATTTTTAGGATCTACTTTGATACCTTTAGTAGAAATTTGATATCCTAGATATTGATGGCCAAATTGAAACAACATAGGCAAGACTATAAAAAACCTTACCTCTCTTGAAAAAGACATCTCATCATGAAATCAGTCACCTTCCAAGGTCTTGGGAGTTAGTTCACAACTATGTTGAGTAACTTAGTGTTCTAAATGGATGAAAATTTTGAGGGGTTTACTAGTCTATGATAGATATGATAGAAAATTGGGGAGTATTTAAAACTAAAACTATACTAATAGTAAAGTTCAAATAAAAAAAAAGATAGTGCAAAGTTTATCAGAGAAAGCATAAATGGATATCTATCCTATCAATTGGACATGCAATTCTTTAAGGAAAACTTTTAGAGAAACTAATGAATGAACCAATTTGCAATGTTTACACAATCACATCCATTCATAGTGCAATATTAATAACATATATCATTCCATTCAACAAATTTAAACTCATTGCATCACATTTTTCCTATATTTTTTATCCCAACAATGAATAATAGATTAATAGTAGTAAAGATAAATATGTTCATAGTGATGTTCCAAAGATAGCTTTAAATCTAGTTCCTTCTATTATTTTTGAGATAAATAAGAAATAGTTACAACTCCAACAAGCTTCAGTGGTGTATAGAAAATCTTCATCTTTAGATTCACTTACTAAACTAAGAAATTAAAAAATTTAACTTACTGTAGAAAATCAGAAATTATTTCTAGCCTAAGGACTACAAATCATACTTCAATTTTCTGACCTTTACAAAGAGGAAGTTTTTGTAATTTATGCAATTTTATAATTAATTTTCCCTCCAAAACTAAGAGACATGTAGCCAAAAATTTGGCACCCAAAATGGAGATCCACAAAAATAGGGGTGTGTTCATAAAGTAGCAATTAATATTTTGGCAACTGATTTTTCCAAAAGTAGGTGCCCAGTATCTGCTTTTAATTATCCACTCTTTTAGCCCAACTTTTACATTTCCTATCTTGTAGGAGCCTCCAAAACAACATCTTTGGTGTTGAATCAATCAAAACAACACATTCCCCTTTTTCAAAATTCAAACCTTAACCTATTTTATGTTGCTTATGCTCTTCAAAAGTAGCTAATACCTACGTTATAACTTCTTCATCCAGTCCATTGACCCAATCAAGCCTAAATTTTATCTTTTCAAAAATAGTGGTGATTGTTGCTATGGTGTTCTTAAATTGTTGAATATCACCTTTCACAAACCTTACATCATATTTAATATTCATCAATTTATCCAACACGATTTCCTCATCACCATTTTCTAAATTAATCTCTTCCTATAGCTTACTATTTCAAGAATCATTGATAGCTTGCTAAGTGTATAACTTATGCTTGTTAGGTAGATGTAGAACTAAACTAATAATGGTAACAAAAAAACCTTCAAACATAGAATAATCTTCAAAGAAATTGTTTTGAAGTTTTAACAATATTATCCTATGTCCAATTACCAACTTCATGTGGAATAGAATTATCTTCATGCTCTTTTCGACAAAACTAACGTCTTCACCCAAAATTGTTGATATACCAAGCTCCTCAACATTCATTCTACTTAAATCCTTCAACTGCTTTAAATATACTCTATTTTTTTCCTCTTTGTCTCTCATATTGTTGGTATATTTTTCCAACTACTCATCCAATAAGCAAGCTTCCTCATACTATTCATATCCTAAAACTAGAAGTCCATCCATTTCACTCTTGAACTTCTCAATCCATCTATCACAAATGTGAGCCTTGTTTTTTAATTCTATGAGGTCATCAACCTCCTCATCAACACTTGAACCTTAGATGAAGAAGGTTTCTCTATAGTTGGGGAATCAAGGTCCCTCAAGAATCTCTTCATTTTCTCTATTTGAGCTTTGAGGTCATCCTTTGTAGAATTAGCTGCTAAATCAAGAAATTCCATTTGTTCACTACGTGGCTGCTTACCCAAGTTGACTGTTAACAATTGGTAGTCAACTTCTTGAAGCTCTTAGACATCTTTTTCTACTACTAACCTATAGCAATTTCTACAACTAACTCCCCAACATTGTTCATTAGGGTCGAGTGTGGAGTCCTAAACTTATTTGGTTTAGCTTTATCTACCCCAATCATCATGTCTTTCCAGCTTAGAGGTTGAGATATTATTTTTTTCCTTATTTCTAGGTTTAGCTTTAGCCATGTTGGAGCCCCTTGTGGATGTAGACATTTTATACTCTTTTCAATAGATCTCCTTTGGTTGTTCCTTGGAAAAAATTTCTTGTATCAATTGTCTTTGAAAAGGAACCATTCTCATGTTCTTTTCTTTGTTTCTTAGCCTTCTCTTTATTTTCTTGCTCATCCTTTTTCCTCTGATCCTCCTCTCTCTTATCTCTTTCTTTTTCTTCCTTCTCCTAAGCAACCTACCTCTTCATACTCTCAATTATTTTTTGTTGCTCCTCCTCAATGAGCACATGTTCTGAATTTTCTCCTCCAACATTCACTTCTTCAAAAGCTATCTGCTCAGCCATCTTTAGCTCTTCTAACCTTGTACCCCTTGGAGATTTTGGTGCCTCATCCACCTTTTCATCTAGTTCCTCTTCCTCCTCTAGAATGACCTCCTTAGTATTAGTAGCTAGTCGAGATTCTATTACATTTATTATTGGGATCTCTTCACCATTTATATTGTAAATTGTGTTGCTTGAGTAGTAGTAGGAACTTAGCTTCTTTTGTAACTATTTCACCTAAAGGCATCACCTAGGAAATGGGAATTACACCAATCCCTAAAACTACCCCTGTGGAAGCAACCACAAATGTAGTGGAAGCCTTCTTAAACTCCTCTACCACCTTCTCCATGATAGGTTCATTCTTCTTGGTGGTTTGGGTAGGTGCATTCTTCTTCAATCTTATATACTCTTTAGTAGACACCCCTGAGGAAGTCTCAGTGCCTATTTCTTTATGCTTCCTAGAACTGGACCCCTTTCCCTTGTAATTATTAATTCAAAGACCTATCCAGGAGATACTTTGTTCCACCACTCCCATATAAATTTGGTCAATTAATCATTATTCTTTTTCCATCCAATTAATAGGATCCAAAGCCTTAGTGGAAATCCTTTGTAGGTCATATATGGGGTCCAGTGTTTGACCATCATTAGACAACCCTTCAAGAATATCATCTTTGATACCAAAATCCCTCATTTGAGGAACTGTCAACCTTTCATAATTTCTCTTCCATACTTCAAACTCATCTTGTAGGTTGGCCCACCTCAATGTTTGGTTCATGTTGTGGGATGAGGGATGCATATAGATTCTTTATCTTTCCCTTTTGATCAAAGTTGTCCCTTTTTACATATTGCTTCAAATTAATGGCCTATAATTCTTTTGGAGATCTCTTCACAACTACACTTGATGTACATGAATAAAAACCAATATTGATAGGGTACTTTATTCACCCTGCCTTTTGTTTACCATAAATTTTTTCATTTACATCAATCATCTATTGAGAAATCTTAATCAAAATTAGCTTGTCATTATGGTACCTCAGTAGCAAGAAAGGAGCCTTGTCATACTCGTAAATCCTAATGTATGATGATTTGGGGAATTGAATAAACTACTGCCCCCATTCTCCAATTAGTGTCATGGCCTCTTTAGTCAACCTGAATTATGTATCCCCTATCAACTAATTGATGATTAGGTAGAGAAAGGCATCATTTAGCCACTTGAAATGTTTCTCAACAGTCTTGTGTTCTAGTTGGGTGTAATATTCCCATACTTTATTTTCTCCTTGGAATTCCCCTCTAATTCTAGTGGTGCTTAGGCCTAGGAAGTTACCAATTCTTGTAGCAAAATTTACAACATAAGAAGACATAAAAAATTGCTTAGTTTTCTCTATCATAGTCAATTGAGCATGAATTAAATCTAAGATAATTTGTCCCCAATCTGAAAAAGAGACATCCTTCAAGGTGACATTAATGAAGTGAAACATCCAATTCTCATACATGTGGGTATCTTCCTTCTCTAATTCTCTATATAACAATGTGATAATATCTCCCACTTCCTCTTGAAAATCTAACCTTCTAAATTTGGTAGGAAGTTTGGCAATTGACTTACTTTATGTTTTCAACCATTTTGTATTCATGTACCTCTAGTGGCTACCAACATCCTTCTCATACTATTGCACTACTTGTTCCTTCATTATGGTTTTCAAATTTGTGTATGGAGGGATATCAAAAACTAACCTGATCATTGCAGGAGAAAGGTCAATGATTTTTGTACCCCATGAGTCAATGCACTTCCTCTATACAAGATTATATGATGTTGTGGCTACTAGTATGAACTATGGGAATTGTACAACTACTGGAAAAGATGCCACATGTTCTAGGCCTGAGGTAGCTACCTTCTTGGTTCTAGGAGTAGATTCTTCTAAGAACATGTATTTTCTAAAGGTCTCCATGTCAATATGTCCCACCTATATATCAATAATTTGCATAACCTTTGAGGTGAATTTGGATACCACGGGGACTCCTTGAGATTTTTATTTCATTATGAGTGGAAATTTATTAGCTTTAGTCTTCTTAGGTTTAGAATCCCTTTAAGCACTCTCAAGACAAGACTCGCCACTTGATTCAAACATTAAGGGTACCTAAGAGAAAGTAATTGAAAATTAATCAAAATCATTAACAAAGCTTGGTCTTGGAGTAAGTCTACAGTTGTGTCCTATAGAGTTTTCAAATCCCACAACGAATTCTTTAAAAATATGAAATCTCTAGCCTTTTTCAAGAATTGGGGCTTGGATCAAACTCTAGATCAGAGCTACCAAGTAAAATATCCAATTGGGATTTGGAGATCTAATGAGACCCTTCTATTTGTCTTTGGGAGTCAGAGCCAGGAATAGACTCCAAACATTAATAGTGATATTTTGGGTCCGATTGGGACTTCGAGTCCTGAATGGACCAACTAAGGCAAGTGTTGTCAGGTTCATGAAAACTAGGACTATATCATTATACATGTTCTTCGAAAGTTAGGGGCAAGATTGGCCTTCGAACTAGGACCAAAATGTCAAGTGTCACCTCGGGACTTCAGATCCCACAAGGACCAAAGTAGTTCTTGAAAACCAATTGACTTAGCTAAACTTATTTTGGTTAGAGATTAGGATCAAGGATGGACTTTGGATTTAGAATACTAAAAGGGTGTAAGAGATTACAAACCTTGTAAGAATAGACATTGATTCCTTTAGAACTTGGTTAGGGTATCAAGGTTGAGAACATATCTCGAACCTACACTTTTAGGTGAAGTGTTTGATTGGGACATGAAGTCTCGCGAGGACTAATGGCATAAAAATAATATAAATCATTTCAATTTCTAATGGTCAAAACGTGAGATTAAGAACATATCTTAGGCTCAGACTTTCTATCAGGGTGTCCTATCGAGACTTGAAATCCTAAAATTACTAAGGGAGAATTTTGAAACCACAATTTAATGGCATGTTTAATTTTGGAGATAGGGGTTGAGAATGGATCCTAGACCCTGATCCTAATGAAAAAGGGTGGTGTGGGGTTGCAGGTCCTGCAAGGACCAAAATTTCAAGTTAATCACACAATTCAACTTAGGCTAGTTTATTGTACTAATAAACTAGGGCACAATAGGAATCATTGATCTCATGGGATGAACGTCAAGATAAAAAAATATTGACCATACCATAGGTGGGAACTAAATCCATTGCCCAAAAAATTGAACCCCCAAATGAGGGAAAAAACACAAGCAAAACAAGACAAAAACAAAAAAAACAAGAACAAAGGGGAAAAAAAAAAAAAACCAACCACAAAATGTAATCCAGGTAAAGAAATCCATAGGCACATGATCAATCAAATGTTCCAATTGATCTAAATGTAATTATGAATAATTCAACATGAGGAATCCAATTATAAACCAACCCAACTCATGTGAACCAGTCTACCATTAATGCGCTTGATGATTGGAAGCTCAAAGTTAGGTCAAATGCATGGATTAGAACCAAACTTGGAAAGTCTAGTTGGGAATTTTAGTTCCAAGTGGATCAAAGGTAGGTCAAACATAAAAGAGAATGTAGGGTCAGGAGCAAGAAATGGACTTGGACACAAGATCAAATGTCCAAGTATGAAGCCAACTTTTGAATCCAACAAACAAAATGATGCAAGAAAAACCACATGAGGTCAGAAGTCAAAAATGAATTTGGACCCTGTGAAACAAATTTGAAGCTCATGTTTGACTTTCGATCTTGACAAAATAACAACAAAGCACAAATGAACCAAGATCAAGAGAACAAAATAGACCTAGACCTTTTAACAAAAGGTCCAAGATCTATTTCGAGACCCAAATCCTAACAAGAATAAGAATAGTTGGGGTTGATAAAGAAAAACCAAACCCAAACTCTCCCATGAAAGGTCCAAGGTCTATTTCGAGACCTGAAATCCAATAAGCACAAAGAGAAAAACAAATCTCGGGAGAGAAATAAATCCCGAGACAAAACTAAAGCAAAATAAGGAAAAAACAATGAAGAAGAACACAAAAACAAAGAGGTGGACCCATTTTGACAAAATAAATAAATAAAAGAGGTTGGTTATGCAAGGCATAACACTAGGATGATACCTTGACAAACCATTACAAGGTTTTTTGTGGCTAAGTGACAATTGATGTTCTTCACTACTTGTTAGGACTTTATTTAGATTCTAAAGGTCTTCATAAAAATTTCTACTATGGAAGTTAAATCATCCATGTATACCTCCATGCAATCATTTACTGATTCAAAAAACATAACTAAGACAACACATTAGATAGTGGTTGGCCTATTATATATTCTAAAGGGTATAACTCCATAAGAAAAAAATTCCTAGGGATAGGTGAATGTTTATCTTGTCCTAGTCCTCTAGAGCTACATATATTCAATTATATTCACAAAATCCATCTCGGATGGAAAAAATAATTTCTAATTAGATTATCTAGAACTCAATCAATAAAAGGTAAGGGGAAATAATATTTGTAGATTATTTTATTTATTTCCATATAATTTGCATAAACTTTCCACTTGCCACCCTTTTTTTCAAGGCATAACACTAGGATGATAACTTGACAAACCATTACAAGGTTTTTTGTGGCTAAGTGACAATTGAAGTTCTTCACAACTTGTTAGGACTTTATTTAGATTCTAAAGTTCTTCATAAAAAATTCTACCATGGAAGTTAAATCATCCATGTATACCTCCATGCAATCATTTACTAATTCAAAAAACATAACTAAGACAACACATTAGATAGTGGTTGGCCCATTATATATTCTAAAGGTTATAACTTTATAAGAAAAAAATTCCTAGGGATAGGTGAATGTTTATCTTGTCCTAGTCCTTTAGAGCTACATATATTCAATTATATTCACAAAATCCATCTCGGATGGAAAAAAATATTTCTAATTAGATTATCTAGAACTCAATCAATAAAAGGTAAGGGGAAATACTATTTGTAGATTATTTTATTTATTTCCATATAATCTGCATAAACTTTCCACTTGCCACCCTTTTTTTGAATGACCACAAGTAGTGGCATCCATTTATTATATGAGATAGGATAGATAAATACCACCTTTAAGAGTTCCTCTATTTTGTCCTTGATAATTGCTTTGAGTGTTGGATTGAGTGTGCATAGTGGTTGTCTTATGGGTCTCACATCTTCTATGTAAATGTAGCGAGCTATATTTTTAGTTGAATTTCCTTTGTATCCTTATAATCCCAAGAAAAACCCTTCATATGAGAGATGAGAATATCAAACAATTTAATTTACTGCTATTATGATACTTAATTGCATCAAACAATTTTATCCTTCCCTCTACCATTTTGAGAATATTAAATAATTTTAATTTCCCACTAATCTAAAACATACCATTTAATTTAATATCAAACAATTTTATCCTTCCCTCTATTATTAGAGTCTTCATATATCTTAGAAAAGAGAGAAAATGATTAAGTAGGATCACTAAGGATATAAATGCCATTGCAACTAAAAATCCTAGTACTTTGGATTGCCCATATCCTAGGTGAGATTAATTGATGTTCTTTTGTTTTCACTAGAATAATTTATTTTTACATATAAAATAGATTAGTTTGAAAAGCAAAGCCTCACATTGCTCTAGGATGGCAAACACTTAGTTGCAAGCTCCAAAGTTAGTGGAGAAATTAGTTTGTTAGTTTAGTTAAATTACTTACTGTAATGTATGAAAAGTGATCCTAGGGTTTTACTAGGATTAACCACCTTTCACTACAAAACAATAGAATTCAGACCGCCAAGGGAATTAGATTGACTTTCAACCTAAAAGGTGATTCAACCAACCTTGGATCTAAATTGTTTTGGGGGATTGAAATGGATTTGGAATGAAAATGTAATGATGTAACTAAATGACTATGAAAATACACTATTCTAATACAAATATAGAAAAATTGAAAGTTGAAAGTCAAATTCTGAGACTAGATCTGGAAAGGGCATAGTAGTGTGCAACTGGCATATAAATATAAAGTTGAATTTGGGGGAACAAGTCACCTAGGGTGACTATGTCCTAGTAACTAAATCTAGAATCTGATTTCACAGTCCTCTAGAGTATGATAAGATCCTTATTCCTTTCAGGTTTCACTGCCAAATCTTCATTGGATGCTAAGATAATTGAGTTTATGTATTTTCTCAAGTTGTAGGGTTTAAATGTAACAATAAATAAATGATCTTCAATCTTCCTCTAAAATTCTTCAAATCTATAACCTACACATTCAAATAGAGAGGAAGGGTTGTGCCATATAGGGGCTTGCCTCATTCAAACCTCGTGTTGGTGTTTCCACCTCCATAATAAAAATTTGATGATAGAGAGCTTATCCTTTTGAGGGATAGAGGCTAAATAAAAAATGAATGATGAATCAACAATAGACTATAACACACCACCCAAATTTTATTTCCTTTAAGAACTGAAGTTATGCACATCACCTCAAGGATTGATTGCAAATTGACTTTATTTCTTGGAAGACCTACAAGGGTTAGTCCTCACAAACAAAATGATAACATAAACATGAACAAACTCACATAAAACTTGACATGATGCACTTCGATGTTGCAATGTTGCAATAAATCTACTCTTAACTGCTCTTGACTTGATAATGATCTTGTTTCCAAAATTACCTCTTAGATTTGAAATGATGAAATGACTAGGTATTTATATGAAATTAATCTAATTCCCAAAATTTAAATCCAAATATCTGACATTTGACATTTGAAATTCAAATAATAAATTTCCAACTCTGACATATTAAAAATAGGAGGCAGAATAAGGAGACTAAGTTTCCCAATCTTGTGGGATGTAAAGTTTCGAGAGAAAAATATTAAATGGTTTCCTTGGTTTTGTGAATGGGTTTTCTTGATAAATGTCCAAATAGGCCATGGAATGCATAATTTAGGACATTAGATGTACAATTAGGTCCATGTACTTAGGAGGGGGGAAAATCTAGTGTGAAATTGTCAAGGGTGATAGTTTATGATGTTACATTTAGCCCCCACTTTAGTGAGAGTATGAACTTATCCTCAAACTCACACTAAAGTAGAAAATATGTTTGTTGAATGCACAAGACAATTGAGAGGGGGGCAGTGAATCGATTGTACATTAAAATATCAATCCCTCATTAACATTCAAATCCACATTAACCTTATTAGCTTTTAATCTATTAGAGTGATTTAACATGAAAGAAAATAACAGAAACTGAGAACACAACACCTAAAACAATAGAACACTAGATTTACATAGAAAATCCAAGAAGGGAAAAACCACGGTGAGGATTAGCTCACAATATAAAGTAATTGCAACACTGAATACAATAGGCTCACTATTGGAGGGTTCACTACCCAAAAGAAAAGAAGGGATCATTGCTAGATTAGAAATAAGAAGATAGAAGAATGTTATAATGAGAAACCCATCTTAGAGCAACAAAACGATCTACCATTGTTTCACCAAAATATTCACACTCTCTCTATAGAATGTAGACACATTTTGCTCACTACTTCCAGTAGTCTTAGGCATTAAATCTCACACTGCATTTCACACTTTTGTACTTCACATAACACACCTCACATACATATCCTTCATCAAATAATCATACATATATACCATCTTCAACCTTGAAAATAGTTCACAAGGTTGGTTATGCACCTAAAATGTGAAAATTCAAGTTAGGTCGGCACCAAAAATTTCCACAATGGAAAGGAATAAAGGTGGACCACAAAAAACCTTAACTCATACCCAAATAAACTCATACACACCATGCCACATTTCCAAAAACATCGAGGCATATCCACAATTAGTGTAAACACCCAAGGGCAACTAAACTTGTGTTAACACCATTAATCAATTAAGTACACACTTCCTTTTATCCAAATACATGACTCACAAACCACACACAACACTTAAACACCAGATCTAGAATATTCCATCAACACCCTAAAATCCAAAAACTCCTTCACAACAACTTTTTCACCTGAAGAACATACTAATTATGCACAACTAGCTAACCTTCCACACACTACAACACTTGAATCCAACCTTGCAGAGCACCAAAACATAAAAAACTCAAACTAAAGATAGATATCAATAATATAAGCACACCCTCAAATCCGTAGACCAAAAACCAAACTACAGAGAAATGCAAAGCAAATCCATTTCTCCTAGACAACATTGCTTTCATAGTTCACACACTGGTGAACACAACTTTCTCTACACAGTGATTTAGAACCTAAAACTTTGGATATAACACCTTGTAACCTCTAATCAACATATTTGCACCACATAGATAGATCTTCAACCATGAAGAAATGGGAAGAAAAACACTGAACACCACTTTGTCACACTGAACACTTTTCAGCACACTGTTTCCTCTTTTATTAAAATTTTCTCAAAATCACTTAGAAACCAAGCACCACAAACTCAAACTCATCACTTGGAAAACTTCTACAACATCTCAACCACACAAGAGATTGAACATCACCAATGACCAATACATTATCATCAAAGAAACACTAGAGGTTGACGTCAATGATACTACTAATGACAACATAATGCAACCAATCAAAGCATCTCCATATACTTCCAACAATCTTCCCATAGAACTATTGGCATCAATGCAACAAAAAAGATATGTTGAAATCAATGACAACAAAAAATTACAACAATGTCAAGAGGGATCTGATTATCTAAATGTTGAAGAGATATGATGACAATGAATCTAGGGGGAGTGCACAAGCCCCCAAAATTCAAGATCCTATGACAAGACAACATAAAGATAAGGGAACACGCATGCATTAATGAAGCAAGACAAGATAAAATATGCACGACAAGAACACAACACAATACAAACATTATACAAACATATACAAACACAAACACAAGGTTAGTACTAAAAGGATTCAATTTGTTAAGGAAAAGAGACCCCAATCTTAAATTTTCCTCACATACCAAATGCCATCCATAAAATGTGTTGTCTAAAAAAAATAGGGCCCTCATAAGGATGTTAAATCACTCATGAGGTACATGGACCTACTAGCTAGCAAGTTGTGTTATGCTAGGTGTCCATGTAATATGATGGATTCCACAAGGCTGGCTAGTTGTGTTATAATAAGACACTCATGAAACACATGACTCCACTAGAAAGCAAGTTGTGTTATGCTATGTGGCCATGTTAAAAAGGGTGCTCAAGTTCATGAACCAACAAGTTGTGTTATGCAAGATCCATGGACTATCTTGAAAAATATTGGTTTTTAACATCCAAGGGGACAAAAATACTCACCTCAAGGGGTGCATAAATTTTAATGTCCAAGGGGATGAACAAAAAATTTCCAAGGGGACAAATGGCACTCACCTTAGAAGGTGCATCAAATTTTTAATGTCCAAGGGGATGAACAAGACTCATCTAAGAAGGCGCATAAAATTTAGCATCCAAGGGGATGAATTGATAACCATGTTGAGCAAGGGGAATTATAAACAACAACACCAATAAGGGGGTGTGTCAATAATTCAAATTTCACAAGACAAAATGGATAGGGGTATTATATTCCCCCCCTTAAAATGTCAACATACTTGTTATGTTGGTATTTTAAGGAGAAAAGAATGTACACTTTTAAAACTAGTTATCCTTGGTCCCCCAAGTGTAGAGACAAGGAAAACCATGCAAAAGACTATCATGTTGCTTCCATGTAAAATATGGTTGCACCTAGGATTGTACCACCATGAATGGAAATGAGAAAACACATAAAGCTAAAAATGCCACATAGTGATGAGAAACACCATAAAATTAATACCATTATTGTTTAGAGTGATTAGGTGCATCAACACATGGAACGGAACCACAATCCTTAAGTTATATTTTATTACTTGAGGCCTGACATTCATTGGTAGAATGACCATGCACTCGATGATATGCAAAAATTTTGTTATAATATTTATTTTATGTTTTTGAAGGAAGAGTAATCAAGTGGGCTTTTAGAAGCCTCATAAAAATATGCTCTTTCTCAATAGTGGAAGAAACTTCTTTCTCTTGTGAAGAAAATATTGCTCGCTTACCACAAGATGTCATACATTTAGTAGATAATAAAGAATTAGATGAAGATGGGGAAAAAGGTTGGAAACCTAGACCCTATTTGGAAAATTATAGTATATACTTCACTTGATCCTTATCATTTTTTTCCATGTTTAGAAATAATTTTGTATATACAAGCCCATAAAATTCTTCCAACTCAAATGAAGAAATAGTATCAACATGCTCCTCAGAAGAATTGTATTTTTCTTGAGCATGAAAATCCTTTTAAAGTTTTTTAAAGTTAGGAATCTTCCACTCATGAGGGATGGAATTTAAAGAGCCCCTATCACCATCATGGGTGATGTTTCTAGATTTGTTGATGTAGATCTAGATTGAGAAAATAAAACATAAGACTCCTTAGGTTTAGAATGTGAGATTTTGTACTCTCCTATAAAGGAGGGTGTAAAATGTAATGAACCCCAATCATCACCAAAACATGTGTTTGAAGATGAAAAAATATCATGAAAATCATTTGTATTTGACTCTTTAAGCTATGATGGAAAGATTTTAGACTCCCCTTTGAAACAAGGTGTGAAATATAATGACCCCCAATCATCATCTAAGCATTTTTTTGTGGGTGGAACAAAATCATGATTCTCATCAACATGTAGAGGTTCTATCTTTGAAGTTGTAATCAAAGAATTAAGAGAGTTGGAAGTGTCATGTTCAACTTTGGCTTGCGAATTATAACTTTTTCATTCACTTTAACCATATATATCTTGTCATTATATTCATATTTCATCTCTCAGTGAAGAGTAGATGAGACTCCATTCATGGAATGAATCCATGGTCTACCTAGTATAAGATTGTATTAAATAGGTCTTGGCATGATATAGACGGGTGTTTGTAAAATAATGGGCCCAACCTTAATGGGTAGCATGATCACCCCTAATAGTTGCTTACTAACATTATCAAAGCCACCAATATTAAAATCATTAGGTTCTATAACATTCGTGTCCACGCCAATTTTATCTAGAAGTTCAATGCTACAAACATTAATACCTAATCCATTGTCTATGAGGGTATGCCTAACTCCATTTTTATTAATGACCATTGTTATCATTAAAGCTTCACTTTTTTTGGATATCAAGCAAGGGTAATTCATGTTGAGGAAATGTAATATCCAACTTTGTCACTTGCATACAATCAAAGAAGGTTGCTACATCATTAAATTTAATAGAATTTGGGGCATCAATTGACTACAAAGCCTCTTGGAGCATCTTGTGGTATGTAGGTGATGTTTGAATCAAATCCCAAAGGGAGATTTTTATAGGAGTATTACGAAGTTTCTCAACAAGATCATATTCTTTACCACTATGTTGAGGAATATTAGATGTAGGTGGAAGGTATAGTTGAGCCAATGGGATGGATGTTGGTGTTTATTTTTCTTGTTTATTATTTTGTGTTATATGTGTGAGAAACTACATGATACTTGGTTGCTGCAACACATGATTACTAGTGAGTTGTTTTACAAAGTTTAGGATATGTCCATGAGGTTTAGGAGATCCTATAATAAGAGGTGACTTAGGGGGTCCAATAATTATAGGAATTTTAGGTGACACAATAATTAAAGGAGATATAAATGTTAATTGTGCATTCATAACCTCAATGAAGTCAACTACTTGTTGACAAACTTTTATTGATGGGGCATCTAATGACAATTTAGCATCTCCATATATGTAATCCATCTTATTTTCTTTTAGATAATAAGTATCAATGGTTTCATCCTTTTTTCCCACAATATCTTCCCAAGATGGATAGGAATTAGGAGAGAAACACATAAGATTCTCATGATGCTCAATGATTGGATCTTCTAGCACCAAGATATCTTCTTCACAAGTAGGTAAGATATCAGGAGAAGAACAAACATGATTTTCAATGATTGCATTATCTTTCACCAAGCTAACCTCACACATAGGAGAGAAAGTGAGAGAGGGATCAACGAAAAATAACAAGAGGAGAAATAAACTCATTTTCACATACCTAGAACAAAAATTCTTTGAAATTCTTAACAAGATCTAACAATAGAAAATGAATAATGATAACACAATATTTTTGCAATAGAACATTATGTTATGTCCTATGGATCAAACTAGCATTGTTTTAGAAAAAAAAACAATTACAAGAATGATCTTTAGAGATTGAGGCCAAATCTAGGCAGGGACTAGAGACAAGGTACTGCACATAAATTTTGGACTCAATTTAGCTAGATAAAGGCACCTAGGGAACCTATGTTTGGTGGGTGTTTTTAGAAACTTTTAAAAAATTTCACGATGTATAGTGTCTTAGGGTCTTATGCCTCAAAGGTTCAGTTCTAAAAGTCAACAGATTTCTAGAAATACACCAAAACCTAATTTTGTTATATGAATCACATACATGCATGTAATTTTGGATATTTTTAGAGTAATTGAATATGTTCAAATGATAATTTCCAAAAATTAAATACTATAATTGACTGATTTTTCCAAAAGTACAAAAAAGTAATGCTTTTTGATCTTTTGGAATGAAAATATTATTTAATTTTGTCACTTTTTCAATGTTTTTCACCAAAATATGCAATGCATAAATGATCAAATAATTTTGCAATTAATTTTCTTAGTGGATATAACTCAAATCTAAACCTTAGATGAGGAAAATAAAATCTAAAAGTTTTTTGCAATTTTTTCAAATTATTTTTCAATTTTTATGATGAAAAAGTAATGAAAATGGATATTTTTTTTAAATAAGTGCAGGTGCACCCTTGGAAGGACATGTCTTCATGAGGAAACTTTAAGTTTTTGGTTTAGAAATGCTAGTCTCATGATGTAATAAGGTTTTAATGGCCACAATATTCATGTAATAATTCATAGATAGATAATTAGGAGCATTTTTGGGCATAAAATGTAAAAAGTGCAAAATTGACAAAATGTTGTCAAGACAATTTTGTAAAATTGCAAAATATGCCAAATAATGGAAGGCGAAGAGTTAAGTAGTTGTAGAGTTGGTTTTAGGCATTGGAGATGTTTATTTAAAGTCATTTGAAGCTTTCCATACTTTGAGGAAGGTTGGAAGTTGATGTAAAAGCAAAGGTTTCAATGAAATGTTCTGTTTTCAATTAATTTTTTGTAAATTCTTGATTTTAGGCCATTGAATGGCCATTTCCTAAGCACAAATTCATTCCCCCTCCATATAATTCGATAGCCCTATGAATCTTCTTTTATTTTTTTCTAGTTTCATGTAATTTGATGCATTTTTTAGTGAGATATTCAAGTTTTAGTGAAAATGGGTAGAAACCCTAATCTAGGGTACCCGAGTACATTCAAAATTGCATATCTTCAATTATATCTGATGGAAATTGATAAAAACTTGTGTGGAAGGATTTTATGATATATTCTAACAGTTTTCTAAGTTTTAGAGCAAAAGAAGGTGGTTTGAAGCATATTCAAGCAAGCCCTAGGTTTACATAAAAACTGGTAAAATTTACAAACAAAAGGGTTTTATGAAACTTGCACGTGGTTTTTGAGTCTTTCATGAGTGTATTTATTTAGGAGGGATGCTTGGGTGTGTGTTGATCCCATTTTATATAGGTATTGGTGCTTCTAAAGGGTTTTGGAGTCCATTTAATTGAATGTCCTAATATGACAGAGTTGATACAGTCCTAGTTAGGACAACAAATACATACCTTGTCATCTTTTACATTGAAGGACCATGAAATAATTGAAGAGTGTTTGTTTGTGGAATCTTAAAAAATTTCTTTGATCCATGTTGAGAGTTTCTTTATTTTTTGTATGCCTAATATGTAGGATTGAGTGTTCTATGGAAGCCTAATAGTCCAATTGGGTCTGTGCATTTTGGAAGTCCTTACTCTTGAGATGTTTGTGCGGTAAGGGAGTTTTGGGCCTATCTCTTGGATGATGAATATGGTGTTTAATGAATCTACAAGTGGATTGGTTCTTGAAACCTAGTTTCAGTATTTTGGAACAAGGTTTTGTAAAGAGGTTTTGAGTCCTATTTGCAAAGACAAACAAAGAAGGTTTTGAGTTTTGCTTAAAGAGATTGAGATAGTTGATTTTCTTCCTTTGTATTGCATCAAAGTGGTATCAGAGTTAGAAGGATCTGGGAAGAGAGAGATTTAGTTTTGTGTTGTGTTGTGTAGGTTGAAGAGAGAACTTGAATTCCCAGGTGAGGCAAAGAGAATTTGTGAAGCAAGGAGAAGCTTGCTTGAGTAGAGGAAAAGATGGAAGTGTTAAGAAGGTATTTGCAGGCAAAGGAAGAAAGGAAGAGACAAGAGATGATTGAAAAAGAGATAGTTGAGTTAAAGCAAGAGATGAGGAAAAGGGAAGTAGAGTTCAGTGATTTTTATACAGAGTCTATGATGAAGGTGGAATAGTTGTATAGACAAGCAACAAGCTAGAATTTGACAGTGAAAAAGAGAGTTACATGGCCCATAAAGAAGATAGTACACAAGAGAGGATGATAGCATTTTTTATGGAAGAAGATCAAGAAAAAGTCAAACAAGTTGTGTTGATGATAAAAGAGGACAAACAACAAGAAGTAGTAGCTAGATTAGAGTTTGAAGACATAAAAAGAACTGATTTTGGAGGGAAATGATGAAAAAGAGAAAGAAGATGAAGAATTTGAGGATGCTGAAGAAGGATTCAACGATGAAGATAAAGATGTTGTAGCTATTTCCAAGCATGAAGATGAAGGAGAAATAGAGATAAAGGACCTGATTGCAGAAGGAGAAGACCTTGAGTTAGTATCAAGAATGGATGAAGAAATGATCAAAGATGAATTGATCTTGGGGGTTTGCAAAGAACTGAAGAAAAATGAAGGTATTGTGGTTGGTTTAGTATGTTATTTCTTTATTGTGCTAATGTCTTGGACAGGAAAAAACTTACAGATAAAGATGCAGTAGCTTGAAGAAAGACAAATGGAGATTGTAACACTTCAAAGCATGGATAAGAAAATTCATAGAGACAAAATGAAATGGAAGCATGTTGGCATAGACCAACTCAAACCATAGGCACGTAATGCCTAGTCTCATGATGTCATAAGGTTTTAATGGCCACAATAGGCACGTAATAAGTCATAGTTAGTTAATTAGGAGCATTTTTGGGCATAAAATGTAAAAAGTGAAAATTTGACAAAATGTTGTCAAGAAAATTTTGTAAAATTACAAACTATGCCAAATAGTGGAAGGCGAAGAGTTAAGTAGTTGTAGAGTAGGTTTCAGGCATTGAATGTGTTTATTTAAAGCCATTTGAAGCTTTTCATACTTTGAGGAAGGTTGGAAGTTGATGTAAAAGCAAAGGTTTCAATGAAATGTTCTGTTTTCAATTTATTTTTATAAATTCATGATTTCAGGCCATTTGTTGAGCACAAATCCATTCCTCCTCCATATAATTTGATAGCCCTATGAATCTTATTTCATTTGTTTCTGGTTTCATAAAATTTGATGCATTTTTTAGTGAGATATTCAAGTTTTACTAAAAACGGGTAGAAACCCTAATCTAAGGTACTCAAGTGCATTCAAAATTGCATATCTTCAATTATATCTAATGGAAATTGCTAAAAACTTGTGTGGAAGGAGTTTATGATAAATTCTAACTGTTTTCTATGTTTTAGAGCGAAAGAAGGTGGTTTGGGGCATATTCAAGCGAGCCTTACGATTTTTTTACATAAAAATATGGTAAAAAGGGTTTTATGAATCCTGCATGTGGTTTTGAGTCTTTCATGAGTGTATTGATTTAGGATGGATGCTTGGGAATGTGTTGATCCCATTTAAAATAGGGATTGGTTCTTCTAAAGGGTTTTGGAGTCCATTTAATTGACTGTCCTAACATGACAAAGTTGATATAGTCCTATCAAGACAACAAATACACACCTTGTCATCTTTTACATTGAAGGACTATGAAATCATTGAAGAGTGTTTGTTTGTGGAATCTTAAAAAATTCCTTTGATTCATGTTGAGAGTTTCTTTATTTGTTGTATGCCTAATATGTAGGATTGAGTGTTCTATGGAAGCCTAATAGTCCAATTGGGTCTGTCCATTCTGGAAGTCCTTATTCTTGAGATGTTTGTGTGGTAAGGGAGTTTTGGGCCTGTCTCTTGGATGATGAATATGGTGTTTAATGAATCTACAAGTGGATTGGTGCTTGAAACCCAATTTGAGTATTTTGGAACAAGGTTTTGTAAAGAGGATTTAAGTCCTATTTGCAAAGACAAACAAAGAAGGTTTTCAGTTTTTCTTAAAGAGATTGAGATAGTTGATTTTATTCCTTTGTATTGCATCAGTTATCACCAAGATTTTCAAATAACCTAGGTTTTAAATTCAATTTTAAAATATTATGCATTGAAAAATTAGAAAAAAAATTAGAATTGTGAAAAACACGAGGCACGGGATCAAATAATGAACAAAGACACCTTCCATGCAAGAGAGCTACAAATAATAATATGCAATATCATCAACAAGAAAAAGATCCAGAATATCTAGATTAAAGTTATCAAATGTATGATAATACAATGAGAGTTGAGTGTTATATAGGAGCAACCTTAAATGAGAAAGGGATTAGATCACGACAAGTGTCAACATTTTATGTAATGAGACAAAATGATTTGATAATAGCTCTTTAGTTAACATAAAACAACATTCCTAAGTTTAGCTTAAGTGCATGAGAATAAATTAGACTAATAATTAATTAATGATTAATTAATTATTAGCTAATTCATGATTTCTCTAACACCACCCCTTAAGATGAACTTAGGGAGTAGCTAAAATCCCTAAAAAGAGAATGCATGATGGGTCTTGGAAAACAAGGCTTGGTGAGGTACCCATATACAAACAATCTAATCTCTCACAATTGGAGAAAAGAAGAAAACCACATGGGAAAAAATCCTCTCTAAAAGAGAGAAAGGAAATGAAGGACTAAAGAAGCCTCCAAAATAGTGTGAAGAACTAAGAAGCATTCAAAATAATGTCCCAAAAAGAAGAGAAACATGTAGAACATCACTGAAGCATGAAGACTTTGTAGAAAATTATTGAAAGGTGATTGATATAGTGTTGAAATGAATAACCTCAAGAAATAGGAATGCAAGAGTGTCCATATGGTAAATGCTCCATCTCATTGAAATGCATGGGTAACCAACCACTGATGTACACTGCATCCACCTAGTATATAGGAACAAAAAATATATACATAGATCACTCCAAAAAATGAAACCAAGGAAACATTAGAACCAACAGTAGAAACCCCCCATAATGCAGAAAAGGGAGAGCTAAGACAAATCCACTAAAACTATGTGAAACCAAGAAGTGCATGTGCAACTGAAGAGTACCTACAAATAAAAGGGTGTGCAAACTAAGGCACATACACATAAGACAAGAATCACCAAGATTCATTGTTGTTGTGGAAGGGATAGACACTTGACAAAGGCATGTTGGAAAAACAAAAGGCCTACACAACCCCCGCATGATAATTTATATCATAGTGTAAGTACAAAAGGAATAGTAAGATGTGCAAAATCCCCAAAAAGTATACACCTAAACAGTATTTTATCTGAGTGCGTCTAGAAAAGAGAAATTAAATGCAAAATATGTCTACAATGTCCACATAGGATAAAATGATAGAAATACACATAGAATGTCCAAAAATGAGTCATCTCATGCAAATGTAAAGTTTTTAGGAATTAAGACGTCCAAGTAATTCACCAGAATGTGAAAACACAAAAAAAGAATAAAATTTACTTGGAGAGAAATATGGAAAAAATGCATGGATGGTTGTGAAGAGCTTTGAGAGACCTTCGCAATGCCACTAGAATCATGAAAAATGAAGAAATGGGATAAATGTTATGAGCTCAAGATTGAAAACAACACCTCTAACTTCAATAGGTTATAAAATGTACTAGTAGTAAAATTTGAGAAAGAAAATAGCACCATTGGATAGTGCTTGAAACTAGCTTTCTGACGATATCTTATTTTCCCAATTTTGATACCCGAGCATAAAGTTATGCCCATTTTCTCAATTCTGCCTATTTTGCAAAACAAAACAAACAAACAAAAAAATTAGCCCCCAAGGGTTGGGTGTTGGTTGCCCATGTGACCCTGGGGGTTTGATATTTTTTTAAAAAAAAATTTGGCCCCCCTATCAGTAACTACTGCTAGTGGCTCTACAATCACTAGTGATTAGTGGCTTAGCAGCTAACAGGTTGCCAACAACCCTAATGATGGCCATAGGGGGGCACTACTCCATGGGCAATGCTTGTTGTTTGTTATTTTTTTGAAAGATGTTTCGTACAATTTGTACAAGGCCCATATGACCCTTGGGGAAAAATAAATTTACTTTAGAGGCTCTTGAAACCAAAATAGGGAAAGTTTTATATCAAAATTCATCAAATTAGCCTCCTAAATCCAATGGTGAGGTCTTTTTGTGCCAAAATGCACCTAAAAATTTCCCACCTCCAAAAATTGAAAAAAAAAATGGAGAATCCAGATTTGAAGCATGTAACCCTTGTTCAAGAAAAACACTCATAAATTGACAAGGGGGTTTGCAAAATCCATTCTCTAGTACCATGTTAAAATTGTGAAAAATGCAAGCCACATGATCAAACAAAGAACAAAGACACCTTCCACGTAAGAGAGTTGCAAACAATAATATGCAATATCATCAACAAGAAAAAGCTACAAAATATCTAGATTAATTATCAAAGGTATGATAATACAATGAGGATTGAGTGCTATATAAGAGTAACCCTAAATGAGAAAGGGATTAGATCATGACAAGGCTCAAAATCTCATGCAATGAGATAGAATGATCTAATAATAGCTCTCTAGTTAACATTAAAAAGCACTCATAAGTTTAGCTTAAGTGCATGAGAATGAATTAGACTAATAATTAATTAAAGATTAATTAATTATTATTAATTAATTATTAGTTAAAACATGATTACTCTAACAAAAAATGTAAGTGCAAGATATGTTGGGTTCACCAAAATGTAATGTATGAAAAGTGATCCCAGGGTTTTACTATGATTAACCATCTTTCACTACAAAACATTAAAATTTAGATTGGGGAGGGAATTAGATTGACTTTCAACCTAAAAGCGAGTTAATCAACCTTGGATTTAAATTGTTTTGGGGGTTTGAAATGGATTTGGACTAAAAATGTAATGACGTAACTAAATGACCATGATAATACACTATTTTGATGCAAATACAAAAAAATTGAAAGCTAAAAGTCAAATTTTAAGACCAAATCTAGAAAGGGCAGAGTACTATGCACTTGGCATATAAATCTGGAGCTGAATTTGGGGGACCAAGTTGCCTACGGTGACTATGTCCTAGTAACCAAAGCTGGAATTTGATTTTGCAGTCCTCTAGAGTCTGATTAGAGCCTTATTCCTTTTGGGTTTCATTGTCGAATCTTCGCCAAATGCTGAGATAATTGACTTTTCATATCTTCTCAAGTTGTAGGGTTTGAATGCAATAATGAATAGATGATCTTCAATCTTCCTCTAAACTTCTTCAGATTTATAACCCACATATTCAAAAAGAGAGGAAGGGTTGTTCCATTTAGGGGCTTGCCTTAGTCAAACCCCGTGTTAATGTTTCCACCTCCATAATGGCAAAGTTGATGATAAAGAGCTTATCCTTTTGAGGGATAGAGGTTAAATGACAAATGAATGATGAATCAACAATGGACTACAACTCACCACCCAAATCAGATTCCCTTGAAGGACTGAAGTCATGCACATCACCTCAAGTTTTGATTGCAAATTGGCTTGATTACTTGGAAGTCCTACAAGGGTTAGTCCTCACAAACAAAATGATAACATAAACATGAACGAATTCACATAAAACTTGACATGATGCTTCAATGTTGGTATGTTGCAATAAATCTACTCTTGAATCCTCTTGACTTGATAACAATTGCTTGATAATGATCTTGTTTCCAAAATTGCCTCTTAGATTTGAAATGATGAAATGACTAGGTATTTATATGAAATTAATATAATTTCCTAAAAATTAAATCTCGATAGCTGACATTTGACATTTGAAATTCAAATAATAAAATGCCAACTCTGACATATTAAATATTGGAGGAAAAATAGGGGACTAAGTCACTAAGGGAAACTTTTTCCTAGCCCTATTTTGTGAGATGTAAAGTGTCAGGAACAAAATATTAAGTGTTTTCATAGGTTTTATAAATGGGTTTTCTTGATAAATGTCCAAATGGGCCATGGAATGCATAATTTAGGACATTCAATGTATAATTAGGTCCATGCACTTAGGAGGGAGCAAAATCTAGTGTTAAATTGTCATGGGTGACAATTTACAATGCTACACTTACTATTATGCTTCATTTAAAAATTGGAAAACTAGTTCATATTGTCACAAAACATTCAAAAAACAATTGCATAGTCATTCTTTCCTTGAATTATTGTAACATAGAAAAATAAAACAATTATGGTTAATTATTTCATTCATCTCTTGGTAGACACATAAAATAGAAAAAAATCAAAATGAAAACGTAGTTTTCATTCAATTAGTTAGTGGTGCAGGAGCACCATGACAACCTCATGATTCTATGATGAAATTTTTGAAATGATGATCAATTTTGTTGTTTCACATTGTTCAATGGTTATTTGATTCATTTTTCCATGCAATAGAGTCATTAGGAGGCCATTATTTCATAAAATGTAAAAAAAGAAGTCAATGTATTCAAAGGTTGTCACAAATATGTAAAAAAATTGTAAAGTTGCAAAAATAAAGCAACATATGGAATATGAAAGATCACATTGGTTTTTGGTGTTGGTGGGTAGTTAGAGAGTTGTTAGAATTTCAAAGGTCATTTGTATGCCTTTAAAAAGGCTCTTTGTACATTTAGAAGCTTGTGGGTGATTGCACAATTGAATTTGAAGGAATAAAGGCAGTGTTTATGCATTTTTTTCTACAAAAAATTATTGTTTCAGGCCTTGGTACGACCCTATATGGCCATGAATGGGTGTCTAAATGATTGTAAGTGTTATATTATTCAATCACCTTCCATTTTCACTTTGTTTCATGTAAATTGGTGAAATTTTGTGAGAGATATTGAGTTTTTCCTAAAAATAGTTAAACCCTAATTTAGGGTAACTAGAGATTGAAGAATTTGTGTTTCTCTTAATTCAAATGTGGAAAAATCCTAATTTTTGGTGGAAGGTGTCCTCATAACATCTACTCTCTTATTCTTAAAATTTTCAAACCAAAGAATGAAGATAAACGTGTGAGAGATTGAAGAATAGGACTGTAAAACTGGAAAAATAGAGTTTAAGAGGGCTAACATTTAGGGATTGAGAAAATACCTTGGTAAATGGACTTTAGGCGTTTCTAAAAGCATATGTTGATTTAATTTAACATGTTTTAATTTTTGGATAGGAGAAATTGATTTTGGATATGGTTTATTCAATAAGCCCTAAGTCAGCTACAGTGGAAGAAAACTAGTAATTCTAGAATACAGTGGGGTTTTGGGCATTTTTGATCTTGGTTTTGAGACTTTTATTAGTGTTATGGGTTTTGAAAAGTGCTTAGATGTATAATGAGTCCATTTCAAGATTTTTATTTGGTATTGGATTCTATTTAATAACTGTTCAATCAAGACAATATTGTTACAATCCAATTTTGGAATCAACAAATGAGGGTCTTGGGTAGGTGTTTGAGAAAATTGTCTTGAATACAGGATTGGGAATGTTCTAAGTTTGTTTTACAGACATATTTAGGTGTGTTGGAGCTATTAGTGAATGAATTTTGGCTTGGAAAGGTGAAGTTGATTGTTTGTGTGGTCTAGAAGGACCTAAATGCTGAAATAAGGACATTCATAATAAAATGGTAAAAATGTGAATGGGCAGACTAAGTAAATTGTTTGTTTTTTATTAAGTTGAGATTACTAAAGTGTTTGGAAGGTCCTATAGAGAATTGGAACTCCTATTTGTAAATTGAATGTTTGAGTTGAGAGATTTGTGAAGGAAAAGTGAACAAATGATGAGTAATCAAATAAGATTGTTTTGAGTTTTGTTAAAAGAGATTGAGTAAGTGATTTTCTTCTTTTGTACTGCATCAGTTAGGTTAGCTTTTTCTAGTGTATATGGAATCCAAAAAAGATCAAAAACATAGGTTGGTTGATTTCTTAGTCTCATTTTCGATAGTAGTTCAATTTGTAAATAATTACTTTCTCATCATTTAAGTTGTTAAAAGGATTCAAATAAGCAAAGAAACAAACTCTTGCACAAAACCTAGGACCTCTCATTTTTTATCTAAGGGTTCCCAAATATAGTCATCCAAATCAAATAAACAAACTCAATAAAAAATCAAGCAAGAAGACCATCAAAGCACACCAAAACCTTGACGAGCAATAATTAACCCAAAAATATTTGAACCCACATTCCTAAAACGTTAACATTTACATTCACTCAACCTCACTCACATCCAACTTTTCATGCTCATGTGTCTTGGAGTCATAGAGGATTGAATAAACACTACCCTAAGGGAGCTATGGGAGAATTAACCCTTTTCTAAAGCTCATCAAGAAGCAACAAGCTTAAGCAATCCAAAAAATACAAGAGAATGATCAAGAATAGGTAGTTGTCTTGATAAATAAACACCTTATTTGAGGAGCAAACTTGTTCCATTGACCCGCTCTTGGAAAACACTCACCAAGAGCTTGAAATTATAAGAGCCCTTAATGCAAAAACTTACATAATAGTCATCACCACACCTTTGCAAAGGTTTGTGAGGAAAAATCCACACATCACCCATGACACCATAGCGACTCTCATCACAAACCTTGTTGCCAAATTCAAGACAAGTTTCTCCCTTGGGAAGAAGAAAGTCCCCAAGACACTCCCCTACTCCACTTGCTCTTGTCATGTGAGCATGAGTGATTTGGTCATACACAAAGCCATTTGTGAGTATCACATGTGCCTCCTCACTTCCAAATTGTACACTGTAGTGGTGAGTTGGATTTGCTGAACATGAGGACTTGATTAGACAAATGTCTCAAAATCTATCAATTGGTTGTGGCCTATTTGGTTCAAATCTATGCCAACAGAAATAACCTACATGTGTGTAAAAAATTGATAGGGTTGGGGGGTGGAGGCGAGGGGGAGTGTAGAATTGAACCTAGACTAATGGAAGTGAACTAGCAAGGAATGAGCGATTTTAGTAGATTTTCCTTAGCTCATTATCCTCGTGTGTTGAAGTGGGATGATGTTTTCAAACACCATTTGATAATTTGCTAAGGGAGGGTCATGCTCTCAATCAAGCCGCTTGGTAGATCAATTCAATAATAATAAATTGAGATTGAAGATAGCATACAAACATGTAATATGCCTAAGATGATGTATGTGATGTATGCTATAATAATACGATTATAATTCTTAATATTACTAATCTTATGATATATAAATGAATAAGGACATGCAATATATATATGTATATATAGTCCTTGAATACAATAATATAATGCACAAGTCTATACAAACATCAAATACACAAATACACAGTGACAACGATTCTCCATTTATAAATATAATCCAAAATAGTCAATAAGTGAAAAGAGCATATGGGATTTTGATCATTACACGTGTAAAGAAAGCACTTGCACTTCCTTATCCAGATAGGGCACGTCATGTTAGTCTGGCGCACTAATCAGTGATTTGTTTTTACTTCCTCCTCGAAACTGAGGGAGCTTGAAACAAGTCTTGTTTTGCTCGAGAAAAAGGTGTCAATGGCAATTGCTTCAGCTAGCTCACTAAGGATAGGAGCTGCACTTCCAATTTCCTGCAGACAGAAAGAACAGTTGAGGATTTTATTGTTTGAAAAATCAAAATTTGCCATCCAATCTAGCTGTCTGAAGTATCAGATTGGTTACAAGTAATATCTATTCTTATTTTTAAGAAAAAAAATGGTATTCTTGGATTAAGATCCATGAAAATTAGTTAAGTGAATATAGTAGAAAGTGTTTTTAGATTAATTGTATATTTTTATATAAAAATTTCATAGATCACTAAGTATGATCTCAAATGACAATTGAATCCACAAACACTTTCTTTTAACATCATAAATTTTGAAAAACTCATGCTTATTGTAATTAAGTGAATGTTTACTTCATGATGTTTGAAGTAGTTTAAAGCATTGGTTTAGTCAGTTTACAAACCCATATCTTGATCAGGGTTCTATCGTATCTTGGCCTGTCACTGGGGCTCTTCGTTTTGAAAAGAATAATGGGCATTGTTGCTCGCATTCAATTTGGGCTTTGGGAACGATGGCTGCTTTTCATGTATGGACTGAAAGCTGGTAACTCTGGTGTTTTAATATGTAGATGGGCTCTAGGAAAATTCACCGCCAGTAATTTATTAATGGAAAATTCACTGTCAATAATTCACTGTGGAAAAATTCACCGCCACCAGCAATTCATCGTCATGAAAAATTAACTGTCAAAAAATCATGCAATTAATTTTTCGCGCAGTAAATTTTCCCACAGAAGTAAATTTTCCAGAAATGAATTGCTGAGGGTGAATTTACCGTATGCCATGTAGATGTCCTCCTAGTGCTATGTAGGAGTTATAGTCCGCCAAATGTACTCTACTCTATGATATGATATGTGCTCCCTTGATTTTTTTATGGATTAAATTATGATCCAATGCCATGCCACCTTCTGCACCATGCTTGCTGGCCACTTGAGGGAACCTGCTTAACACACCGAACAGAAGGGTGCAAACTGAACAGAGATTCATAAGTTATAATTACACAAACAATTGATTGAAAGCCACGTGTAGCAGAAACAGAACTTCTGTTGTCTTAAATCTTCATGATTACATGTTTAAGGGGCACTAGTATATGCAATTTCACTTCAGATGGGATTCTCGTTGCAAATTTTCTTTGTTCCACAGGGATGCGTCCCTGTGGTTCAGTTCTGTAGGGGATGTGGACGGAGGACCTTTAGAGGCGTTCTGCAAGTGGATCCAATACGTGGGACATCCTATAAAATATTTGCAATAAGAAGCCCTGCTTACATCTGAATGTCAGAACCATACTTACACGATCCCACGGGAGTGTAGATTCTCGTGATCATCAATAAAGAATGTTGCCATCTGTTGACATCTGTCGACATAGCAAAAGGGGCTACGGTCAAGCTAATGCACCCGGAACATGGATAAGATTTGCAGGATACTTACTTGAATTTAGTTATATCGAATAAGTGATATCACCGTTTTTTCGCATAGGATATTCTGGAAAGATAAACTGGAGATGATGAAAATAATAAAATATAATTCCAGAGTTCTCTCAGATGTAGTATCATTTTATATTTAATTTTTACTTTATATCTGCTAATTTTAATGAGAAAAGCAATTGATATGTCAAATTTTCCTGCTGTAAAATGCATTTTGTATTTTTTTTTATTTAAATTGTTAGGGGATGTATGGGCCCCCCAACCCTTGGAGAAAGATAACCAGATACCATAAACTGCTATAACAAGAAGCAACCTTTAACAGTTGTACAAATAAACACATGAAACTAGCAGATCTAAAATAAAATACAAAAAAACACCATAGCTGATCGTACCAACCACCTACAACAGCCTACTAAAAAGAAGCTAGCCCAACAAAAACCATAGACTGTAAGAGAGCCTTCAAACTACACCACATTGTTGCATTCCAGAGCTTGCTTTTCCTGCCCAACACACCACGTCTTCCAACGAAACACCGCTGTACTGTTCACCTGCCACTGCATGAGAATCTTGAGCAACATCATCAGGGGAAGGGAACCTCACACCGTGATTCAGCTCTTTCTGTCTCCTGGCACAATGAATACCGTTCTCACACAATACTAGAGTCATGAAGTTGCTCGAGACTTCCAGGTGACCCTTAATCGATGAGGCCTTTGAGCACCTTCCCAACATCTCCACAGAAAAGCCTAAGCACACACAATCCACGGTGCACCATAGCTGGGTCCAGCACTTCGATTGCCTTCTCAAATTGTGTTTGCACATTTTCAGGCCAGCCTTGGTCCGTCAACTAGCTCTTCGTGACTGGCTTTGCAACTCTCTCGCTTTCATTACCAAACCCATTTTACCAAATGCTCAGGCAAAAACAAACACAATAGCCAGAGCCTCAGACCTGCATTGGGGATCTCCACTACCAGATTCGAAATGAACTCTGCCTGGATAGATGCTTTAGACCTTGGCTTCCTAATATTTCCCATACCCTGCTCACCAAGCACACCTTTGATAAAGCCGAGAGCAACCATAGTGTTGCAAGTGAAAATAGGCTTCAGCCTGTTGCCTGCCTGCCACTATGCCCTTCCGCCGTGGATCCCTCGCCTTACCTGCTTTCTTCCAACAGATCATAACTGCAAATGCAAAATATGGAACACACAAACGTGCCGCTAGAGTCACACCTAGGTGCCAATTTGCTTCTGAACACAATATCAAAGCTTCATTTAAATTTTTAATTTTTAATCTTTATCTATACATGTTTAATTTTGTACAGCCATCTTCCTGGTTGTTCCTTTTCCCTAGAATTTTATGGGGACTTCCATGTGTCCCATTTTTGTGTCACTGCATTACCCTATTCTCTTCAAGATGTAACTTGGTTCGACATAACAATTTTTAGACTTAGCTCTACACAAGGATGCACAATACATATGGCATCAAAATTCGCAAATCAAGTAAACTATCTCATATTTATGCTTGAGCTGGAAGCTCAATGTGTACAAAGAAGGTAGCTGCTGACACTCCTATCTACTACAGGCAGTTCAGTATGTATTTCTTTGGTTGCACAACATTCACTTCTTAAGGCACATGAACAAATTTCCATTATATGGTGCGGTAAAATCTCTTCACTTAAGCTTTTGGTCAATATCCTTTGCAACAAAACTCTCCCAAAACCATAGTTGGGTTGAAGGAATTGATTGGTCCTGTAAACAATCATCAACAAATGTTTATATTATTATGCACAAATCGTATTACTTACCATGTTGGGTGGCTTTACCTTGTGCCAGTTTATGTATTTTGAATCCATTATCCAATTGTTAATGGCTACTATATGTTCACATGTTTGTCATTGGCTGCCATGTGGCCATATATTTGTTATTTGCTACCATGTGAGTATATGCTCAACGAAGCAACTAACATCAATTGTGTGCGCATTGGCAAATGAGCTTTAACTGTTAGCAATCTGTAGAATAATTAATGCCCTTAATTGTTTGGAACATCAAAACAATTTTTTTTAATGGTTGGTGAGTTCTATTCAATGTAACTCAGCGAATAACTCGCCTGCTAGGAAGTAGTCAGAAATCAAATTGATGCAGTACAGATAATGGACCCAAGGAAGAGCAGCCTTCTTCTTCCAGCTAGACCACACAACCCTACCACTACTAGACTCAACTCTGGAGATGAAATACTTTCAGAAATGAAATCTCAAACCATGCCCCACAATGCTGAAGCAAAACCCATTATAATCTCCAATGACACCCTGACATAGATGTCAACAGCAAACTTAACATCCCAAATTTAACCCATAGCAATCATACCTATTTACTGATGTTTTAAACACACTCAAAGCCTATCAAAGACACAACGATTTTCTGATTCAAATATGATATAAAATTCTGAACACATCCATAGTCCATACAATTGCTGACTTTAAAGCAGAACAACATATGTCATATGCAAATCATAGGATTTTATTACTCAAATTTTAGAAGCATCATAAGTTTGTCACGTCTCTAGCTCATCCAAACAACATTCACAATCTCCCAACCCATATGCAACTCTTCAATGCCTTATTTTCTGATCTTACTCTGTTACACACATAAAACAAATCCTAACGCTCAAACCAATCCAAAAACAAGCTTCAAAACAACTTAATACAATCCTACAGAAATTTTGACAGACTTTTCCCTTACAAAACTAATTTTCCAATCCTGCAAATCCTCACAACACCCTCAAATCTTGAAATGCAGCAATATCCCTGCAAAAACTTCACATATCTTCTCAGTCTCCTTTCTTTTGGGCACCTCCTAGTTTTCTCGTCTGAGCTCTTGATGACTTGCAAGCGAAAAAGATATTTCGTCTCCTTCCTACACCTTGTCACATTCTTCTAGAAGCTAACATTTCTCATTATCAACAAGAATTTTTATGCATTTCTTCAAATGTGGTGCCATTCTCCAAGGGGTTTGAATGAGGACTAAGAAATGTAATTCCCCAAACAATAATTACTCCAAATGTAACTCCTCCATGAGGTGGCAAGATTCTCCAAGTGACAGAAGCAATAATAATCAAATTTACAACAGATAATCTTTCCCAAATATGACATCCATCTTCAAGAGAAATAAGTAACAAAGAGGGGAATATGAAATGTAACTCCCATAATTATAACACCCCTTACATGCATCATAATTAATCAATAGGGTCCATGGAAGAATCTAGGAAGTCAACACAATTAAGACAAGGCATGCAAGATTCTCCCCAAATTGTATCTCCTCCACACATAAGTGCCCCATTCAAGGTCATTGGCATGCAAAGGAAGGTCAAACATTTAATCTAAACAAGCAAGATGCAAGCAGCTCACCATCCCAAGTGTCCTTATAAGAAATTGTGACTCCTCAACTTCCATGGGGTGTCAAGAACAAGTGTACAAGTATCAATAGAATACTTACAAACGTTCCAACCAAAGCTCAATGTCCAAGTGAGAGGGAAACCATTTGAACTGAATAATTTGAAATGTAGAGTTTGCCTTACTCACCTAGAAACATAATATTTGACCACAAAATTCCAAATTGCAATAAAAATATATTTTGGTTGTTGTTGATTGCATGATACCTAAGATGATCCTATATCAGACAACCTAGGTATGATTTTGTGAGCATAGTGCTCATAATACAAGGCTGGGTGGTAGAACCACCCTTCTTATTTGTGAACAAATATCAGAGCAACCCATCACTAGAGATAGACACCTCAAAAGAAATATGTTTTTCTTTGTTTGCCTCTTCCAGCTTTTGGCTGGGTCATGCACCACCCTCCACCAAGTTTTGTCTTTACTTTATCTCCATCCTCTTGTGGGTTTTGGCCCACCACTATATGCCCTCCACCAAAATTTTCTCCTCCCCCAACTCATTGCTTCTTCTACCTCATCACCTCCCTCAGATTCACCTCTTTTCCACAAATATATTTTCTCCTCATTTACAAAGTCTTTGTCTAGGTTCAACTCATTATGCATGATGGAATCAAACAATTCTTCCATTAGTTTCTCTTCATTTTTCTGTCCTCCCTTGGTCAAGATACTATTTTCTTCTTCCACAATCATCTCAAGCTCCATATCTGCAACTTCTTCTTCCAAAATTGGTACCATCTCAAGGTACTCATCATCATGTACATTCCCAAGCTCTATTGTTACTTTCCAACAAGCATCAATCTATGCCAACTCCACCTTGATGTACTCCAATGAACATATCTTTGCTACCTGAGCTTCAAGATCAACTAGTAGTACCTCTATAACCTACATCATGAGGATCTTATCTCTTACATGCTGCACACATCCCCCTTTCTCCTCAGGTTCATCTAACTAAGTCACCATCACACTCATCTCTTCTAGAGGTAAGAGATGACATTCTACCTATGTTACAGCAAATTTCCAAGACAGGGATGATAGGGGACAGAAAAGGGAACAGCTATATAAAAGTAGGGAAAATTTAAAATATATAAGGAAATTTCAAATATTCATATGATAACATTGATAAAGCATTCATCATATACATTATAAATCCTTAATACTTAGCATTTGTGTTGAATTGAGAGTTCACATGAGAGTTAAACAAATTAGCACATATCAAGACTTAATTTCTTTCATAATTCATTGTCAATATGCATGCGATTTTAAAAATAGCATACAAGTTACAACAAAATGCTCAAAAGTTGCGAGTTTTACTTCTAACTGCAATATGAAAATACAAAAAACAAAGAAAGTTTCATTTCATATCATCCTCATTTAGGGCGAGTTGGGGTGTGGGGGTTGTTGGCATGTGAAGTCAGTTTTCTTTATCTAACATTGATTAAACAGTTGATGATGAGTTAGGACTTACATTTTTTTTTAAACATTATTTTTTTATGCCATCCTATTAAGAGCATCAACCTTGCCCTCAACATGTTTATCTTTTCAAGAGCTCTCTGCACACAAGCCCTTTCTATCCTTTCCATAAAAGAAAGTCTTATAGATCTTTGCAAAATCACCTTGGTTCTCCTTTTAGATAACATTTTGACACAACTACTCACACACCTGCATCCCAAGGCCTATCCTATCCAATCAGATGACACACACCCTTCAACTCACATAATCTAAACAGTGCTGATACCATTTGATTCAATCAAGTGCATGAGATCCAATGAAGGGTAGCCTTCCCATTGTAGCTAGACCACACAACTTCACCACTACTAGACTCAACTCTATAGATGAAGTACCTTCAAAAATCAGATCTCAAACCATGCCCCACAATGCTGAAATAAAACCCAACATAATCTCCAATGACACCCTAAAATATATCTTAACACCAAACCTAACAATCCAAATTTAAACCAAAGCGTTCCCCTCTTTGAAGACATTTTAAACACACTCAAAGACCTATCAAAGACGCAAACAATTTGCTAATTCAAATCTGAAATAAAAATTAGAACACACACCCATACACTCGCTGATTTTAGAGCACAACATATGCAAATCATATGATCTCATTACTAAATTTTAGAAACATTACAACAAGTTTCTCACACCTCTAGCTGATCCAAAAAACACTTACAATCTCCCAAGCCCATACGTGACTCCTGAACACCTAATTTCTGATCTAATGTACATTGAACAATTCCTTAAACTCAACTCAATCCAACAATAAGATTTACAACTTTATACAATCTTGAGGAAATTTTGATGAGGTTTCCCCTCACAAACCTCACTTTCCAACCCTGCAAATCCTCACAACACTCTCAAATCTTCATATGCAACAAGACCCCTACAAAAACAACCTTGTATATCTCCTTAGTCTCCTCTCTTTTGGGTATACTCCAGCTCTCTTGATGACCTACAAGAAAAGACAAAGCTTTGTCTCCTTCCTATACACTGCCACTTTCTCATAGAAACTAACATTTCTCATTCTGAACAAGATTTTTTATGCATTTCTCCAAGTGTGGTGCCATTCCAAGGAGTTTGAATGAGAAGTAAAAAATCTTAACTCCAAAACAATAATTTCTTCAAATGTAACTCCATTGTGAAGTGGCAAGATTCTCCAAGGAACCCAAGGAATAATAGTGAAATTTACAAAATATAACATTTCTCAAATATGGCCTCCATCTTTGAGAAGAAAAAGCAATAAAGAGGGGAATATCAAATGCAACTCCAATAATTATAACCTCCTTTACATGCATCATATTTCATCAATAGGATTTAAGCAAGAATCTAGGAAGTAAAATTGTAACTTTCACCACCTAGTTAACACAATTAAGAAAAGTGATGTAACCATCGAATCCTTTCCAAGACAGGGCATGTGTAATGGTTGAATGATGGGCTCCCTTTGTCAAATTTGATTTTTATTTTTTTAGCTGTTCGTGTGTGCTCTTTCTGGGGGGCAATTGTCAATCTAGCAGTTTCTATTTTGGTTTCCTTCTCCTTTTTGAGGAGAGTTTTGATTTCTCTTTTTTTTGGTGGAGAATGTTGTGCGTGAGAGGGTCTGCTTCTTCGACAGAGAAAGACTCAATATTCTTGGCTTGATTCTTAATGAAAACTCAGATTTTATCATTTCTTTGTCTAATGAGTTATCCTTTTTATGTGCTATGTAGTTTGAAGCTCATGGGTACTGCTTCATTTTTGTTGCTGCATTAAATGTTTTGCTGTAAGTTATTTTTTAGCTGTAGGATGTGTTATGGAGTTAAGAACAAGGGCTGAGCAGGGATATTTGGAGCCTTTCTTGCAGATAGAGAGGTTTTAATCTGCATTAGTTTTTGGTATCAGAGCAATCCGCAATGGCCCAAAGGGGAGTCCACGTGAATTGGGGAAGAAGGGCAAGAGGAATGTAGGCCCTCGAAGGAACATTGGTGAAGTGTTTAGAAGGCTAGAGGCCCTTGAGACTAGAGTACAATCGGATGAGTCCAAAGAGGAACCAAAAAACTTAGTAAATGCTACTAGGGTTTTGGACCCTATAGAGAGACTTATTGAAGCATTGACTAAACAAAGTTCCAAAGTAAAGGCAGATATTTCAGATTTTAAAGGCAAGCTCAACCCTGGTCTATTCCTGGACTAGATCCAAGAGTTGGAGAAGTACTTTGACATGGAGGATATTGATGAGGATGATCCGAAAAGAGTGAAAATCGCCGCATCCAAGTTGAAGTCGCATGCAGCCCTGTGGTGGGAGAACGTACAGATTTTGAGAAGAAAAGAAGGAAAAAATAAGATTAGGCTTTGGCCTAAGATGCTGAAGCATTTGAGAGTTTGGTTTTTTCCCTCCAATTACCAACAAAAATTGTTTAAAGAAATTTAAAATCTAAAACAAAAGGATTAGTCAGTACAGGCTTATATTGAACAGTTCATGAGGCTTCAAATTCAAACAAATATACAAGAAAGTGAAGGGAAAATAGCAGCTAGGTATGTCAATGGACTGAAATTTCAACTTCAAGATGAGCTCGCATTGTTGAAAGTACCTACGATGGATGAAGCTTATCAATATGCCTTAAAGGTAGAGGAGAAACTAAACCAAAAAAACAAAATAGTGAGTAAAAGGGATGATAGCAAACAAAATAGAGGGTGGATCTATTGATAATCCGGTGAGTACGGAAATGGTTAACAAACTACAACTTGCTTGTATTCCAAAATCTAATCCCTATAAGATTTCTTGGTTAAAAAAATATCATAGTGTACTTGTGGATAAATCTTGCCTTGTTGCCTTCAAAATTGGTCCATATGTGGATGAAGTGCTTTGTGATGTGGTATTAATGGATGCATGCCATTTGTTGTTGGGTAGACCTTGGCAATATGATTGAAATGTAATCCATCGAGGTAGAGAGAACACCTATGAGGTCCAACATGAAGGAAGGAAAACACTCTTAAAACTATGGAAAGAGGAAGGAGCATCTCAAGTTGCAGCTTTGTCTCTTCTAGCAGAAGCCAAGTTCGAGCTTGAAGAGAAAAACAAAATTCTAGCTCCACCAAGAAAAGAGTTGGAGGAAAATCTAGGAGAAAAACAGGTAAACGATTTGAAGAATGAGATGCAATCAAAAATTGATGTAGAGCTGCAACAAGATTCAACTAACAAGATTACATGTGAGCCTCGAAAATTAGGTGTTGAAGTTTTTGTTGCCTTTGACCTTCATTCTCAAGGAGATAGTGAGTTGTGGGAGTACAAGCACAATCATCAAAGATCTTCCAAGAAAGTGATTCAGAGTTCAATCCAAACTAATTGCCTTACCTGGTTTGGGAGGAGTGATGTGAAGTGTGATTGGAGCAAGGGAAAGACTTTCAAGTCTACTGGTGATTGTAGTAGTGGTTATTTTTTGGTTTTGCTTTGGGGACTTTGCCTAGCTTTATCAGTCCAACTGAATGGTGGAATCAACATTGGACTCCTATCCCTAGAAAAACATGAGTTGGAAGCTTGGATAATAGCTCAGATTGTACCAAGGAATCCCAAGTGAATATTTTGAAGACTAGACCACTTGTAATGCAAATTGGTTTTTCTGAACCAGGAGGTTCAGACCTTTCTAAAGGCAGGGAAGATGATGTAACCACTGAACCCTTTCCAAGACAGGGCATGTGTAATGGTTGAATGATGGGCTCCCTCCGTCAAATTTGATTTTTCTTTTTTTAGCTGTTTGTATGTGCTCTTTTTGGGGGGTGACTGTCAGTCTGGCAGTTTCTATTTTGGTTTTCCTTCTCCTTTTTGAGGAGAGTTTTGATTTCTTTTGTTTTTGGTGGAGGATGCTGTGCGTGAGAGGGTCTGTTTCTTTGGCGGAGAAAGACTCAATTTTTTTGGCTTGATTCTGAATGAAAACTCAGATTTTATTATTTCTCTCTCTAATGAGTTATCCTTTTTATCTGCTTGGTAGTTTGAAGCTCATGGGTACTGCTTCATTTTTGTTGCTGAATTAAATGTTTTTCTGTAAGTTATTTCTTTAGCTGCAGGATGTGTTATGGAGTGAAGAACAGGGGCTGAGCAGGGATATTTGGAGCCTTGCTTGCAGATACAGAGGTTTTAATCTGCATCAAAAAGGCATGCAAAATTCTCCTCGAATTGTAACTCCACACACGAACACCCCATTCAAGGTCATTGGCATGCGAATGAAGGTCAAACATATAATTTATATAGGCAACATGCAAGTGGTCCACCATCTCAAGTGCCTTTATGGAAAATTGTGATTCTTTGACTTCCACAGGATGTCATAAACAAATGTACAATTGTGAATAGAATCCTTCCAAAGGTGAATATCCAAATTAGAGGGAAACCATTTGAATTCGAATAATTTGAAGTGTAGAGATTGCCTCCTGCACCTAGAAACACGGGTTAGATCACAAAAATCCAAAATTACAATAAAAAATTGTTTTTGGTTGAGGTCTATGTCATGATCATTGAGATGCACTTGCATCACAAATGGGGCTGGCAAGTTACTTGCCAAAAATTGACTAAAACTGGTGAGTCTATGAATGAAACTCACCAAGCGGGAAAAAGGAACAACTACCAATTACAGCACTCAAATTCAGTCAATTTTTGCACTGTTTTTGTTTGAGTTTTCAGTTTTCCAACCTATTGAGAAGATTGCATTTGATTGCAACTGATATTGCATAATTCCCAATGAACACTGATTGATTTTAGCAATTCTTTTCAGCTGCATTTGACATGAATGTGGCATTTTTTTCAGTTTTTTTTGTTTTCATTCTAGCTGCTAGGTTTGTTTCTTTAATATATATTTTATATTTCTTTCTAATTTTATGTTATTTTCTTCTAGCCGCTAGGGTTTATGTTTATATTTATCTGTTTTTCTTTTATGATAGGGTTTGATTTCACTTTTGGAAAGAAAAACAGTATCTGCAATGAACAGAAGTGGTGACAAGCCTACAGATCCCTCAAGGAAACATAGCACTACAAGTACAAAGCCAAGAATGGTGATATGCGATGATTTTGGGCTGCATATGAGAAGAGGCATCAATCAGCTCAAATATCACCTTGCACAGATCCTTTGCCAGGATGTGCAGATATGCAATCTAGCAAAGCTTGAGGCTGAGCGAGAGGTTATGGCATTCCTTGCATCATATGACGAAAATAAAATAGAGAAAAAAAAGACACTTGAGGCAATGGAAGTTGTCATGAGTTCTATAGGGTCAGACTCAGATTTACAGGGCTTTTCATCTTGCATTGAAGCATGTATAGGGGGATCTCATAGTGCAGCTAGGCAAATGAGGAGGCATAAGGCGATGTGTCAATAGAGGCTTCATGAGATGCACATCATAAGCCAAAGGTTCCTATTGAACATGATATTGTTCCTCAATAGGAAGCATTAACGTCAAGTTTGAGGGCACCCATAAAGCCACCTAGAAGTTTTAGTCGAAGAAGAAATTTGTAGATTATGAATACATTGTAATTTTTATTTATATTCAAATTTGGTATATCAAGTAATATTATGACATACAACACTGACGCATATTAAACTCATTTTTTGATATATAAATGAAGGAAAACTACTCATGAGGTCTCTATATTCAGTTTTATGAATGTGTCTGTAGACTATTGTACAAATTCATTTGTGTAAATAATATTCGGAATTTAGCCAAGTCCCAAGTCTGAGTCATATTTTGGGCCTGCTGAGTTTTTGCCGAGTCCAAGTTTTTGAACTATGGTTGTACTTGTCCACAAGTGGGCCAGAGTGTAATTTCTTTGAATTCTCATCAATGGTGCTCAAATGATAAATGCAGCATTGATCTAGTACTTTGCCAGAGAGACTACACGGAGTATTTGTTGTATAATCTAATTTTCATTGCATATTAGCTGTCAACCTCTGAATCAAACGCTTTATAGTTATCACTTTGATTGATTTTAGATGGATTGGATGATCCTTATCACTTGAAGTGGTACCTTATCACTTGGAAGTGTTAGCTAATGGAAGTTGGTATGCTTAATGGCTACAGAGTTATACATAATATGAGGTCAATTCAGCTCTTTTAGCTAGTCAGTAGTGACCGGTATAGCCAGTCAATGTTATTCGATTCAACTCTTATTAGTCTTATGAAGTTACCATGTGTGCCTAGGAGGGTAATTATTAGTTTCCAAGTTGGATTGATCAAGAACTAATTTTCCGCACTCTACCATCTAGTTAGAGAAATCTATTGCCGTAGTTGCATATTAGGGGGAACTGGTTTCGGACTTCACCACTTCACAGGTCTTTCTGACCACAGTCTGAATAGCTTTTCTGATAGCGGACTTAGTTATGTTCCCCAGCAACTCTGTCAAGTTTCAGATGGTCATTAATTTTACCATCATTCATATTTTCTCTGGATTTTGATTTGTGCTTGGTTATTAAGTTTCTTCAACATCTCTTCTCAAAGGGTTGCATAGTGAATACTGTTTTTTCTGATAAGTCCCATGTTGATATTTTCCAGACTTCTTGCAGATTCATTGGAGTCAAGGCTTATTTTGCTCCTCGAAAGAAGGGATTTCCTTTTCTGCAGACAGCATCAAGCTCTTCTTACACTTTGCGTGTGTGCTGCGCTGTATGATTCTTCTCTCTTCTTTATCTGTAGCTGTGCAGCTTTTGTTCGTGAAATTAGGAAGCACCAGCCTCTCAGAGTGTAAAATTACATTTCTTTTAATTTCAGTGTTCATCATTTGATTTTTTCAGTCTGAGATGAGTAAGGTTTGCTTGCAACTGGCACGAATCAGTTTACACTTACAACTTTTATGCAGTCACCTTGCATTTATTCTGCAATCTTCCTCTGAACCTTCATTCAGATAGCAATTATTTCTGTAACTGACGTCCCTGATTGGTTTGATTTTATGGGCAGGCCAAGCCAGAGACTGTAACTAAAGTATGTGAAATTGTAAAAAAGCAGTTGGCATTATCGGATGATGTTTCAGTAACTCCTGAATCTAAGTTTTCTACGTTGGGAGCTGATTCCCTTGATACGGTATACTTTACTTTTGTGTAGCAGAATAGTACACTTGGCAGTCATTATTGAACAGTTTTTCTTATTTTTTTCAGGGGGGGCGGGGCTTCTGTCTAAGATATGTATCTTATACTTTCAGGTGGAGATAGTGATGGCTTTAGAGGAGGAATTTAAAATCCTTGTGGAGGAGGAAAGTTCAGAGAATATTACAACTGTGCAAGAAGCAGCTGACATGATAGAAAAACTTATGGAGAAAAAGTAAGCTCTAATGCCTAGCCAGCTAGGCCTCAAGGATTGTATATTTTTTGTGTGAGCGGTTACTATGTCCATGTTTGATGCCATATGACCCAAGTGGTGGAATTCGTTTTTGCATCTAGGTAAAGCAAATAACAAATTATGATCCATTGCTCAGGTAGTTGTATGCGTCGTTGGTCTTTTGATGCATGTTATAGGACATTAGGAAATCACGTGAATCTTCCATTGAATTAAATATGCACAGTTATCTTCAAACATATATTTACGGTAGGTATGGGCCTGCAAGGATTTTTGCTATTCTCTTTAGAGACCTTTCAAGTTAAAATTTGAGAGTGCATCTTTTTTAAAGGAATAGTGAGGATTATTTATAATCGATCCTCCACCCAAAAATCAAAATAGCCTAGAAGGCTGGGTATTACGTTGCTTTATACATATAGATATAATAGTAAGCCACAAACTTCCCTAATTATCCGCCTAATCACATTGATTTCCAGACAAAATCTCTGCATAGACTTTGCACATTACAACACCAAAGTTGTTGACCTTAACAATCAAGTACCAAGAAAGTTTCCTTTGCCATCTTTTGAACTAGATTGATGCCAGGCAAGCCATTCATGGCAGAAGAACAGAAGACACAAAGTATTCATCAGCACCCAATAGACAGCAGACTACTCAGCACCAAACACCACTTCCACACACACAGCACCATCAAGTCTCTGTAGCAGCTTCTTTAAGATTGTGGGGTGATATGTCCCTCTACTTAATTTTCAATGTCCTCCCACCTATTAGGATCATAGTCTATGATTGGTGAATTAGAGAAGTCTATGCTGGAAAACCCAATAGAAGCCAGTATATCCGATGGCTGATTGGCTTCTCAGTAACAATGTCAGTAAGATACTTCAGAGAAGTTGGGGACAATACTATTTGCTCCCACCAAGATATTCTGATCATGCCAATCCATTTCCATCATGGTATTCATTACGACTTTGGGAATCCCCTTCAATCTCTACCTTTTGGAAGCCAATTTTTAGACCACTTCCAGACGTCATCATGTTTATTGGTCACTCCCAGGATGTGAAGGTAGAAAGAAAAAAGCATTATTTTCTTTATGATCCCCTGTAATTCTACCAACTATTAAAATAGCAGAATTTTCCCATGAAGAGCCATCAAAATCTAGTTTGACCAATCCAACTTTTGCAGGTAACAATTTCACTGTTATCTGTTTTTCTTTTTCACCACACACCTCTTTATCAAGGACTGGAGCTCTTGTTAGCTTCCCCTAGAGAAGGATATGTTGTGCATCACATGTAATCTGGGATGATGAAACGGGACCTTAACTAGAAAAGTTTCAATGAATGCACTCTCTTGATCAATGAGGAATAAGTCCTTTAGAAGAGGTTTCTCTTGAAAAAACATCCTATTCCTATCTTTCCAAATATGCCACTTTATCAATGATGGACAAATTCTCCACAACTACTCCAACTGTTTCAGTTTGGTAAAGCTTGGCCATAAATTCAGAAGAGTGGACACATCCTTGGGGCATACCGAAGGAACTACCATTCTATTGAAAAACTAAGCTCAAATATCCCAAGCCCAAATTTTGTGAGCATTTTTACTATCATGGTAAGTAGAGAATTTTACAAAATTGAACTGAATGTTAAGGATATGTTTTAGCAGAGCTATGCTGCTAATGTATGTAACTTATTTGAGTAAATTTGTATCATAATATTTGTTCGCCTTCTGTGTTGACACAGGTAAAAGGTCCAAATCTGGTCAGTATAGGGATGGGCCAGTTATTTGGCTATAAATTGTATAAGTTTTGTTATTTTTGTAACCCTCATGTTTAAATGTCGATGACAAAGCTTGGGGGCAAAACCGGGATTTTTCAATCTGCTAACTCCGTCATTATCCTCCTGGACAATGATTCTAGTATTAACAGGCTTGTGAATTAATTTAATGAGTGACTTATACTTTTCCTCCATGTTAATACTTAGTGTGTTTTTGGATTTACTATTTTGTAACTTCTAAACCATTAAGCATGGGATTTAATTTCAATTCGCTTATGATACTTAATTGTACCTGTCAAATATTTTAGCTTCATTTTCATATGTTGGAAGTAAAACTTTAACCATTCCATTTTATGCAAGTATGAAGCGGCATGTTCTTCTCCCATTAATTTAAGAGTTCTAAAAACCAAAGAAGCATTACTTATGCTTACAGAATTAAAGTTGTAAAACTGTTCTTCCATTACTATCGTGATAAAGAGCACATAGTCATCAAATCTTGTGGATTTATGAAATTTTTATTGTTTTTTTTACTATTATCCCTATATCATCCTTTCAGATAGATGGTGGTTATTGGAGTCTAAGAGTATCTAATTATCAAAAGGATAAGCGCAAAAAGTTTTACAGATCCAATTTAAAGTTGTAAAATTGTTCTTACATTACTATCATGTTAAAGAGCACATAGTCATCAAATCTTGCGTGGACTAATGAAATTTTTATTGTTTTTTTTTTTTTTTATTACTACCCCTATACCATCCTTTCAGATAGATGGTGGTTATTGGAGTCTTAAGAGTATCTAGTAATCAAAATGATAAGCACAAAAAGTTTTACATGACCAATTTAAAGTTGTAAAACTGTTCTTACATTACTATCATGGTAAAGAGTACATAGTCATCAAATCTTGCCGATTTATGAAATTTTTATTTTTCTTTTTATTATCACCCCTATACCATCCTTTCAGATAGATGGTGGTTATTGGAGTCTAAGAGTATCTAGTAATCAAAATGATAAGCGCAAAAAGTTTTACAAACCCAATTTAAAGTAAAATTGTTCTCACATTACTAACATGATAAAGAGCATATAATCGTCAAATCTTGTGGACATGAAAGTTTTCTTCTTTTGATTATTACCACCAAACCATCCTTTCAAATAGATAGTGGTCATTAGATAGTGGTTATTAGAACCTAAGAGTATCTAACAGTCAAAATGATAAGCACAAATTTTTTTGCAAGCCCAATCATTTAGATTTGCTATTATTTTCTTACTTGTTTAGCACACTTAAATGACGGTTTCACTAGTAACTTGAATCTAAATTGAAGGGTGGCAAACATGTTGTAGTGAATTTGAAATAAATATGTGGAGCACCATGCAATCCCCAAAAGTGTGACAGTCAAACTTATTGGAAAAGGGAGAAGAAAATTCATCCACGTTCTCCAATGGAGGGCCTTGCGTGTGTATTGATGTGTGCATGTCTATTTTAATTTGGAGACTTCTAATTGTTCTTGTCTATTTTAATTTGGAGACTTTTAATTGCTCTCAGCAAAAAATTACTTTTCATTTACATTGGATTGCAACGTGTATGGTATTAACTCTAGTTTATTCCTTAACGAACTCTTAGAAGAAGTACCCTATACACTATTCATGAAAATAATAAAATAGTCATGTACTCTTTAGAATAAATAAAGCAAAGATTAATTTTGAAATGTAGGGCTTACTTCGAATTTATTGACATGAAGTGACATTTGGGTATGAATGCAATTGATGGTAAAATGCTTTTGATGTTGTTGTAGATGAATGAAATGGAAGCTCCTCCTTCAACATGGAGGTTTTGTGCCCAGCAACAAGACATTGATTTTGAAGGGAAATGCTATTTTTATAAGGTGTAAAGAAGGAGATTCACTAACTTCAAGATAACGAGGTTTTAAGGAGAAAATATATCTCGGTTATCTCAGGGATCAAAGTTCAGGTGACAAAGGTAAAGAATGAAGAATATTTGCACAACTTTAACTAAATAAATGTCAAACTACTAATGACAAAAATGATAAAATCACTTAATTACAGGAATAGACAACAAAATTAAAATCTCTAATATACAAAAATAGAAAGTAAATAAATCACATATTTTACCATTAGGAGGATTAAGTCTCAACCAGAAACGACAATGCGTCATGGGGACATCTACTTCCCGCGTTGTTGTCTCTAATGAAACAAAGAATAAAATCCTTAAATCCAAAATGCCCAGCTTGTCGAATCTATATATTTGCACACAAACATAATGAAAAAAATGTTGGGGGCTATTTCGAGGCTTGCCTCAGTCAAACCCCTGTTTTGGTGTTTCCACCTCCACGAACATCTAGATAGACAAAGATAGAGAAAAGTGCATGAAATAAAAGATGTGTGATAAAAATAAACCCCGCAAAGGAGGAGAACTCCTATCATGAATATAAAGAAGTGTAATAAAAACAAACCTTGGAAAGAGGAAAACCCCTATTACGAATAAAGTAGACAAGATCAAATAGACAAAACAAGAAGACAAGAGAGTGTTACCAACAACTTGTGGCTCCCTTCTTGCCTTTGATAGACACGATAAGCTTGCTTGTAAGAGAGCCTTGATTTTTGCTTGAGATAAATTCGGTAGAGCTTCACTATGGAAACAAGAGAGAGAAAGATAGAATGAAGAAGATAGAGTAGAATGAGAGAGAGAAAGATAGAACAAGAGAGAGAAAGAGAGTGAAAATGAATGAGAATGAGAGGGAAAAATGAAATTTTGTGAGGCTACATGGGTGGGAGGAACCATTACTCACGTGTTTCTGTCATAGGCAAAGGATGATAAATATTCGTGTTTCAATCTCAGAAAGTTTTGAGACGCTAGCGCGACAAGGAGACGTCTACGCATCGCACAAGTGTCCTACTCAAAACTTTGCACAAGTAAGGTATCCAAGCTGTTAGTGTTTCATCATTGTCGCATATGAATTCAAAATCATGAAATTCCAACTTATAGGTTTTTGTCATAAATGCAGTGGGCCTAATGCGTAAGTGTGAAATTGCCACAGGGTGCAATTTTATGACACTGTATTTTGCCTCCACTTTAGTGAGTTCTTTTTTGCGAAAAATAAAATACACTAAAGTAGCTTAGAAGACATAAATGTTAAATTTAAAATTTTGAAATTTTACAAAATTTTACGAAAAAGGATATTGTAGAGGTCGTAGAGGTCGAGCAGGTGGATACTGACAATGCCCCTAGTGTTCAAGCTTGGCAAGAAACTATAGTGCCTAACATGAAGGTTTGTTTTGCAAAAGTCAAAATTGGGTCATTTTTGAAATCAAAAGAAGCTATTATGGTGAGAAGAATGCTTAAGAAAATTTTGGTTTCAAAAGAAAAATTTAATGAAGTGAGTATATGCCCCCTCTTATTTTCCCCCCCAACCAAGAGGGTGAAAACAAGAAGAGAGGAAGTCCAAGAAAAAAATTTCATGAAAAAAGGGCAAAAATTGACCTATATACTCCCATTGTGGCCCCATAGAAAGTCATTTTCACTATTCATTATGAGGAGTTTGTTGACTTTTTTATAGAGTTTTCAGCAAAATGCCACATAGACAAGACTTTCGGCTACCGAGGATTGACCAGTTGTGCATCAACATGGAGAGGGGAAACCCACCAGATGGGGTACGAGAATCTTTTTTCTTAGCTTGTCATTTTTGGTCAGTTTTTAGCATAGAAAAACCACACGTAGCGCATGTGTCCAGCCAACATGGTGGCGTCTTATGGACACGCTTGCATCTCACACAAAGACATTTATCAACTGTGTTGGAGTCCATATTGCGCACTATCATTGGTCGAGTAGGCCTTGGATGCCAGTGGACCGCACAGATGTTTGCATGGTGTGTAGGCATCTCAAAGATAGAAAATTTTAGATGTTGTAGAGTAGAGATAGATTTTAAAAGCATGAAGTTTCCATACTCCATGATGTTAGAATGTTGTAATTTTTTGGATTGAAACTGTGTGAGTATTGTTACATCAACGTTTCCCATCATACTCCATTATCCATCATCAGGATGCTTAGCACAGAGAGTAAGAGTGAAAAAATAGAAGTAGACTTGAGAAGATAAAAAAGGTGAGGGAAACAGAAAGGAGAATAGAGAGTAAGAGTGAAAAAATAGAAGAAAACTTGAGAAGATAAAAAAGGTGAGGGAAAAGGAAAGATGTCTCCTTTCCTTTTCCCTCACCTTTTTTATCTTCTCAAGTTTGCTTCTATTTTTTCACTCTTACTCTCTATGCTAAGCATCCTGATGATGGATCATGGAGTATGATTCGAAATGTTGATGGAAAAAATACTCACATAGTTTCAATGCAGAAAATTACAACATTCTAAGAGAAATTTTTCTTTGACATAGTGTTTGAAACATAAAAAATGTGGTACACCCGAATGAACTAAGGTGTATTGTTCTATCATTTCTATAATTTCATTAAGATGCAATTAACAAGGTGCATAGATTGACTTACAACCTCTTAGGTAAGTCAATTAGACCTAGATCTGCATCTATTTGAGGGTTGGAGTGATTTGGGAATGATTTAAAATGATCAACCTAATTAAACTAAATGATCTAATATGATAAATGTAATTTCTCGAATATAAACAAATAGAAATAGAACTCTGCAAGTGGATTTGGAAGCTACAAACTGATATGTACCTATCACCAAAAGTCAAATTTGAGTGTTGTAGTAGGTCTTGGTCGCCCCTAGGCAACTAAGTCTTTGTTAGGGTATCTTTGTCAATTTTTAGGGTCCTCTGGTGCTAGATCTAAGCTTCTATTTTCTACTTGTACCACTATCAAAATGCCATCAATAAATTATGTAATGGAGTTAATATGTCTTGACAAATTTGATGACAATAACAATGCAAAACGTGTCTTCGAGATCTCTTCAATCCTTTCCAAACTTGCAACCTGCACATTCACAAAGAGAGACGATGTTGTGCCATATAGGGGCTTGCCTTAGTCAAACCCCACATTAAGTGTTTCCGCTTCCACAATGACAATGTCAATGATAAAACCTTAATGAAATGGAAGGAAATGATGAATGAACAAATGCTGCAACTCACCACCCTTCAATGGCTTCTTTGAAGGACTAAAGACATACACATCACTTCAAGGATTTGGATCTTGCTTGATAGAATGCTTGAATGCTTTGGATATCTACGACAATGTTAGCCTTCACAAAACATGAACATCAACACACATAGAATTTGACATGATGTTGGATCTTGAATTGTTGTAATAAAATCTAATAATGTCGCTCTTGACTTCCTCAATAAGCTCTTGACAATAATATTTTCTCTTGAATGTGTGTTCTTGCTAGATAGATTTCAAATGGTAAAATAACCAAGTATTTATAGGTATTTATCCAATTTATCAAAAATTAGATTCCAAAAGCCAACACTTCATATTTGAATTTTGCATATTAAAATACCGCAAAAACATATTTAAATTTGGATCTCAACTAAGAAGCGTGACCTAGTCACCCATGGGCTACTAGGTCTTGGCCCAAGATTCCAAGACACTCAAAGTCAGGGATAATTTATTGATTGAATGCATTTATTTAATACTTGTCCTTCGAAAAACAGTAAAAAATTAGGCTTTGGAATGCATAATTTGGAAAATTAGAAGCTTAATCAATTCCAATAAATTAGAGGGCCAAAACATAATGTGAAATTGTACAAGTGTATACAATTTTCTATGCAACAGTGTTTTATGGTTTTGTAGGAGTTTCTTGAGATCCGTGAGCATATTGGGAGTTGCAGGAGTTTCCCAAGATCATTGTTGCAATCGTAGTGACCAAATCACACCCGTCGATTACGCATTGCTATAGTGGGTTGGGCTATGATGGGTGTACACCATGCCTAAGATCTAGTTCCATGCGTCAATGTTGATGGTGCTTATAGAGAGGTGGGACATAGACACCTCATCTTTTTATCTCCCAATAGGGGAGCTGATAGTCACACTAGAGGATGTTTACTACATCTTTCGCCTACCCATATGTGGAGAGTGGGTGGCTTACGAAGAGGGTCAAATAGCTTGGGATGCATAGTCTAGGTAGCAGTACTGCATCAATCGCATGATCTTAGAGAACAACTCTGACTACATCTACATGTTATGGCTAGACCAAGGTCATGTGTCAATGTCACTAGTATGTCACGTGATAATCATGATAGTGGCACTATACATCATGATAGATGGGTGAGGATCTCACCTCCACGTGGGCCTCATCCATTGTGTCAGGAAGATGGAGGAGTAGAGGACTGTATTTGTCTGGGGTTGAAGCATGTAGGCTCATTTGTACGACAACCTCGGGTGATACATGCAATATGAGTATCATAGTGTCACCACATGCACACTTTTACAGGTGTGGACATTCAAGCATATCTGATGCACATGGTTGGTTGGGTATCCTTGGGGCACAGTGTAGGAAGATCCTCAAGTGCATGTGTACCCTTTATTGTGTGATTGACAGCTGGGCAACTTACTTTTTTGGTAGTAGAGATTTGATATTTAATAGAGTGATGATATCAGATGGAGGTCATATAGGCCAATGGGGGTTTGGCCATCCAATAAGAGGATCTACAAAGGATGCAGTGAGATCAACTCCTTATCAGTCGGTCAGACCACATAGTTGTACCATATTATTGGCACTTAGTCGCACAACAATTCAACTAGGTGCAAGTCATCCCTTTGATGGCTCCCATGTATATACGATCCCACAGGAGCACGATGAGAGTTGTAGACTGTCCATGTCCAACCATCGTCGACGTCACACTCAGTAGGGGAAATGGCTTAAACGAGGATCAGCTTGAGGCTCTAGCAACCAATGACGTCAATTTATCAGTTGACTTTGTTAACTGGTGACTGACAGTAAGTCCTACCTTAATTTTCCTAGCAAATGCCCCCACAAGCAATTTTGGTGCACAAGGGTTTGAGAGTGAGGCAGCGGTGGGTAGAGTAGAGGAGAGACCAAGGTGGTGACAACATTTAGTATCACTAGTGTGCACTCCAACCTTTTCTATTGCTCCACCTAGCATCCAACTAGTTGTACCTCCTTTAGCAGTGGCTACAAGGCCAAGCATCGCTTCCAGTAGTGGTGCTCCACCCCGGATCCACACTGGTAAGCTGGGGACACATGTACGAGTTTTATTTGGTACATGCTATTTCATTTCAGTTATTTCATATATTTTCATATATATACATATACATGTATTCTTTGATGATATGGTATTGATATCATCCACTTTCTCTGTGGTTTCAGTGTTCACACAAGAGTGGCTCAATTTCTTCGAGTAGTGCATCTCAGAGGTAGTCCTAGCCATTTAGGTCCTGAGGTCAATCCTTGATGTCTATAGGCAACCTATAGTAGGGTGCCATGCCCAACTATTTGAGCACGTAGTGTGTCTAAGAATGACTTACAAGGTTCATAAGTGGAGGTGGTCCAGTGGATCACCGAGCCTTTCACGATGATCGAGTAGCAAGATTAGAGGGATGCAGAGCTTTGTATTGTTCTCACTGAGAGAGACTAGGTCAAGATATGAGCTAAGAGTTTCAAGTAGGTACGTGACACTCTATAGAGCCAAGTTGATGACCTCATGAGACAAGCAACAGTTAGAAGGAAAACACCCATTGATCTACAACATCCTTGGGAGCAGTAGCTAAGAGATGAGCTGCAAGAGGCATGGGAGTGGGAGGCTAGACTAGTAGAGCACATCATGTTCTTTCGAGAGGAGGCAACAAAGCTATGAGGGGAGGTACATGTATTGTGGTTATGGAGCATGTATGTGTTGCGATCACATCGATCTCACTCACGTGTCCATCCAACAGCCTCCACTGCCACTCTTAGCACCAAAGGGCTTTGGGAGCCATGCCCCCAATGACTAGAGCCAGTTATGTTGTATCATATCATCATTGTATAATATTTTGTATGTAGAGATTATAATACAGATATACAAACACCACATTTTGTTACATTAGTGTGATACATGTAAATGTCATTTTTGATATATATGAGATTTTGGATCGATAACATGTGTTCTTATGTGTATGTTTCCTTTTTATCTATGATTATGTTATAGATGTATGCTTGGATTAAATACTGTCATGATTTAACAAACACTCATTGGATGTATGCTTAATTAAATGCAATGATGATCTAATATATGGAAAAAATAATTAATCAAATACAATGCACAAATACATAGCATACAAATAAAACATGTGTATATATATGTCCTAATTAAAGAAATTAATTAAATACACATTTTCACATCATAACATAGATTAAAAAGGTATTGTGTTAATGAAGGAATGTCATAGCATAATGGACTACAATCCTTGAAAAGGGATGAGCATCATGCACATGTCACATAGACTTTATGCATAGTATTGATGGAGGTGTATTGCATTGACCGGTTCTTTTAGAGGAGTACCATACATAGATGACAATTCATATGCACCAAAACCATACACAGAGGTGATTATGTAAGGATCTAACCTATTAGAACTGAATTTCCCCTTTTGATCAGGTGGCACATTTACATTTCTTTGGTTCTCATAGAGAATGAGATCACCCGTCTTAAAGGTACAAGAAAGAGCACCTTGATTATAATGCTTAGAAATAGATTTTTGATAAGATTGAAGATGGTCAAGGGCCTATAATTAACACTCGTCAAGAAACTCAAGTTGGTTTAGTCATTCAACACAATAAGTGTCATCATCAATTAGCCCTTTAAGGGAAACACACAAAGATGAAATTTCCAACCCTAAAGGCATGATAGCCTCAACACCATACTTGAGGTTGTACGAGGTTGTGTCAGTGGCCATACAAACACTCATGCGATAGGCCCATAAGGCATAAGTCAATTGAGTATGTCAATCTTTACTGTGTTGACTATTTTATGGAGAATTAGCTCACAAGTTTTACTAGACACTTATGCTTGGCCATTAGATTGAGGATAGTAAGGTGTAGAAAACCAATGTTGAATGTGAAATTTTTCTAAAAATTTCTTACCTCTTTGTTCTTAAATGAAGAACCATTGTCAAAAACAATGGTAGAAGGCAATCTAAAGCGAGCAATGATATTTTTTAGAAGAAAGTTACAGATTGCCTCAACGTTAGTGGATCGAATTGGAATAGCTTCGACCCAATTCATAAAGTAATCAGTAGCTATGATGATGAAGGTATCTACTTTAGAAGGAGGTGATATTTTCCTGATAATATCCAACCCTCATTTTGTAAATGGCCAAGGAGAGGTCTGATTTTGAAGCTCTTGTCTAGGAGCTTAGATAAGATTAGTATGTTGTTGACATTGAGGCCATTTCTTGACAAAGGCAAAGGAGTCTTGCTCCATTTTTTTCCAAAAATATCCCATATGAATAAGTTTGTGCACTAAGGATTTACCACCAAAATATCCACCCCCAAAGCTCAAATGAGCTTCTTGAAGGGCAAGGGGTATTTTAGTCTTAGTGTGACATCGAAGAAGAATACCATTATAGGATTTTTGATAAAGAACATTAGATAGGATAATATATCAAGTTGAAAGCTTTTGTATCTGCACATGAGTATTCTTAGTCTCATCATCAAGAAATATTTCAATATTCAAATAATTATAGATGTGAGAGTACCATTCCCCTAAGTCTATGTGAGCACACATGATACTATTAGGTTCAGGTTGATCTGAGATAGCGGGAGAGTGGAGAACCTGAACCATGAAGTGGTGCTCATCTACATCATCGTTTGAGGGTACAAGGGAGGTTGCACTCGCCATTGCATGTGTGATGATTCTCTCTCCTAGGAACACTATCTATTGTAAAGGAAGAGAATTGATCAAGCAAGGATAAAGAAAAATCCTAATATAAGGATAGCTTGCTCTGCTTAGCTTGATACACCCTAGTGATTTGATTCATAATAAGTTCAAAGTAACCATGAATGCAAATGTGCTTAATGTTCAATTTTATTGCGACACATAACTGACAATAAGAGCTTCGTACTCAGTGATATTATTGGTACAATGAAATTATAACTAAAAAATATAGAGGAGGTGAGGTTAAGACTACACCTACCCTAGAGCTGATTTGACATCTCAATCCATTGAAATAAATTTACCACATAGATTCATGATCCAATGCTAGATTTTAATCCAAAAATAAGTCCAAATTAGGAAGGGAATGAGGTGAGGAAGCTTCTTCCAATTGATTGAAAACTTGTCCTTTGATTTCTTTATGCATCATGAACTTAATGTCAAACTCAATGTAATGGTGCAAATTTTCTCCCTAGGAAAAATCCCCATTTATTTACCCTTACCTTTGAAATTATAAGTTTGATGATGCAAACCCGCCACCATCAACTTATTTTTTTATGTGGCCTTATCTTTTTGTGTCGGTGGAGGAATTTCTGTCAGAGATGCGCACGTGTCATGCTTCCATCATGACAGGATTACCACCCCTAGAATCTATAGAGGCATTACATTTGTAGTTGGTTGTGAAGCTAACATCTTTTGTCAACCCTTGACCAACAAAAACTAACTAGTTACCTCTATTTCAAACATTCAAATTCATTATTTCACTCCTTCATGCGGGATTTCTTTTCATTCCTTTATGCAAACTCTCACTCTCTCAAGCTCATTCTCACTCTCTTTTTTATCACTCTTGCTTCTTCTATTTGTTGCAAGATCCCTTCTTGGACTCCACAACACCTTCTTGTTGTAGTATTATTTTTTTTGTAGGGTCTATAAAGATCCATTCTCTTGGTAAGGTGTAGCCTCTCATCATCTTCTCCTCTCAGCATTGAGTGTTAGTAGAAGAGAGTGATTTTTCTATTTTTTGTTTACTTGCATCATTGTGTCTTATAGAGTAGCATTCAAGCCATCTTTGCACTCTATTTGATAGTGTTATTTATTTTATTTTCTTTATCGATTTCTCTATATCATTGCATATCTGGCTATCTATGGAGGTGGTAACATCGAAATAGGTTTTTGACTGAGGTAGACCTCAAAACACAACCCTAAATTTTTCGTGTTTCTATGTGTGTAGGTGTTGGTCCATTTGTTTGGAGTTAAAACTGAAGAGTTGGATTTCATGAGTGGAATGGTATCTTTTCCTACTTTTTCTTTGTCATTTTCGTACTAAAATAGCTTTCCAGTATTCTTCTTGTTATAATTTTTTCTTTCTACATTTTCTTCATCAAACTAAAAAACCTCAACAGTCGGGTTGTAAGTAGGCCCTGTATGTTTTCTTGATGTTTATCAGACCTCTGTCCGTATAGGATGTCAGTGCATCCTTGAGATGCCAACGCGATGTCTTGGAGTCTGGTTCCTGCATTGTTGTCCTCTGATAATGAGTTATTTGGTTTGCAATCCAAAACCTCTGTGGTCAACTCACCTAATTTTTGAAACACTTGTTAAACAACTTGAGGTAGTTTACGGAAGTTTGTTCATTGGGGCTCTCCCATGACCTAGAAACTTGAGCATGACAAATCCCCCTTCTCTACATTTTTGGTGAACCTGACGTGAAATTCTTGTCTTCATTTCTTAGTGTTGGATATCTTTCTCTCGTGTCTTGGTGTGTTACAGAATCATGTGTTGTGAAGCTTTATGAAATTTATGACTTAGTCTACAACCTTGGAACACGTTGTTAGAAGGATCTTACGACATATAGAGATGGATTCTAAGGTCACTACAGGTCCTACCTTTGATGAAATGATTTCTTGAATAAATGCAAGTTTCTCCATCCCTTTTACAGAAGCTCCTCCTATTCCTACCCCTCCTACTTCTCCTTTTGCTTTTTATATGGAGGAATATGATGCTCTCAAGGTTCTTGCATAGAAATTTCTTTCCCTAGATAGAAGACTTGGGGAGTTTAGGAAGTATCTAGAGAAAGAAAGGACTATGGCTAGGGTTGCTAATTTTTTTAACAACTTGAGAACTATGTTGGACAAGGATTGAGTAGGTCTAGAATTTCTCTAGGGCCTTGCAAACATAGTGGACACTCATGTCCTGTCATACAATCCTAGGTTAGACTCTACCTGAGACCTTGGCTCTGAGACCATTGAAAGATAGATAGAAGTCTCGATTCCTAAGGCATCAGTATGTATGGTTGAGATTGGCCCTTATGTCGACACCACCTTTGGTCCTCGACCAATCCCCATCATTAAAGTAAACAAGGTACCCTTGGGTTTCAACTCCTCTAATCCTAATGTTCTTGGTGGCAATCTTGGAGCCCATGCTATTCTAGGTGGCGAGGTCTCTATTGGAATGGGGGTTGATGTCTCAAGTGGTTCTGGTGGCGGTTCCACTGGTCCTATTTCATCTTTTGACCCTGTCTTAAATGCCTTGTTTTAGAACATGGGCTAGATGCAGAACCAACTAGTGAACTTATCCAATGCTACTTCTCAACCTATCTTTCAATATTTCTTTCACCATAGTCCTTTATCTATTGCTATTTTAAACACTCCTATCCCTCAAGGGATGGAGATTTCTGAAATTTGAAAAGTATGGTGGTCGAGAGACCCTCCAACACACATTTAGTATTTAATGCTATGTGCATTGATTTCTTCCACCACAATGCTCTAATGACTAAGATCTTTTTGAGATCCCTTAAGGACACTACCCTTGAGTGGTATTGTTCCTTACTAGATAACTCTATCTTCTAGTTTGATTAGTTGGTAAATCAATTCCTCCAACAGTTCCAAGCTAACATCGGACTGAAGATGACCTTTTCAGATCTTGTTTGATGTAAGGGGACTAGGAAAAGGTGAATAATTTTATCGCTTGACATCAATCATTGTTCTCTCAAATCTCTTATCCTTTATCAGACTCAGATGTTCAGAAGTTTTTCATTGGAAAATTATAGAAGTCATGGAAAGAAAAGTATTCCTTAATGAAATATCCTTCTTTTGTACACTTGTGTGCCACATTGTGTGAGTAGTAGTAGATGGTGGCACAATTTGAGGGTTCATCTTCATGCTTCCATTCTGATAATCAGTCTGTAGTGACAATTTTTGGAAAAAAACAAGCTTATTGCAAATGTGGTCTCTACGTCTAAAGACAAGGGCCTAGGGAGCAATAGGAATTTCACAAAACTATTTGAGTCTTATACTACTATTTTAAAACTTTTATTAAAAGATAAAGTTTTGACATTACCATAACCCTGACCTCTGACTGAACCATATCCTGAGTGGTATGTGTCTACCACCTACAATGATTTAACATCTAGGCCATTACAACTGTGATTTAGAGATTGGACATATAACCTGAATAGCCATTTCAATCATCATGAAGGTGCATTTAACTTGTCAACTCAGGGACGTGAACTTGAAATGGGCCAGCACAATATGTGCACTAGGAACCCCAAAGTAGCCATTTTCATTCTACAGCTAAGAAAGACACAATGCTAAAAGTAAATTGCTTAGAAAGGAACAACATAAATGCTAATCATCAACTACACCAAGCTAAAATGCATGACAAAAATTAAAATCTGAGCAAACAAACAGGACACTACTCTGTTTGCTTTGGCTATAGGAACAATCACAAAATGGAATTCTAGTAGCTGTAGGAATAGTCAGTGCCAAATTCTTAACTAACTATTGAACATAAAGTAATACTAAATTAATACTAAACTAAATAATGGATTACTCACCAAGTGGGCTCCCTTGGATAAGTATCCTCTAAAACTAATAAGGATGCTAAACTCACCATGAGTATAAAGGAATAGCATAATTGTATTGCTGAAAGCTTAAGAATGCAAGTACAATCTCAAATCGTGCAACCCTTTTTAAAGAAGGAGCATCTGATCCTTATTTATACTACTATCTAAACTAACTCCATGAACTAGGAGGATGCCATTTAGATGCTCAAACTTAGAATTTCATTTCATTCATTGGAATTCATGAGTATAAAGGAATAGCATAATTGTATTGCTGAAAGCTTAAGAATGCAAGTACAATCTCAAATCGTGCAACCCTTTTTAAAGAAGGAGCATCTGATCCTTATTTATACTACTATCTAAACAAGGCAGTCAACTCCATGAACTAGGAGGATGCCATTTAGGGAAAACAAAGAAAGTGGGGTGACAGTTATGCATGCATGGAATCCAGTTAGATGTGCATGTCCAACTGCGGATTTAGCATTGCAATAACGCGCATGTTTGCTCAACATCAATAAAGACCACTACAAGGAAGTTACATTCAATTTGCATGGGGAATCTCTTGTCATCGACCTCCTTTGACCTTTGAACAATTCCCTTGCTGGACGTTATGGTGCATGCCTAGCTAGCAGTGCCTTCCTCAATTTAACATCCTCAAATTAGATCTGCATGGCAATGTTAGTACGCAAAATAATTGAAAATTTGTAACCACCTTAAGGAACATTCATTAACCACATGCAAGATTAATATAGACATTCCATATAACATGTCATTATCATTCAAGGTTTATAGAAATAAGATTAAGCCCAATGTCTATAGTTTGAGGAAATATCATAAAAGTATCAACACTTAACATCAAAGTCCATGGTAACATGCATGGAATCCAGTTAGATGTGCATGTCCAACTGCGGATTTAGCATTGCAATAACGCGCATGTTTGCTCAACATCAATAAAGACCACTACAAGGAAGTGATGGGGAATCTCTTGTCATCGACCTCCTTTGACCTTTGAACAATAGACGTTATGGTGCATGCCTAGCTAGCAGTGCCTACATCCTCAAATTAGATCTGCATGGCAATGTTAGTACGCACGTAACCACCTTAAGGAACATTCATTAACCACATGCAAGATTAATATAGACGATAACATGTCATTATCATTCAAGGTTTATAGAAATAAGATTAAGCCCAATGTCTATAGTTTGAGGAAATATCATAAAAGTATCAACACTTAACATCAAAGTCCATGGTAACTTCAACAACTAAATCATAAATTCTACCCAAAATGAGACCATAAACTAGACTCATTAGTATGTACCACATCGATGACGGGACTATCCATCTCGATGGAGAGAAACATAATTCTAATAAATCTGTGGTCAAGGCTATGTTGGGAAAATGTGTCTCAACCTTGCAATTATATAGGATTTATTGTTGATAGGATGTATGTTGGTATGTGGTGATTGATCATGCAAATATTGTACACTCATAACAAGATATGGGGTTCAGGGCATTGCCATGAAAAGAAAAAAATTTCCTGGCACGTCAAGGTTTTTTTGTTAACACGTCAAATGAAAAATGACCTTGTAAAACCCTAATTCTGGAAGGCTCCAAAAATCTTGTTATAACCAGTTGGGATGTATGGAGATGGTGGTGTATTCTGAGAGTCTTATAGCAGTCTTGTTATCTCTTGATCTTTGGTGGTGATACTCTTGTGAGAAGCTTTCTCTGTAAGTATATTGCAATCTTTTGATTATTGAATAATAATTGGGTGGCTTTTGGAGTGTGGAGTTTTTCTCCCAAAAGGGTTTTCCCCACGTAAATCATTGCGTTATGGTATGCATGATATTTTTGTTTATTTTTGTTTAAGTTTTTGTAATTGTTAAAGATCTGTAAAGTTTTGTATTTTTCTCCTCTCAAGATTAGTGTAGCAAGTTGTTCCGCTACCTTAGCTTCCTTATAGACTAACCGTGAATTGTAAATTTATACTAATTTCTCTCCCTCTCATTCTATACATTTAGTAACACAATCTTTTGCATCATCTAAGTTAGTTCCATTTGAGTACGTGAACATGGTTTCATTCATGTATATCCCTTCTCTCAAAAATGTGAGTGTGATATATGACATGACATTCACCTTGCATGATGAGCCTCTTAATAAAGATCCTTCTCCACTATACATTCTTGCTCGAATCAATGGAAGAGTCGTAACTAGCATCTTAGTTGATTTGACGAGTTGAGTTAATGTGATAACAAAGGAGACTATGTTTATAAATAGCTTACACAAGGAGAGATATGAAGAGTCAGAGGCCACTCTTTGTACGCATGATGGAATCTTTGTTGCCCCTATGGGCTCTATTTCTCTTTCAATATTGGTAGGACCCAAGGTTGTTGATGTTTCATTTGTTATCTTTCCAGATTTTGACTTTTTCTAAGTAAGGCTAGGTATCCCCTAGTGAGCCTCTATGAATGGTGTCGCCTTTGTGGTTCATAAATGCTTAAAATTCCCTCATGAAGGTTTTATGCACATAGTGCATGACATCAATTATAAATCACTAGTGTCTTGTGGGGGATTCACACTAGATCACTTCTGGCCTACCCTGGTTGGACCTCTCCCTCCTAGGGGAGATTTTTTATAAAAGGCTTATATTAAATATAACACCAGGGGTTCAACACCAAAGGCTAGTCATCTGGTGTCCCCTTCTGCAATCTCGGTGAAGGCTTCCATGATTGTGCAACAACAAGCTGCTTCTTCTACCCAACAAAAGGGGAAGGAGAATCTTGCTCATGCTTAAGGGATTTATCCTTTTGTGTCATCTACTCTTGCTTTTTCTTCTCATCCTACTATGACACCTTTGGCTCCCACTCCCATGTCTCACATGGGAAGTGAGATGGTGCTCGCATGACAGAAAGTGAAGTGTCAAGTCATCCTACTTCCTATTCTGCCCATGGTTATTAGACCCATTTTCTATTGTAATGGGATCGGTCCTCATGGGGATAGTCCTATGTCTTGACCTCTACAACCTCCTATTTTTCCTCTACCTACCCCTAAGGTAAAGAACGAGAAGAGGCCCACCATTGAGGTGCCTATTTATGTTTCTCTTCTCATGGTTTCTTCTGCTCCTGTGCTTCCTGCTCTTACTCCTGCCTAGGAGACCATCCTTCCACTATAAAAGGTTGCAAAGGATACTCATGTGGCTGAGCAGTAGCCTCTGGTCTCTTCTCAAGCCATGTCTTCCAACATTCGTAGCCAATGTAAAGTGTAGGAAAAAGGATCTAACCATTGAACATGATGTCTTGTAGAAGATGAAGGGGGAGCCAGTGGCCCTTATCTTTGTATCCTCTTCACTTTTTTGCTTCCTTCTGTTGTGCCTGCCTCAATTCCAATTTCCTTTGTTTTGCTTTTGTCTCCCTTAATGGGTCTTGATGATGCTCACCTCAAAAGGGTGTAGGTTTTCATCGCTCCCTCCATGGATCCCCCTCTTTTGATGTCTCTCCCAGACATCCCTCCCTTTTCTCATCCCATAGACATGCCAAACACAATAGTGGTGTCTACTGCGGATTTTTCCTATTCATCCTCGGCTCTTGCTTCTTCTGTGGGGATTTTACATCCTTCACTAAAGCACAAACTGGAGGATGACCTCACTACAAGTAGAGGTTAGAAGAAGGTTTCACCTTCTTCAAAAGTTTGTTCTGTCTTGGCTTGTGTTGTTCTTGTGACAGAGGTGGCCTTCACTTCCCCTAAGTTTGTCACTGCTCCTCTCAATGAGGTTGGCAGTCACTCTCGAGTGCCTCCTTCTCCCACCTGATTGACACATGACACTCTAGTGAAGTGGATGTTTAACTCAGTGAATGATATCCTGGCTCTGTCCTTAATCTTTACAAGATCGATGAATTTTTCCTCACAAGATCTTAGTGAAGAAGACCTTGAGGGGCCTTCTTCCTTGGCCCTTGTCGCAGGTGATTTAGAGGGTACTGCTCTTGCTATCCCATCCTTACAAGCCTATCCACCCTCCCCCTACAGTGATCTAGATTAGGAGTAGGATGACTTTTTGGTCGACGAGGACTAGGGTGGTACCTCTTCTTTATCTGTAGTGTATATTTGTTTATGTGTTGTGTTCCCTTGTGCTTGTCTTTTTTTGTTTGTGATCCTTCCTGGAGGACCCTTGCTACCCTTTTAGGTGCTTGGATACAGGTGCGGAATTTTTTTTGTGCAATTCTTCTATGTTTCATGAAATTTCTTTTCCATATTGGGGATGATGCAAAGTGTTGAGGGCATTTAGGCCTTCTTCCATGACTGATCCGGTGGATATTTTCAGTGGAAATTGAAGTGTCTCCATTCTCTCCAGAATTTGCACCATCAGAAAGATCTCGGCGTCCTAATTCCAACGCAACTCAAACGGAGCAAACAGGAGTCCGTTTGTGCAAGTTATGGCCAGTCAAACCTTGGGTCAAACTGCGATCAAGTAGCATCCAGAAAGTGAAAAAAATGATGTCGTCAAAAGTTGTCGAAGTTGGCATCATCACAAAAAGCTTGTCGAAATGATTCCGACGGCGTTTGTTTCGTCGAAATCCGACATCGTATGCTTGACTTATCAGCAGTCAAAGCTTGCAGTTGACTTTTGAGGTGGACCGTACAGATGTTGACGTCAGCATTCCATACTGTACGGACGGTGAAGTGGACGAACCAGTAGTCGACACGTGGCATCCATGTCAGCATTGTACGGAACCAGTCAAGTGGCGACACGTGTCATTTCCGTACAGTCGTACACACAGTTAGCATCCACGTCAGCGTACAGTCAGCCTGTCAGTTGCCACGTCATCGTCTAATCAGCATGCCACGTCAGCACCTAGTGGCAGACACGTCGGCAACTTAGTCAGCCCCGTCAGCAAATCATGCTCTGCCATGTGGCACCTCTTCGGCATGCCACGTGGCCTCCTCCTTGTGCCGGCGGACGGATAAGTTGTTGAATTCGTTAAAAAGGTTTTTGGGGGATTTGAACCCCCAACCTCTCTCCACCGAACTTAGCCCATAGCCGTTCCACCATCTACGCGCCCTATACTAATAATAGAGCCGGTTTTCTTTTGTTAAGGAAGTGACGGGATTTTGAGATTTGAACCTATAACTTCGGGCTACTAAAAATATAAGTGGTCGTTCGGCCACCGATTTGCTTTGAACTGTATGTGGCATCGTTTTTGTTTTCTCAACAGTCCAAATACCGAATGCCCTAAAAATTAAACAAAATCTCTCCATATTTAAGAAACAATAATCTTTCTTTAGGATTAGTTAAAATCTGACAAAACAACAAAAGCCCAAAAGATAAGTGGAAGGGCTCTAAAATGAAAATAAGAGAGATTATTAAGATTTTTTTTATGTTAAAATGAGAGATAAGGAATATTTTGTAAATCATATGGTTTTATACCATATTGAGTAAATTTTTTGTATAAAAAGGGGTTTTAGGAGTGAGTTTGAGATAGAGAATAATCAGAATTTTCAAGTGAAGGGTGAAGCTGTGAATCGGAGAGCAAGGGAGTTTTCTTAGAGATCTTTTGAAGACTATTCCACACATCGAGGGCATATCACTTGTGATGCGCATTCCAAAGGGAATCAAGTCTTGAGTCTCCCACCTATGACCCCTAACAAATCTGTAAAGGGTTTATGATTTTAACCAAATTGCTCAGTCTGTTCAATTCGGCGATCGGTAAGATTACACACAACGGGTTCCACAAAGACATTGGAGCAGATTCCCGGAGACACAATCACATCTACAGTAGTCAACCAAAACAATTAATAAAATAATGTTGTGTGTACGGAAACGTATATATAAATATATATATATATGTATGATATATATATATATATATATATATATATATATATATATGTTTATATATATATATATATATATATATATATATATATATATATAAATATATATATATATATTTATATTAAAAACAAAACAAAAAAAGTGCAAAGACTCAATTATACAATCAGGATCGCAATTTTTCCACCGAGCCCAAAACAATTTATTTTTTATTTATTTTTTAAACAAAAACTTTGTAAATATAAAATTTTATTTACAAATTTAAAATACACGCCCAACAAAACGGAAAAACACGGATTTATGCATAGATGTATAAATTTAAAACACTGACATAAAATATTTCGATTTCAGAGGAATATACAATTCGCGACGGTCGTACGGCCGACGCACCAATACATTGTTTATTAAAACAAACCAATATAAACCAGTATATATATATATGTATATTTATATATATATATATTCTGGGTAAACAACCCAATATAAACCAGTATATATATATATATGTATATTTATATATATATATATATTCTGGGTAAACAACCCAATATAAACCAGTGTATATATATATATTTTTATTTTATTTTCTGGGTAAAAGTATAGAGGTAAATAACAGAGTAAAAAAGGAAATTACAAAATAATGAATAGGTCCAACCATATTTAAAATATATACACATTTCTAAAACTTCAAAGTTTATTACTTTCAACAAAGATATCATTTTCTTAAAATCCTATCATAGATAAATCGAATGTTTCAGAAGATCGAGGTTTTTGTCTTGACAAGAATTTGTACAGTATAATAACTATGATTTTCTTTGTTTTCTATTCCAATAATCTGCCCTAGTTTTCAATCAACAGAAGTTTTCTATAATCACAAGAATCATTTTTAATAAAATATATTTTTCTTTCTCAGAAGCAGACAGATAGAAACAAGGGTACGAGAAGAAGACTACGAGAGGAACCTGGAGTCCAATGCAAATTTGATGATGCCTGCTTGACTCTGATGCCCTCGATCTCGAATCCAATCCTTAGTCCAGAATGAACTCAACAATGACTTGAGCAACTTCCACTTTCTGATCTTCTGTGTGTGTGTGTGTGTGTCAACTTCTCAAAAATTCATCATTAAATAAAAATATTGCTCAACCCTTCAAAGCTCTCCAAAAATCCAAAATTAAAAGAAAATCAATTCTTTAAAACTAGCTTTTTCCCAACTCTCCATTCCTATTGGCTCACACTGTCTTTTTATTCTTTTATTTGTTTTTATTGCTTTAATTCCTGTTTTGCAACTTTTCTTGCACCTCACATTACATATTTATTTTAATAAAATTATTCACATAATTATCCACCACCAATTTAATTGATTAAAATAATTAAGCCATATTTAATATTTACTTATTATTTAATTACAATGTATGATTTTCAAAAATAATTAAATTATTTAAATATTTAAATACCATTTAATCCAACATTAAAATAATTAATTTATTTCAATCATTAAGATAAATCATAACTATAAATGCCCTCATAAATAAAATAAGACAAAACACATAACACAACACAAAACATCGACTATACCAAACAGTGATTCATGAACGGAGGACTTCACCTCTGATCAACATTTATCCGTTGGTTATTTGGTGCTCGCCCTGGCAGGTGGAATCGAGCTTTACCTGCAATCCTGCATACAAACGGTTGTGTACATGTGCATATATACATATATATCAAAGCATTAAATCAAGATACTGCATTGTGAGAAGGAATTGCAACATAACAGGGCACTCGCGAACGAGTGATGCTATATTGTCCTTCGTCACACCTATTCTAACAATTAAAACCAATGAATTACATTTCTAACTAACAATCATCTCATAACATATTAAATTAAATTACTGCATCATATCATAATTCAGAAAATCAACTGATATAATCAACCATAATGTCATATAAAGTAATCATGTCCAAAATGAAATAACAGCATCATCTAGCATCTAACTAACCATATCACCCAATAACAGTATCCTCATAGTATCTGACTAACCACATCAAACAATAACAGTATCATCACAATATCCAAGCAAAGCACAGACAATAATAAGTCTAAATAGTATGGGGGGTATTACATCAAGCATTCAAATTCATTCTTTCACTCCTTCATGCAAGATATTTTCTCATTCCTTCATGCAAACTCTCACTCTCTTATTGATCACTCTTGCTTCTTCTAGTTGTTGCAAGCTCCTTTCTTGGACTCTACAACACCTTCTTGCTGTAGTATTATTGTTTTTGCAGGGTCTACATAGCTCCATCCTCTTAGCAAGGCGTAGCCTCTCGTCATCTTCTCTTCTCAGCCTTGAGTTCTAGTAGAAGAGAAGGTGATATTTCTCTTTTTTGTTTACTTGCATCATTGTCCTATAGAGTAACATTCAAGATATCTTTGCACTCTATTTGATAGTGTCATTTCCTTTCTTTTCTTTATCAATTTATCTATATTATTGCATATCTAGTTGTCCATGGAGGAAGGAACACCAAAATGGGGGTCTGATTGAGGTAGACCTCAAAACACAACACAACATTTTTCCTATTTTTGTGTGTTCAGGTGTTGGTCTGTTCATTTGGAGTTAAAACTGAAGAGTTGGATTTTACAAGTGGAATGGTATATTTTCCTACTATTTCTTTGTCATTTTCATACTAGAATATTTTTCCATTATTCTTCTTATTGTACTTTCTACTTTCTACATTTTCTTTGTCAAAACTATAAAACCTCAATAGTCAGGTCATAAGTAGGCCCTTTCTGTTTTCTAGTTGTTTATCAGACCTTTTTCCGTACAATATATCAAAGCATCCCTAATATGCCAGTGTGACATGTTGGAGTCTAGTTCCCACATTGTTGTCCTTCGAAAATGAGTTGTCTAGTCTTCAATCTGAAACCTTTGTGGATGACTCACCTGATTTCTGAAACACCTATTAAACAACTTGAGGTAGTTTAGGGAAATTTGTTCCTTGGAGATCTCCCAAGCCTTAGGGGTGATGAATCCCCCTTCTCTACATTCAGATAGCAACATCATCCATTTAGCTAACCTTCCAAAGAGATCGGTTCTAGTGAATAAATGTTTAAGAAGATCACATTTTACAATTACATGGGTTTCTGCATGGAGAAGGTAATGTCATAACTTCTGTGTAGAAAAAATGAGAGTGAGGCATTATTTCCCCATGGTAGAATATTGAGTCTCATAATTAACCAAAATATGACTAATGTAGTAGACCACTCTTTCTTTACCATCATCATCATGTTGAGCTAATAAAGTTGCTAAAGCATGAGGTGATGCAAAAATATAAAGTAAAAAGAGTCTATCATACATAAGCAACATCAAGATGGGAGGATTGGCCAAATGAATTTTGATAGACTCAAAAGCTTTGTCACATTCATCATCCCATTGAAAATAGACATCTTTATTCAACAATCATGTGAAGGGAAGAGTACGATCAACCAATTGAGATACTAATATATGAATTGCTTGAATCTTCCCTTGTAATTACATAGTTGAGAGATGATTTTAGGTGGTGGCATATTATCGATAGCATCAACCTTATTTGCATCGACTTTGATTCCATGATGGGAGATGATAAATCTAAAATCCTATTGGCTTCCACGTCAAAGATGCACTTAAGAGGATTTAGTCTCATATTATAGATTCAAAGCCTTTCAAAGATAAGATGAAGGTTTCTAACATGATCTTGATGATTTGTAGACTTAGCCAAGATTTCATCAAGGTAATATTCTAGGATCTTATGAATTCAAAGTTGTGAAAGATAAAATTCATCACCCATTGGTAAGTTGCTCCAACATTCTTTAATCCAAACGACATGAACACATAACAAAAGGTACCCCAACATGTAGTGAAGGTTGTCTTATATTGATATTTCAGATTAATACAGATCTGATTATAGCCCAAGAAGCCATCCATGAAGTACAGTAAGGCACAACCTACAATGGAATCCACAATCATATCAATATTAGGCAACAAAAAATAATCTTTAAGAGAGGCCTTATTAAGATCACTAAAAACTATACAAATGCAAATATGGCCATCAAGTTTACTAAAGGTGATGATATTTGATATCCAAGGTGAATAGTCAATAGGTGGATAAAACCAACTTTTAGAAGCTTTTCTATCTCAGTCTTAACTAATAAAGCAACATTGGGGTTCATCTTATGAATCTTTTGTTTAACAGACTTAGGTTTCGAACATAGTATGATATTATGAATTACCAAAAAATCATCAATATTAGGCATGTGCTTGTATGGCCAAGCAAATATGTCAGGATGAGAATGGAATAAGTCAACATGTTCAAATTCTTCTAAAGAAATAGTTCTTATTTTTATCTTAATCACTTTTTCAAGAGATTTAGGGTCCATGAAAACATCAGAAGTATCCCCTTTGAGAAGAGTACTACGGTCTTCAGGATGATGTATAGGAACACCATCATCCACATTAGTTAAAGAAGCATTCTCATCAACACTCATAACAAACTCTCCAAAATATGCGCGTTTATTCAAGAAATATGGGAATCGTCGCTTATGGTGATAAGAAAGTAGGTTAGAGTAGAAACTTAAGAAATAATCTAATGCTTCATCTAAAGAGAAGAAATCTAGAGGAACCATCTTAGAGTCTACTTTACTTTCAATATATTTTGGATGAATCAATTTAAGAGGAGATTCGTGGAGATCATGTTGACATTCAACCATGGTCTTACCTTAGACTTCATGGGGTGGTATCCAAGTACAATCTTAAATTCACATGGATTAGCCTCTAAGCGGACTTTAATACCTTGTTCATTATGCCCACAATGTTTACCTCCATACTCGAATTTATAAAATATATTAAATCCTATTCCATACTGTGATTGCAATTCTTGGAAAGAAGGAGAATTAGTGTAAAGAGCGTAATCCATGCTCTAAGTATCACACTTCTTCACAAGAACATAATATCCTTCTTTGTAGAAGAACAATCACCGTCCTTCTTAGTAAAAGCATGATCATCCTTGTCAGCAGAAGGAAAATCATTTTTGTTAACAGAGGTGAATGAAATTTTTGGAATGTCTAGGTGGATTAGATTTGCTTTGTAATCTTTGACATAAGATTCAATAATGTTCAAATTTCCCCAATCATTTCCAAGACATGCATTCACTTTAGGAGAAGAAGTGGAAAGAGTAGACTCATGACTCTTTGTTTTGAGAGGATCTTCATCGGGGACATCAGTCTTAAGAGTATCCTTTGTAATAGGTATTGTTGGAGTAGATGTCACTGCATTAGAAGATAACAAAGGGATACATTTTTTAAGAGTAGGAGCAACCGAGGTTTGACCAAAATTGCCATTTCGCATAAGTATATACCATCAAGGTCAGCCTTGATTGTGATAACCTCATTATTAGCAACAAACTTCATAGAATGATGCAAGGTAGAAGTGATTGCTCCCAAAGTATGAATCCATGGTCTTCCAAAGATAATTTTGTATGGTAATGGTCTTGGAATAACATATACTAGGGTGGGTATGGTAATGTCATGTACCCAAATTGGAGGTCTGGTGATTTAATTAAATTAATTTTGGACAATTTAATCAATTAATTTAATTAAATCAATTAAATATAAAGTCATCCTTTTGATATTAATTTATTGGAATAACTTTATAAATAATTAATTTAATATCTCCACTTTATTTTAATTAAAATAATCAATTAATCTCTCCTTTTGATAAATTATTAATTTTGGACAACTTAATCAATTAATTTAATTAAATCACCATACCTCCAATTTGGGGACATGATAGGTACGGGTTTTGACCTTAAAGGCAAGATAATTGTGCATAAGGCTTGTTGATCAACATTATCAATTCCACAAATATACAAAGAAGAAGTAGCAATGGAAGTTGAATCAACTTTAATTTTAGGTAACAAGTTGATGCTTCATAAGTTTAGAGCTAAATCGGTACATCAATGAGAGCACATTTAATACCAACTTATTAATGTAGATTATTATCATCAAAGGATTTTCTTTCTTTTGTACTTCCAGAGGTGGGAGTTCATGTAGATGGAACATAATATTTGACAAATCTACACGAATATGATCCATGAACACATTAACATCTATTGGCCTAGTGGAAGAAGGCAAGAGAATATTTTTCAAAGCTTCCTAAAGCATACCTGGTTAAACCAAAGTAGTCTAAAGAAAATCACAAAAGTGAGATTTTTGTGGGAGTAATGAAAAGTTTCTCGACAAGATCATACTCACTCTATGGCTTAGCTACATGTTTACGTGCTTGGGGAAGGCTTGGTTAAGAAGGTGATAAAAAAGTAGGTTAATTAAGATTTTGTTAGTTCCTTATAGTATTTTAGATATGGGCTACCGCTCTACAAGAGGGAACCTTAGATTGTATAAATCTTGTGTAAAGTTTTGACATGTCCTTTTCGACAAGGACCCCACAAATAGAATGAATTCTTTTAGGAGATGGGCTAGACGAAGTCACTTTAATGACTATTTTCTTAGGCCTTTGAGGGGTGACAAAGACTATAACCACATTTACGAAATCTTCGAATTGCAAAGAAGACGATTTTAATGAAGAAGTTTTTTTTATCAAATTTTTGAGAGAAGGAGATTCCTCTAACAAATCATCTAGGGTATCATCCAACATATCAAAATTTTGTTTAAAACATGCATTATCAAAAGCATTAAAATTTTAAAGAAAAGATCTAACATGATTTCATTCGCGTTGGGTTCACCAAAATGTAAAATGAGGGGATTTGCTACCCTTAAGACGATGGGGTATTAAGGAGAAAATATTCCTTGGTTACCTCAAGGACCAAAGCTCGGGTGGCTATTACCAAAATTTCACCTACAACTCAATTTGGTAGAGCTGAAGTAGTTTATTAATTTTAAAGGTGAAAAGTATTCCATACATTTCTGCTATGCTTAACCATTGCATATTTTAAGGTGCTTAGAAAAGATAGAATTCAGTTTTGTTATTCAATTTTTTTCAACATAAAAGAGAATACATAAAAACACAAGAGATTGCTTTCATTCATTTCTACAATGTTTCATTCATTTTTTAATGGAATATATACAAGATTGCATAAGTGTTGCTTTTCTATACATTTGAAAGAAGAGAATGATCAAATATCCCACACAAGCCATGGGAATAGCTGAACTAAAGCAACACAAAAATACACTATACATCTAAAGATGAAAGTAATGAAAAAAGCATATAGGAAAAAACATATACATCATTGCCTGGTAGAATCTTGGGTGAGTCTTCATTGTCTTTCGCTCCTCCTCACTCTTGATCTTCAAATGAACCTGCAATATGATAAAAGAGTTGGTTAGAGCTCCGGATATGAATCTCATTGTGTTCCCTATCAACGAAAAATATAGCATATGCCTATGATGCTCTAAGCTAGTTGAGCAAGTATAAGATATATATGTGGGAGAGCTCAAAAATAAAACATCACAAGAGCATTAATGTTCATTATTTTTTATCTAACATGTTTGTTCACTGTGTAGGTATAGGTGAAATCATGTTGTTGATTCATTTCTAAAGACATCATAGCATGTGGTGCAAAAATAGGCTCCCACAAAGGGTTGAGCCTAGCATGCTGCCCCTCGGTTTCAAAAGGGGAATGAGATAGGAAAAACACATTCATATTTCTCAAATCAAAGCATTTTCAGCTAAATGAGTAATTCACAAAGTGGATGTAATAAGCATTGGCACATTAATCATTCATGACAATCAATTCAAAAGTGCATTGAGGCAACCCTCTATTTTGAAGTGAAAATAAAAAATAAACAATGGCTCATTTGAATGCTTAATGAATATGCAAAAAAAAATTAAAAAAATGCACAGTCTTTCATTGAAGGAGTTCTATTTGCAAGCAAGATTTCATGTTGTCATTGCTTGGTTTTTTTTCATAGTGTTGTTATCATATCTTGTTGCTGCTATATATCAATAATTTTGTGTTGTTTATGTGTTTGAAGTGCATTCCTTGAAGGTACAACCATCAAGTAGCAAAAATTAATGACAAACAATGCTTACATATAAGGGACGAAAAGGAGTGCATTGTTCACAAAGTGCTACGGTGGAATAGATACCAAGCATTCATTACCAAGTTCATAATGGTGGGGAAACAATCATGTGTTTTCTCAAGAATGAAAGGAGTGAAAGGTATTGTAAGTGCACAGTTACAAGAGAATGAATAGACAACAATAAAGTGAAACTGACAAAGTCACAACAAAAGGACAAAGACCATTCATGTTCTCATTACAAATGCAATAAGTTATAAGCATTTGGAGTTGTGCATGATCATGTGAGAAGTGAAAGCATTCAAGTATTTCAAATGTCCCTCTGTCCATGTTTGAGTAATCTAAAGGCACTATATATTATTTGGAAGGACATCATTTCATAAAGACAAGCGTATGCATGTCAAGCTATAGCTTCCTACAACAAAAGTTAAAAATGCATGAAGAGTACAAAGGGAACTTAAACCTCCATCAATCATTGAAAGAAAAAATGATAGCTACAGATGGGATGAGCAAAGAGGTTTTAAGGAGTTGTGCAAGCATAATAGTTACATTCCACAAGATCTCTATTCTTTCATAAGATAAAGCACTCTATTGGATTCTACCAAGTTTTTATATTTTAAAAAGCTTGTGAATAATTTCATTCTAGAGATTTGTCTATAGAAAAAGAAAATCATCTATGAGAAAGAAGGGGTGAACATTTTCTCATGTAAAATGTTTTTAAAGAAAATTGTTCTGCATTATTGAAAACATGTAAGCTTCAAAAGGACTGTATGCAACAAACAAACTAGATAATAGCTTGTCAACAAGATGTTACTACATAGTGCCTGTAGACCAAAATGCTTCCTCATTAAACGAGTCAAAACCCTCACCATCTACATAAATGAGATAACCCAAAAAATGCAAAAGAATATACATGGGTCAGTTGTGAAGTTGAGCCTAATGGAGTCTTAGGATTTTGAAAAAACCCATATCATATTTGCAACAACATTGGATAAAGTCTAGTATGTGTTTTTAGGTAAGGGCTTGGGGGTTTGTTTCTTTTGTTTCACGAAAGCCAAAAACCATCAAAGGTTCCACATAGAATATTTGTAAACATACAGAGAATAGAGAAACCCTTGAGTTTCTGCAAAGATAGAAGTGCCCAAAAGATGGAAATGCTACAGCCATAAAAGTGTAAAAGATGTCTTACAGGGGCTGAGCCAGGAGGGTTTTGCATTACCCACAAGTTGAAAGGTCGTGACTAAAAGGCCAAGGAATGCACTCAAAATGGAGGCTATTGTTCAGATTTAGGACAAAAAAGACTTACCCTTGCATTCTCCTATGAATATCTCTAAGAAAACTCCCAGAAGCATCAAGAAATTCAAGATTTTGAGCTCAAAACCCTACCCTCATGGCGGCAGTGTGTAGAGCCTTCACCAAAAAATCAAAGTGCAAAATGAATGAGAGAAATGAGGATTTCGAGTGGTTTTGTGTTAGGGTTTCCATGTTTCCTTAAGTTAACTTTTCTTTTTTCCACATTGATTTTAATTAAAATTCCTTCACTAATACCTTCGTGGTATTAAGTTTTCCTTTGCATATTTGTTAGAAGCCTAAGCCACATTGTGCCTTAGTCATTTTTGGTGTTTTTAAAAAAATAACATAGTTATGTGTCTTAGCCAATTTTCTAATTTTTGGAGAAAATCAATGTGCCTAAGTGGGAATATATTATAAACTTTGCAAAATTTGAGTCAAAATCATAGGTGCCTTCTATGTGTTTTTGCAAAGTTGTAAAAATCAAATCAAAACCCAAGTTCTAGCCTTTCCATTTTGTAATTTTGAAATTGCAACGTTGTAAACTAGTATTAAGGCAATATTTCTATAAATTTCCTTAGTATTTGTTATTTTAAATGCAATAAAATTAGAGCAACTATTGAGTTCTCCTAGAAACCTTCTATTTCTAGTTTGAGTCTTTTTGTGCAAAATGGAAAAAACAAGAAAACTAAGGTTTCCATTTCTATTTTTAGTCATTTTAGGCTTGATTTTTGAGTCTTTTCTGGGCCGACCCTCTTGGGATGAAAGTTTCCACATTTGTCACTTAGTTCTGAGGCAGTTTGAGCCCTATTTTGGAGGATTTTTCTTCTTGCTCGAAAATGGAATTCAGGTTTCTACTTTGAAGAGTAGTTCACTCAGTTTTTTCCATTCTCACTCTTGGAGGCATTTTGGAGGTATAAGTTGGAGAAAAACTTAGTTTTTTCGCAGTTCAAATTTGCTTCTTACTCTCTTGACTTCTTGTAGAGAGCTTTGTAGGATTTGATTTGTACTCAGATTGTGATATTCTCATACTCTTTTTAGAGCAATAAAAATAGCAGAGCATTCCTATCTCATGGTTTTGTCTCATTTTTGCATTCAATGGTTTGATGTTAAATTGTGATTCAACTTTTGAATCCTTTTACATGTCCCATTATTGCAAGTGTGTTTGTAGAATTTTCATTGTAATACAGGTTGCACACTATGTTTAGCCTCAAACCTTCATGCAAATTACTTATGTGTTGCATTGTTTCATCAGAGATTGTGAAAGTTAATGTTTTGAAATCTGATTGTGAAGTTGTGTTAGTAGACAAGTAAAAGTTCTGGTGCATCACCCTTTAGGTGTTAGGATTTTCATTTTCAAAGTTATCCTTCTCCCTTTTCCTTAGAAAAGTCTTTAGTTTAGTTGATCTACCATGGGAACCAACCCTCTTTGGAGATTCATTCTCATTATAAGCTACCCACAACTTGAGAACGTTTCCATGTTTCAATAGGATAGTTAAGTCAAATCTTAGCTAGGGTGCAATCTTGATTGACAACAGTGGCAATGTAAAGAATGAAGAATATTTGCACAAATTTAACTAAATAAATGTTAAACTACAAATGATGAGAATGATAAAATAACTTAACTACAAGAATAGATAACAAAATTAAAATCTATAATATACAAAAATAGAAAGTACATAAACCACAAATTTTACCCTCTGGAGGATTAAATTTCAGCCATAGACAAAAATGTGCCATGGAGATGTCTACATCTCATGCTTTCGTCTCTGATGAAAAAGAATAAAATCCTTAAATAAGAAATGTCCAACTTTTCAAATCCATACATCTGCACACAAATAGAATGAGAAAAATGTTGGGGGTTGTTTCGAGGCTTGCCTCAGTCAAACCCCCATTTTGGTGTTTCCACTTCCATAGACATCCAAATAGATAAAGATAAAAAAAAGTGCATGAAATAAAAGATGTGTGATAGAAACAAACCCCATAAAGGAGGATAACCCTCATCATGAATAGAAAGACGTGTAATAGAAACAAACCTTGGAAGGAGGAAAACCCCTATTACGAATAAAGTAGATGAGATCAAATAGATATTATTAAATAGACAAGACAAGAAGACAAGATAGCATTACCAACAGCCTGTGGCTCCCCTCTTTTCTTTGATAGATGTGATAATATTTCTTGTAAGAGATCTTTGACTATTGCTTGAAATAAATTTGGTAGATCTTCATCATGGAAGCAAGAGAGAGCAAGATAGAATGAAGAAGATAGAGTATAATGAGAGAGAGAGAGAGCAAGATAAAATAAGAGAGAACAAGAGAGAGTGGATGAATGAGAATGAGAGGGAAAAAAGAGTTTTTGAGAGGTTGCATGGGTAGGAAGAGTCATTACTCACATATTTCTGCCACAATGACATGTATCATAGACAAAGGATGCAAAATATTTGTGCTTGAATCTTAGAAAGTTTGGGGATGCTAGCAAAACGTGGAGATGTTTGTGCATGATGCAAGTTTCCTACTCAAAACTTTACACAAGTAATGTATCCAACCTATTAGTGCTTCATCATTTTCACTTATGAAGTTAGATTCATGAAATTTTGACTTATAGGTTTTTGTCATAAATACAACGAGCCTAATGTGTAAGTGTGAAATTACCATAGGGTGCAATTTTATGACACTACAAAAGGATATTTATTTTCTAAATTATTTTAGATGGAACAATTGCTTGGATTATTGTCAAAAGTTATGATTGGTATTTTGAAGCAAAAAATATCATGTATTACTTACACTAAGAAATATATTTAGGAATGGTTGTAAATTGAGAATATTGAGGGTAACTCAATGATTTAGGTGGTAGTTTGTGGCATACCTTTGCAGACAATTGTCTTACCATGGTATTATTTATTATTTAGAATTTTATCTATGTACTTCCTTTCTTCTTAAGACAAGAAGAGTTTTTTTTCTTGGGGGTTTAAAACTGAATAGTCTTAGAATGTAAGTACAAATTTATTTTATTTTTATTTTTTATTGGAAATTAAGATATTATATTTTAGTGAGATTAATGGCAAGACAAATCCATTTAACTTTTGTGGGGGATTGCTCACCATGTTAGCTTTTTAAATTTCATATTAAATCATTTTTCTTTTTGTTTTAGTCTAGTGATTGTTTAAATTAGTTACAAATAAATTCTCATTAAAATATAATAATTATTGTTGTAACTTTAAACATCTTAAAAATTGCCATTTTTGATAAGATTCATAGGTATAAAATTAGTAGGAAGGTAGTCTAAAGAGAGATGCCTAAGATGTATTAATATCTAATATGTGTTAAATAAAATAAACCCTTGAGGGATGGAAACAACATATTTTTTATGGAAGAAGCTCTCTCATGTTATATTCTACGAGATATCAAAAACATAACATACTCATAACCTATGCTTACAATGATTATTCACCTTCTTTATATAGAGCTAATAACAATGGAGTGCTTAACAACTAAACTCATGTAGGCCTACTCATTACCTACTATAATTATTTACACATGTTCACATTATTCAATATAACCAACTTGTATAAAACATATCACATGTTGGAACCTCCATCAACATATTTATGTGTAGTGTAGAAAATTGTACTCCTTTCTAGGTGATAGTACAATTTCACACTTAATTTGGACCTATTTTACTGACTTCAATTTTATGCATTTTATCCTTCATAAATAGGCCCCTAAACCCCTTTATTATGCATCCCAAGGCCTATTTTAAATATTTTATAAAACTACAAAAGGCATTGAACAAATGCATTTAATCAAATTAATGCCCCAAAATTAATAGATCCTGATTATTTAGATTAGGATCCATTCACCTGTCCCCTTTAGGATCCCAAATTCAAATTTTGAACATGTTTTTGGTAGCATTTCAAGGTCCTAAATTCAAGTTTTGAGTTTTGGCTTTTGGGATTTAATAATTAGGATATTAGAAAGGAATCCTATAAAGCCTAGTCTTTTCACCATTTTGCACTAGGTTGAAAAAGAGATCAAGAAGTATTCACAAGATTTGCATTCAAGGTCAAGGAGAACATCCAAGCAAGCAAAGTTGAAGTTTTGGAGTATCATTTCAAGTGTTTTTGCAAGTCTTCAGGCTTATTTTGTGAAGATTGATCAAGCATTTTTCACGATTGAAGATTGATGCCTATGGTGGATCATGATAGATTCTAGGTTTTGGGAAATGCAACTAGCCATTTCCCTTAATCTAATGACTTGTTCTTATTGACCCCATCTTCTATCTTCATTCTACTAGCTTCCTAAAGCAAGGTATAATTAGATTTTTGATCTATTAGGGGATTTTGATTTCTCCTAACTAGGTCTTGTGTTCATCATTCAAATTCATTTAGGGATCTTATTCTAACACACTTAAATAGGGTTTCTTTGCATGTTAGCTCTTAATAATATTATACACACTTAAGATTATGGATCACACACATTTTTAGATTCTAGATATGTATTTTTCATCAAGGTTTAATTACCAAACTTGGGGTTTGACCAAGGTAAATCCCCATACAAATAAACCAAAATTTTTAGTTTTTGATGCAGGTATAGATTCAAAAGCAGGAATTGAAAGGTACAAGTGGAAGAGCAGATCAATAGCTAGAAACCAAAATTTTGAATTTTCAGAAAACCCTGTCTTGACCCATTCACCCTAGGGTGAATGAGTTCCAAAGGATAGTTAACAACAACACTTTGATGATAGGTGCAATGTAACATGCCCAATGTTCTACTCAAAAAATTTCCTAAGTTTTAACCCACAAGTGAATAAACCATGATGCCATAACATAGCAATAAAAAAATTCTTTTCTAAAGTGTAAATTACATGCACCTATGAAATAAAAAATATTCCAAACTTCCATTGCATTCATTGTAATTTCACAAATCTTTCCATAACATTGATTTCATATAGAATAAACTCAAGTACATCATTCATTTTTACATCCTTCCATACAAATGGATACAAAGTACATACATAGCTCTTATGAGTTTCTACCACTAGAAATACATATGGTCCAAGTTGTCCACCTTCAAATCTTTGGCTACCAACAGATGAGGAGAAGCATCACTCAAGTGATTTTTCACCAACCACAGATTTACTATGGTCCCCCACACATCTACCTATTAGGTAAGATAGACCTACCCTTCGACAAAGAGATTGGTTGGATAACCACATAATACTAGCCTTCCTTGAGCTTGGTATTTTTTCCTACAAACTACAACTTAATCATACGGTAGCTTCTACCTACGAGTATGACAATCTTGGGCTAGAATGTATAACTAGATCACAGTGAATTGACAGTGTAAATAGTGGCAACTTACACTGCTTTGGCCAAAGAATTCATCACCCAAATACTTTGAGTGAGAGTCATCCTATTCACACACCTTCCTAGCTCAATTTGTTAAGACCATACATATTCTATGCATAGGAAATTCCCTCCATTGGGTAATATTTAATCCTAGGAACATCCTATCTCTTCTTACTTAACATTACACTATGGTAACCAAACTAAAACTTAAAACAATCTCCACTAACTCTCTTATAAACAAACTATAACTATTTAAGCATGACTTAACATAGCCTATATTAAAACACATAAACACTCATATCTACATATTTAGTATGCTAAGATAATCCCCTTATATGGGTATAAACAAACACAAAGACATCTCTTTTTGTATTTAAATCAATTCAAGCAACACTCATAAAAGCAAGTAATATTTTCAACTTAAAACAAAAAAGTAAAGTAGAGAACTAGCATGCATGTGATCAAATAGATCTAATTGATAAATAAGGTTTCCTAGCACAACCTCTACCAATTTTTTTGAAAATCCTTCCCTTGACCAAATTCCACAAAGAAATCTCTCTAAAAACCTCACTAAAATCACACCAAAAACCTCTCAATCTCACAACTCAATATTGCAACAGAGTAACACTCAAAAAATTAGAATTTAGAAAGAAATAATGCATTCCAAATGAAGTGAAAGGAACCTCTATTTATACAAAATGATTAGCAATTGAAGGTTGGAAACAGGGTACTTCTCAGCTCAAAAAGTTCGACTCAACAAAAATAACAAAAGGTGGTAGTTGAAAATAATGTACAAAAAAACACATACCCAAGAAAATAATGAGTTTACCCAATCAACTAGACAACAAGAATGATCAATACAAAAGCAAGGTGATGTTCTCCTACAAATTGACTTATTTGGCTAGCTCCCTAATTTGACCAATTCACATATTCTCATTACTTCACATTTGTAATTTGTATTGCAGGTTAAGACTTCTACTTGGTTCGTGCTTTCCTCATTTTGGCACCACCAAAACACCATGTTTCCTATTCCTTTGGTCTGCTTGAAGTTTCAAGGTCCTAAGTCAAAGTTTGATTCATGCATTGCAGATTAGCATTACTTCCAACACCGACTTGGTCAATATTCTAATGCCACATATTACTTTGGCTATTATTTCCTACGTGCAATATAGTGTTGCCTTCTTAATAAACAAAATGTTTAATCTTTTAACACTTGCATATAGTCTTATGCGTTTACTTTAAATATGTATGAAATGTGTTCCATACATTCCATACACTTCATAGAATATACAATGCTATCAATATTTATTTATGTATAATCAACACTATCAACATTTATATTTATATAATATATATCTAATATATATAATATACATATATATACATATATATATTAATAACATTACATGTTATTATATATATGTGTATATATATGTATATACATATATATATTTATATAAATATATCAACTTACACGATTATAGTATGCATCTTTCGATATTCGAATGCATATACATATATTCATTCATTCCATAAAATAATAGCACACATGTGTAAATATATATACATATGTACATATGTATATTTATATATGTATTAATACACTCATATGGATGTTTCCATTACGTTGATACATATGCATATATTAATACATATATATATGTACACATATATATTGTATATTTATTTAGCATTGCTATAACACATATAATTCACAACATTGATTGACATATATATAAAGTATATATATGTGTATACACATATATATCTACTTGTCCATTCGATGTTCCCATGCATATGGGTATTTCGTTCATAAAAATATATAGATATGTCTATCTATGTATACTCATGTACATATTTACTCATGTGCATAAGTTCATCGTAGATATGTACATATATATGTATATATACATTTAATGTATATATCACATTGATTGAATCTAAACACATCAAGAAGAACTCACAATTGACAGAAACTCAACACTTAGACTAAATCAAGAATGATCACAACAAAACCATAACCTCTCCTAGTTCATCCATAAACAAGACTTAGGTAACTTACCTTTTCCAGGCTATTGACTAGACTTGACTATACTTAGAACTAAGTGTGTGAAAGCTCAGTTAGACTCATTTAGGGGCTACCCAACCAATTCTCTTCTCCTGAGTGACACTCCCCCTCTCTTCTAGAGGATTAAATTTGTCCCAACATCCAAATTAGTACATAAAAAATGTAGTTAGTTGAATCAATTAAAAAAAATTGCATCATACAGAGTCATCTCATAGCTTCATTTGAATCAAATATTCATTTATTATATTTCCAAAATACATTAAGCATAAACACACACATTTAAAGAATTTTCACATAGCTCGGTAAAAGTAAATAAGTAATAACACAATGGGGTGTAACATGCAAAAATAATAAACCATCTTAGATCTATCTGAAAGTTGTTGGTTATGTTAGATTAAGGTTTAATCTCACGATTCCAAGTGTTACTTTTCATTTTTGGATTTATTTTCCATTTTTAGTCTTTCTCCCAAGAGTGGTGTTTAGCAGGTTTTCCCCATCCTAGAAAGGAAAACAACAAGATCTCCTTCAAGGTTGACTCACCTAAGGCTTGAAAGTCAGCCTTGGCTTAAGGGATCTCTTTTTCCTAATGAGATAGTGGGAAATAGGTGAATTATACCCCATTTTCCCCTTTCTATTTATAGTAAAATTGGTGAACCCACATTCCATTTTAACACACCTATTTTCCTTTATTTCATTTTGGTGAACTTGACCTTCTTGCACTATAAATTTTCTGATTTGGAGTCCATTCAAAACATAGATCTAGGATTTGCATTACTTTGAGTTGCATTACATTGATTTGTATCTCATTTAGGGTTGTTAACTTGTATTAGTTTGAATTTCATTTAGGGTTTTAGGTTTGCATTTTTCATGCTTTAAAATTTAAAAAATTCAAAAATTTGCATTAATTTTGCATAGTACTTGCATGTTCACTCATTCAAATTAAAAAATTGAGTCAAAATTGCATTTCAAAAAGTGTCATATTGGTCATCATTTGTCATTTAAAACACTTGCATTTAGACATCAAATTTTGGAAAAATCAATCATTGAAAGTACAGTTTGCACCAAAAATAGGAACTCTAGTTGTAGGCTTCATACTCAAATTTGAATTTTTCAAACCTCTATGCTGGGACCCATTCGCCCTGTAGTGAATCTTTCCCTATACAAGTGGCTAATCAAATTTGGGAGAATTTTTAAGTCTATTTCTACATTCTATTTTTTTGGTTACATCTGCATTTTGAAAATATGGAACTATTTGATTTAAATATTGGAAAAAGTTCTTTTAATGCAAATTTTGGAAAAAGATTAAAAAGTAGTTTTATGTTTTAGTATTAGATTATTTCAGATCTATGGCTGTTTATTTCATCATTGCATTGCATTACATAGATTAGTTTTCAAATTGCAAACATTAGAAACCATTAGCCATAAAAAATATTAAACAAGAAACTACACATTAAATGTTGAACCTTGGAGAAAGCATAGTTATTTGACAAATATGTCAAATCTCTTTCTACAAGTTAACATATCCCTCAAGCCCTTTTGTAGTGATGACTTTGACATGTTAGATGGATCCCTGAAGATTTCATCTCACGAGGATCATCCACTAAGGCTTGTTATTACAAACCAAAACCAAGAGAATTAATGCAATCACACCTCAACTTATCATTTGTAACCCACCCTCACATCAACATTTATGCAAGTTCAAACTCAACTTGTGCTTATGATAGGACCACCTAAAAACAAATCATTACCTAAAGGAACCATTTTGAATTATGCAAGGCAACTCACTAAGAACAATGTTTCGCAACAACCAAGTTACAACACGGTTTCCCATACAATAACACAAGGAACAATAGGCAACCTCAAACAATACCTAATTCATTACCATTTCCTCAACCAATATTTCCTAGTGCTCCTTGATTTGTGTTGCACAATGGAAATGAGTATGATCTTGTAGAACAACATAAGAATACTCCTGCTAAGATTTCCCTATGGGATCTTATTCAAGCTTCACCTAATTACCATAGCATGCTTCAAAATTCCTTACAACAAGTGGTTATCCCTCCTAGTGCACAACCAAATGATGTAGAATCCATTATTCAAGGTATAAATTAATTCAACATTGACATTATCTTTCACAAAGATGAGTTACCTCCAATGGAGATACAAAAACAAAATGAAGCCTTCATGGTAATGGTTTTCATTAACAACTCTGGAATAAAATGGACTCTCATTGATAATGGTTCCTCTATTAGTGTGTGTATTTTGAACCTCTTAGATAAGATTGAAGTGGATAAGGCTATGATTGAACCTAATTCCTTAGCTATTTGTGGATTTGACAATGTAGGAAATCAACCTTTGGGTGTGATAACATTTCCTATTAAAGTGGGAAAGGTCACATTACAAACTCCTATCCATGTGATGCCTCAAGAACTCTCATACAATCTTATTTTGGGTAGACCATGGATCCATGAGATGAATGGGGTATCTTCCGCTCTTCATCATTTAATGAAGTATGTTTACAATAATAAGGTCTACACAATCAAATCTGACCATCACTTGGAATTTTTTTTGCACACTGAGAAAGACAAGGAAAGTCCTTTGAAAACATTGATACCAACTTCAAAAGTAGATCCTATGCAAGAGGAAGAGAAAGAAAATAATATCAAGGAAGTCACAAAATTATTGGAAGATGACTGGTGTTCCTTATATTTTACATCTACGTTCATGGGAGAATACAAGATCATAATAAAAGAGCCTAAAAAAGAAAAAGAGATGATAGTAATGACAACAAAACATTTGGAGGAACCTTAGAAAGCATCTACTTCAACCACTTTAGAAGAAGAGACAAGTTACACAATTTTTTTTGATGAAGTTGATTATGAACAACCACCAAATCCAAATAAAATGGAAAAGCTTTATGGATGAGGTTATGAGCTCTTGAAACAACTTAGTTATAGTGGAAAAGGATGCAGTGTGAAAGAACAAGGCATTCATGTCCCTATAGAGCCTAATATACAAGAAACAAAAAATGGTCTTGGATATTGCCCCTCTAAGATAACAAAAGCAACAAAACCTTCACTTAATGTCAACACCATTATGTGTGGTTCGTCTAAGAAAAATCTCACTCTAAAGAATCTTGAATTAATTGATATAACAAGTGATGAATCATTAGAATAATTTGGCATGATGAAGCCTTGGTGAAAAATTTTAGGAGTTTGTGATAAGTCACCAACTCCCCATCACAAACAAAGATTCACTTGTGATGTAGTTAGTACAAAGTATGTTGATGAAGAAAATAAAACAAGTGACATTGAACAAGAAAAAGAAGAATATATTCCCAAAATTCCAAGTCAAATTGCACTACCTATGGGAGATACAATTAACATACCGATGGATACATCTAACAAAGAGAGAGTGATTCAAATAGGAAAGTTCCTTTATGAGGATGAACAAGAACACAATGCAACATTGTTACATGAATTTCATGAACTCTTTGCTTGGAATTATTCAAATATGTCTATTATTGATGCTAAGATAGTTACACACACCATTGTCCTCACACAAGATGCTAAACTAATAAAATATACGTAATATGAATCCTAAGATAGCTTTATTGGTTAAAGTTAAAATTGAAAAACTCCTCAAAGCTGGATTTATCCATCCTATTGATTATTCTCCATGGATCTCAAACATTTTTTGTAGTCACAAAACCTGATAATCGTATTGGGATGTGTATAGAATTTCATGACCTTAATAAAGCATCTTTAAAAGATAATTTTTCTCTCCCTAATATTGACATGATCGTGGATTCGATTACGAGCCATGATTTGTTGTCATTCATGGATGGTTTTTCAGGATATAATCAAATCTTCATCAACCCTCAAGATCAATGCAAGATAGCATTTATTACACCTTGGGGAACATTCTATTGGGTTTCCATGCCTTTTGGATTAAAGAATGCAAACACAACATATGAAAGAGCTATGACATTGAAATTCCATTATTACATACAAAAGATTCTCAAAGATTGTGTTAATGATATTCTAGAAAATTCCTTAACTCACCAAGATAATGTTAAAATCCTTTGAAATATCTTTGAAAGAATGTGCAAGTACAACATGAGATTGGATCAAAAAATGTTTCTTTGATGTGGATAGTGGAAAACTATTAGGTTTTATAGTATCCCACAAAGGCATTGAGGTGGAAACAAATAAATTGATGCTATCATCAAAATGCCACCACAGAAAAACATTTCTCAATTACATACTTTACAAGGAAGGATTCAGGCTATCCGTCATTTTGTGGCATCTTTAGTGGGTTGAACGTTACCCTTTACACAAATTCTTAAGAAGGAATCATAATTTAAGTGGAATGAGAATTATAAAAATGCCTTTGAAATTTTGAAAGACTACCTCACTACTCCTATTTTACAACCCACTATGCAAGAAAAACCATTTATCCTTTATATAGTAGCATCAACCCATGCTTTAGCAACATTGTTGGCTCAACAAGATGATAATGGTAAAGAACATATTGTTTATTACATTAGCCAAACCCTCATTGATTATGAAACTCAATACACAACAATAGAAAAATAATGTTTGGCTCTTGTGTTTTCTACTAGTAAATTGAGAAATTACTTATGAAACACAAAAATTCATGTGATTACAAAGTTTGATCCTCTAAACATCTTTTTTCCAAAATAGACTTGTTGGGATGCTTAGCTAAATGGATTATGTTCTTAACTGAGTTTGATCTTAATTTTGTCTCCCAAAAGGAAATCAAAGGAAAAGACTTAACTGACCATTTAGTTGATGCTCCTTCTCCATTAGAGTTTCCTAATATGGACTCATTCCTTGATGAGAATGTGTTAACTATCAAAAATAAAACATGGGAATTGTACTTCAATGGTTCTAAGTGTCGAACTAGCTCTGGAGTAGGGGTTATATTAATTATACCTTCAGGAAAGCCTATTCCCTTATCCTACCATCTAAACTTCCTATGTACAAATAACACTATAGAGTATGAAGCCTTAATTGATGGATTACGTGCAACTCATTCCTTAGGTGTCCAACAAATTTCCATATTTGGTGATTCTCAATTAGTCATTAAACAAATACATGGATCCTATCAAGAAAACATGAAAAACTAGTTCAATATAAAAATCTCATGATGGCATTATTAGAATTCTTTGAATCATATACCATTGATAATTGCTTGAAAGGATAATCAACATGTAGATGAAATGAAAAGTTTCCCTTCCCTTATATCTCCTGACGGTCCTTCTATGGATTTTACATTTTTCGTTCACATGATTTTAAAACCATCAATAGAAGACAAAGTGAAAGAAGTGTTAGTAAAAACTATTGAAGACCCTCCCAAATGGTACACACATATATTCAACTACTTAAAAGAAGGTACCTTTCCTGAACCAACCACTAATAACACTAGAGATCAAATTCAAAAACTTGCTACTTGATATGTCATCTTAGTACATGTCTTATATAGACAATCCTTTAATGACATTTTGCTTAGATGCCTTAAACAATCAGAAATCCCTATAGCCCTCGAGGAAGCTCATGTTGGTGCTTGTGAGGGAAATTTTGGAGGAAGATAATTAGTTTAAAAATCAATCTGTATGGGATATTATTGGAGACAAATGGAGAAAGGTTCTTTCAAGTATGTTAAGAAATGCCACAAATGTCAAGAACATAAAAATTTGATCCATGCTCCTGCTTCTAAACTTCATGCCCAAGTTCCTATTTGGCCAATTTTGGTTTGGGGTTTGGATGTCATTGGTAAGATATATCCTCGCTCTTCTTTAGGACACACATTCATAATTACTACAACAAATCATTTCATGAAATGGATAAACCCATTCCCCTTCACTTAACAATAGATGATACAATTTGTCATTTCATATTGGAAAACATTATTGCTTGCTTTGGCCTTCCTTCCATATTGGTTTCAGACAATAGAAATCAATTTAAGAACAATGATGTGAAGAAGTTTTTGGAAACACTCCACATTAAACATCACTTCTCAACTCCTTACTACCCATAATATAATGGTCAAGTCGAATCAACTAATAAAAATCTCAAACAAATCCTAAGAAAAATAGTAAGCAAAAACAATAAGGATTGGCACACTCAATTATCTTATGCATTATGGGCTTATTGCACTAGTATTTGAACACCTATAGGAAGCACACCTTATAACATTGTTTACGGTGCTGATGCAATAATGCCTTTAGAGTTAGAAATCCCTTCACTAACAACATATCAACGCTCTTGAGAATCTTCAAGCCCATTCCAAAAGAAAGCAACATAGTTACAATAATATTTTCATTCCATACTCGTTTAACAAAGGTGATTTGGTGTTATATGAGAATCAACGTAATGTTAATGTTGCCCTAGGTGAAAAAGGAAACTTTAGTCTGAATTGGTTAGGACCTTATGTAATTAGCAAAAGCTATGGGTCTGGTGCATACAGATTAACGAAAATAGATGAAACACCCTTAAAAGAACCTATCAACGCTATACATCTACATAGATATTACATGTAGCATTTCATTTGAATATTATGCATTAAATCATGTTGTTAGATTTAGTAGATAGCTTTCTATTTTATCTTGCATTGCTTCATTCTTGAAAAACATGTCTTGTGTGTGTGTGTCCTGAATTATGTAGAGTAATTGTTCGTTATGTTGAATTATTACTTTAGTATTGCATACTGTTCAAATTTTATGTGTGTTGTGTTAAATTAGATCATTACATGTATTTCATTTCTTAATTAGATCTTAAGTGAAACTTTCATTTAACACATAAGACTTAATGAAAATATAGTATCTAATATATAAACTTAGGCATATAGGTTAGATCACATTAAAAATTAGATCATGGAGGAACTTATTAATAGATCACATTGCCATCTAAGTCAAAAAAAAATGCTCATATATATCATGAAAAGTTTATATACATCCAACTCAAATACAATAAGGCTAGTGAGGCCTATGGTTTCTAGACTCCTCAGGGCCTAGTCATAGTGCCTATCATGAGACGGTCAACCATGACATGCTCGTGTAGCTCATCTACTCCCGTAGGACACGTGCCTCACCCTATTCAATCCCCTCTTGTACCATGGTTTCCACACACTCCTAATCAATGTGATCTCTCTCAACTTGCAATCTAGTGATCTCCCCCTATAACCTAATGAGTTTTGACTACATGAAGGCCTGTGCCTCACCATCAACCGAAACTTGAGAAGCTCAGAACTCCTCATATGTAGTTTGTAGTTGATCAATCTCACCTCTCACTCTCTCCTCCCCCACCTAATTAAATAGTTTGTAGTTGATCAAGCTCACCTATCGTGAGTTTATAATTTAGTGAAAACCTAATTAAATGTACTAGGGATTGGGTAGTGTTCACTAAAGAATTCAAATAATTTGATTTCCTCGCCTAATACCTTAGTGCTTGTAAAGATTAAGGGTAGGTTGAGATGGCCTGGAATGGCATGATCGTCTACTTTGTCTTCTTGAAAGGTAGTTCGATTCCACATGAGATTGGTTAGGGGTCGGGAATTGGTAGAGACTGCCAGGGTAACTTGGTATGAGGGCTGGTAGTCTATGATGATTCACCAGGGTAACCTATAATATACTATGTGATGACACTCTTATCCTAATGCATATTATGTGGTCTCTTGTGTAGAGTTACCCTTGTTTATGTTATTGCCTCTAGAAGCTTTGTTTGTAATTTTTGGTTTAGATATCATTATGTCATAATGTGTACATCAACCCATGTAATGTTATGTTCTGTCTTCATGTTTGTTTATCTTTATGGACCTGATATTATCTCCTAGCATGGGGGGTGGACCTTCAAGTACCACATGGTTGGGAGGACGTTCTATTTCCTCCATTGGGTCCCCTTGCAGTTTTTTTTTGTGCTTGGATAATATTGTACTTGTGATAGGTTCTTGATTCTACATTGTTCATGAAGTTGGACGCTGAGTGCACTCTTGAACAAGTTGAAAAATGTGTTATGATCTTCATCTATATTGTATACACTCTTGATATGTATGAGTGAGCTTATTATAATGATATTATCTTGTTACGAGATTTGTCATAATCTCACTTGATGTAACTTGACTACAATATGATTATGTAATTGGATCATTCATTATTGGTATGATTTATCCTTATGCTTTATGTCTTTTGGATTAGTGATGTGATGTTCTTACTTGTGAATGTTTTAGTATCATTGTCACAAAACCTTGAGAATGTATGTGTAGATGCTTCTTTTGTACTCTTGTTTCAAATGAATGTCTTAAAAAAAAATTGTTCAGCTATTTTGTTACTTGTTTGTTGTTCTTTGGGTTCCATGGCAAGGCATTACAGATTTGGTATCAAAGCACAAGGTTCTAACACTAGGTACTTTGGTTTTGTGAGCCCATTAGATTGTCTTAGATGTTAGATTATGTAATTTGTGTTCTCCTATTTGTTATTGTTTGTCTTATAATTGAGACTTGTCTTTGATTTTGTGTAGGATGATGCCTAGACGTTGAGGTAGGGGTAGTGGTTGAGGCTGAGGTGGTGGCCAAATGGCTAACTATCAGAACTCTCCCTCTCAAATTTCTCATGAGATTGAGCATACAGAACAATAGGGTCCTCAATTGGATTAGGAAAGTGGGGAATAGAATCTGATACAACCAGAGATAGAGGGAGCATAGTTGCATCCCTTATTGGAGGAGGTTCTTACATGACTTGGTCCTAGACAAGAGGTTGAACAAGAAGCGGCTAGAGAAGAAGAAAAATCACCTAGGAGAGTTGTTGAGACTATGGAGCAGGATGTCGTTGATGCGGGACATATGAGAGACTTATTGAGGGAACGCCCTCCCACCTTCGATGATACTAGTGGTGGTTTGGAGGCAGAAACTTAGCTGATAGACTTGGGACAGTGTTTTTCTATGCATCCATATGGTAGAAACACTAGAGCTAGGTGCACCATTATGCATCTTAGAGGTTTTTCCTCTACATGGTGGCGATTGGAGGAGCAGAAGCTTCATCTGAAGATTGGTTTAGTTTCATGGGACATGTTTTTGGAGAGATTCAAAGTGCATTTCCTATTAGAGCATTGGAGACATTGACATGCAGATGAGTTCCATGATCTACGTCAGATGACCATGTTTGTTGAGTAGTCTAAGCATAGGTTCTACAAGCTCAAACAGTGTGCAAGAATTATGGACGACGAGGCTATGTTGGTACAACACTTCATCAGGGGATTAAATGCCTGTATCAGTGGAGGATTCTAAGTCTTCGAGCCGAAGACTATGGAGGTAGCTGTGGAGAAGGCATGTCTTGTGGAGGATAATTTGACTATGGCTTTGGGTGGACATACCAGTGTTAAGATAGGTAGTGCACCTTCTACAAGCTTTGTTCTGCAAGGTGGTTAAACTCAGATAGGGGGTTCATCTTAGAACCAAAAAAAACTTGCTAAGGGTGGACAACAATAGTAATTGCAATGTAACCCACTGAAGAATAAGAATTCTCAAGCTCAACAGGGTAACAGTTCACATTCTGGGAAGAACTGTAACTGGTGGCATAATAAGCGCAACCATCAAGATCAACCAACACATAGTGCACAGTGTACGGTTAACAAAGGCATTTTGCAGCAATCCAATGCACCTTCAGGTGGCAAAGGTTTTGGTAGGGGTACTGGTTTCTTTTCATGTGTTTAGCAAGGACACATTACTAGGCAATGACCTATGAGAGGTACATCAGGATTTGGTCAGCGACTGGTAGCTTCAGAACTGATAGTTGGAGATGCAGGCCATTCATACATAGTCTTTGCTGTAGTAGATAACTGTCAGGCAGATCATCAGAATACTGTGGTTGAAACTTTAGGTCAATTATAGGGTACTGATGTTTCTATCCTTTTTTATTATGGAGCTTTTGATTCATTTATTTCCCCCTCTGTTGTTGAGCGATGTGGATTCGTGGCAGTAAAGCAAGGTGATAGGTGGAAGGTAGAATTTTCCTCTAGGGTGAAAGTAGCAGTAGAATCCCCTATTCGCGATTGTGAGCTAAGGATTGGATTACTATCTACCTCTGTAGATCTTCATGTTACACCTCTTGGTTCTTATGATATTGTTTTGGGTATGGACTAGTTGGAATCCCATCGTGCAGTGATTGATTGTCGATAAAAGATAGTATGTTGTGTAGATGATTCTAGTGCATAAGTTGAAATAATTGGCATACAAAGACCCTTCTCCTTGTAGATTATATCTGCTATGCAGTTGAGGAGATGCCTTCGTCAAGGTTGTTAGTTGTTTACAACAACAATTAATGATTTGGAGGTAGGGGAGACTCGAGAGGTATCTCTTGATGATTACCCTATTCTTGGGGAATTCACAGATGTTTTTCCCAGTGATATTCCTGGTATGCCACCGAAATGCGACATAGATTTCAAAATTGACCTAGTTCTTGGAGCAAAGCCTATATCTCAAGCTCCATGCAGAATGCACACAGGAACTAGAAGAGCTTCATTTGCAGTTGGAGGAATTTTTGGCTAAAGGTTTTATATGTCTGAGTGTTTCTCCTTGGGGAGCACCTATCATCTTCGTGAAGAAGAAGGATGGATCTCTTAAATTGTGTATCGATTATCGTCAATTAAACAAAGTGATGATAACAAATCGATATCCTTTACCCAGAATCGATGATCTCTTTGATCAGATCAAGAGAGCTAAAGTGTTTTCTAAAATTGATCTGAAATTGGGTTACCATCAGTTGCGCATTTTAGATGCTGACATTCATAAAATGACATTTCAAACTTGTTACGGGCACAATGAGTTCACAGTGGTACCATTTGGGTTAACAAATGCACCATCTATTTTCATGAGTTTGATGAACGGTGTCTTTTGTACATACCTTGATCATTTTTTTCTTGTGATTCTCGATGATATTCTAATCTATTCAAGAAATATGAAGGAGCATGAAGAGAATTTGAGACAGGTATTGCAGTGCTTGAGAGAGAATCAATTGTACGCAAATTTGAAGAAGTGCAAGTTCTTCCAAACTGAGGTGAAATACCTTGGTCATGTTATCTCTGGAGAGGGTATTGTTGTGGATCCTTCGAAGATCCAAGCCATTATTGATTGGCCGTGCCTACCAATGTACCTAAGGTTCACCATTTTATGGGTCTTGCTAGGTATTATAGACAATTTGTTTATGGGTTTTCAAGGATTGCTCATCATATTACTTCTCTTTAGAGGAAAGGGAAGAAATTTATTTGGACAGATCAATGTCAGTTGACTTTTCAGAAACTCAAGGAAAAGTTGAATAGTGTGCCTATCTTAGTCATTCCTGACCCTACTAAGGACTTTGTCATTTGCACTTATGCGTCTTTGGAGGGATTAGGAGCCGTGTTGATACAGGATGGTCGTGTGATCACTTATGAGTCTCGCAAACTCAAGGATCATGAAATGAACTATCCTACTCTTGATTTAGAGCTAGCTATAGTTGTTCATGCTCTAGTTCGGTAGAGGAATTTCTTGTTGGGGCACAGTTTTGAACTTCACTGTGATCACTGTAGTTTGCAGTATATTTTCATGTAGCCTAATTTGAATGCTAGGAAGAGACGATGGATGGAGTTTTTATGTGAGTATGACTTCGAGGTGAAATTTTTTCAAGGGAAGGAGAACGTAGTGGCTAATGCTCTTAGTTGACGAAGGCATGAGCTTTTTGCTGTGACTCTTGGAGTTGATTTGAGGAGCCAAATTTTAGCAACACTTCCTATAGATAGGTTGTATTAGGAGGTGAGCACAGAGTTAGTATCAGGTAGACCCTTGGAGGGTAGATTCACAAAATATACTCTTGAGTGAAATGGATTGTTGCGAAATTTGGGTCATATCTACATACCACATACAAAAGTTCTTTGCACTCTAATTTTTTCAAAGGCACATCGAGTACCTTATTCAGCTCATCCTGGGTTCATAGTTCCATAGGTATGCCTGAAAAGGAGGCATACAATATCTCCTTCACCTAGACTAACATACAATACTACATCATAAACAACATCAGATACATCATCATATACACACTAATACTTTGAAACAACATAAAACCATAACACACACATAATGTTCATCATAATGTCAACAATGTATCTAATGTATCATCAACAAAGTATAAAAACCAACATAGTATCAGTGTCGTAACTGAAATAAATTAGCATAGTATCAAACACAGCTAAAAAAACTATCAACCAAACAGAAACAAACTGAATCAAAGTGCAACAACTGGAGGGACACTACATAAATACATATGTATATGTATATGTATAGGCATATGTATATGTATGTATGTATGCATGTATATATATGTGCATACACATATACATACATACATACATACATACATACATACATATATACATATACATATATATAGTCATGTTTTGTCCCCAAAATATGAGAAGGCCTTTAGCTCATTTACTTTTCTAATTCTAAATCGATTACTCCTTCCACCCAATTCTCCACATGTACATAGACTCTATGGGCATGGATCCACTTATTGAGACATTTGTTTCATTCTTTACCATTAAATGCAATAGGTGAGTTCCACCATAATTCTTCTAATCCATGACATCTCCAAGTTGGCACATATATAGATACTAGGGATCAACTTGTTTGGTGCCCCAACTTGAGCTATGTGGTTTCAACCCAAATAGTAAAATCACTAAAAGTCATTACAAATATGAAACCATGATTTATCATCCAACCATCCACAAGTGACCTTAACAACAATTATAGCTTGATGGTACCTATATACCATCCTTAATTCACATTCATTATTCCCATCTAGTTCCATTCTTTGTGAGTAAGCCCTGATTTTTTGTTTAGAATAGCCATTATTTTGTGGTGCCACTAGTTTTTATGTTGTTTCTTTGATTCCATCTAGATCCATAGTGATTGGTCTCCTCATTCCATATAAATCATGCCTCCATGATGGTTCCCTCCATGATTCTTGCCTCACATAGTGATGCGGGTGTCTATATTGCACCCTTTGCTATCTTTGGAACCTTCTTTGATTCTTCACCAATTTTTTCACTTGTCTTGATGGCTCATGAAATGAAATAAATGTTTTCTTATTTTTCTTTATAACTTACCCCTCTTGTTCATTTTCTAATTCTTTCGTGCATTATTTAATAGATTCTTGAACTTTCCCTTCCCTGACTTTCCTTTGGTTTTCAATGTATAATATCTTGTAATTTGTAACATTTTTCTTTTTATACCAAAGCTTCATGAATTTCTTCTACACAATAATGTTCATTTCACCAAATATTATAACCAAGGAAATCTAAGAATAATTTCCAATTCATCCATATCTATAGCATAAATTTTGAATGCAAAACATATTTATCCGTAGAGAACTTCAAATATTTAAAAGTTTAAATATCCTTACTATTATTTGAATATCTTTGATTTTCTATGTTTCTAAAAAATATCCCTCTATGATATATTGGTGAATCTTTAAAAATAGGATTTTGTTCTGACTTTTACCTAAATCATAAATTTGGTACCATGTGATAAAAACTACACATATAATAATGGTAGTAAAACAATGTAGAAGAGAGATCACATATGATATATCGGTGGACCAAGATGCCATAAAACCTAATAAATGCTAGAGTAGAATAATCCTTGAAGTAAGGAAACACTATACAATATTTCTTATGAAATAATTCAATCCATGTTATGTCTCCAAGATATCTCAAAATTCATAACACTCTTCTCCTACCCTTACAATAATATTCACCTCCTTTATATAGACTTCAAAATATCATAGTGGAGTAAACCACTATCCTGTGTAGGTCTATTCATTATTTAATACAACTATTTACACAAGTTGTACACGTGATTCAATGTTAAAAATTTAAGGAAAGTGTCCAAAATATTATCACCTTTATCAACCTATATACATTATGATACCCTAAATACATAACTTTCTACTAAAAATTACTCTCAATTTCAATAAAAAAGTTCTTATATTGAAGTACCATGTGTTGATTGTGCTAGTTTGTGTTGCCAAAATTCATACAATATTGTATGGTGTCCTCCATATTACCGATAAAATCTAGTTCTTTTGCATTATAAAATATTTTTGACAACCTAATAGTAATATAAAAACATATTTTACATACATTTTTTCTAACATATTGTAATGGATATTGAAAAAATGAGTAGGAGAAAACACTTAAAAAAGGAAACAAATTCAAGTTGCAAATATTCTTTGAATATCCCAAAATAATCACCACAAACTCCTTGAAGTAAATTAATAATTAAGTAATGAAATTCAATGGTTGCAAAACAACCTTAGCCTCATCATGATGTAAATTATATAAATGTGAATGAACCTTTTCCCATTTAGGAAACGTTTCACCAAATAATAATATTGAATAGAGAAAACATTGATGTAGGAGCAACCTAAAGAAGACCAATTAGGAGGACATACAAGCGATTGAATAAAAAAGAAGAGCTATTGATCCTTAAAATTATTTATAGAGCTTTTCGAGTCACTTTTTACAATGAAAGGGTGATACATGGGGTTAAATATATGGTTAACAATACAAAATGTTAAATGGTTTAGCTCGACTCTTGAGTACATATCTCTTAAGGCCATATAATATGAATTAATGACAAGAAGAATGTTGTCATTGTCACAAAAAAAATTCCAGTTTTAGATTTGTTTTGAAGGATCTCATATCGAGTCTAAATCATTTTTTCAATTTGATTTGGGAGCATGAGTCTAAGCTAACATATTTTTTATTAAGATCCAAAGATTGAGGACTACCCATCTTACCAAAATTTCTTAGGAGATGATCTCGATCTCATCCCTTATAGTGTCAAAAGCCTTACGCTCAACAAAATTTGACGCTTGATAGAATCATTATATATATATATATAACTGATTAAGAACTCCTTGATTATAGCTTCAAGTTTGGAGTTAAAAAATAATATAAAATGCAAAAGATTTTGAATATTTTTTTGAACTCTCTTTCCCTTGAGATGCACTTAGTATTAGAAGTTTCAAAGTTAAGGAAGTGTGTCAAAATATGGTAGGAATTTTTTAAACACACTTTTGCATTAAAATGTTGCACTCACCAAATTCAAATTAGATTGGAAGTGCATCATGATTCTGAATGAAGATAATTGCATACACAAATATGATTTTTAAATAATAAATGTTAATTAGTTTTTCATCTAACCTTAATTGTGTTAGGGTGAAAACAAAGTTGATTTATATAATATTTTACTAATTAATTATTTATTTATTTAACATTTATGATTATAATTTTTATTTTTGTGGACAATGATATAAATTTTATATTATGGGGGTTAATTAATTATATTTATTTAAAATAAATTAAAATTATTTTAAACAAATTATATAATAAATAGAAAGGATATTGAAATAAAATGATATGAAATAAATATATTCATAAAGGATAAATCTAGGATTGTGAGCCTGCTACCTATGTACTTGCAAACTTTTGTGATGCCTTGAGAGGTTTTTGGGAAATATCTCAAAAAGAATAAATAAAGGTTAGAAATGAATAAGGGATGGAAAATGAGAACTAATAAAATAAAAATAGAGGAAAAAGGAAGAAAATTGGAGAAATGGTGGAAGAAATTGGGGGAGAAATGAAAAATTCAAGGCCTCTGAATGGGGCTTGAGGAGCCTATAAATAGGCCTATTGAGAGGCCATATAGATTCATTTGCAACCTTTTCTTTTAAAGATTAGATTATTTTGTGTGCAACAAATCTTAGAAATGATGGTGAATATTCCATGCTACACACACTACACATAGGTAGTTTGATAGTACTAATGGCTAGAGGGCTTAAGAGCACCAATATGTACCTAACCTTAGGTCCTTGGGGGTATGTTAATGGGAAACAAATGTGGATAGAAAGTAGGGAAAATCAAAAGTAGTAATATGAGAATTGTCACTTGCGCAACAAGATTAAAAATTACACGATTGGGCTTAGCCCTTCTGTGATGAAAGGTTACCTTAGAGTGAAATCCTGCTTATGTGAAGAAAAAAACAATTGCAGAGAGTAGTTATTGCATTGGTGAAAGTCACTTGCACATATTAGCACTTGTGTGGAAAGTGGGTTCGCTTGCACAAAGTAGTGCATGCATTAGTAAAATAGTGATTGCACTAGTTAGATTAGTACTTGTATAGGATGGGGTAGTGCTTACATAGGAAAAGTGGTTCTTTCACATAGTAGTGTTGGAATAGATTAGTTCCTACACATTTTAGGATATGTAGAATTAGGTTCCTTTTGGAAAAAGCTAATGAATTTGCTTGGATGAATGTAGGAGTGATTACCACCTCTATAATCATAGGAGAGAAAACTACCTACAATGAGGTTAAGTGCATAGTTGAAGAATATGAGAAGAGATTTCTTAGAGGTAGTGGGGCTATACAAGGTGGAATCTATGCCCAATATTATGTTGAAAATGGAGGTAATTATGTAGCTTAAAACATGTAAAACTATGCGACTATAGATCTAATTAAGTGTTCTTTGTTATAAATTCATTGTGTATGATTATCAGTTTAGATCAATTTTACCAATTATAGAAAGAGACAGAAGATTGTAGAAGAATGAGACAAGAAGATAGAAGTGACACAACATATACGTGGAGAAACCTTTTCGGGAAAAAAATCCACCACCATAATCAATAATGCTTGTATTATTTAACCTTAGAACAAGATTACAATAACACTATATCAATCCTTGATTGATATGCTTCTTTTTCCTTCAACAATTCTTTTTCACAACCTGCAATAAGCTTTGATACCAAATGTTGAAAATGGAGGTAATTATGTTGCTTAAAACTTGTAAAACTTTGTGACTGTAGACCTTTTGTCTCTTTCTACAATTGGTAAAATTGATCTAAACGGATAATCATACACAAAGAATTTGTAATAAAGAACACTTAATTAGATCTACAATCACATAGTTTTACAAGTTTTATGCTACATAATTACCTCCATTTTCAACATATTATAGTCCATTGAGTGATGATAATGATATTGATGGAGTAATGGAAGAGAAAACCACCACCCCAATATGAATACTCTATTGCACATGACCACATCATGTAAGAAAACCACCATGTATGGGGGTTATAACACATTATCAAACAAGAGCTCCAGATCAATTTCATGATTGGTTGGATTTGAGGTTTTGTGGATTCTCCATCAAAATACATGGTTTGCATATTAATGATTATCCATTGTTTTGGATTAACTTCTCTCAGACCTTTGGGTCTTCCAAATAATAAGTGGACATGAATTTGCATGTGTGTTGATTAACATAGTGGTTTTGCAATATTTTACATGGTAAAAAAAATACAGTTTTGTAGATATGTGGGTGAACTATTTTTAGATTAATCCCTTTAGTTTTCTAGATGTAAGATAGTTACAGGTTTGCATGTATGCTTCATGCATGGTATGAGGAGGTTTGTAGCTTTCTCATTGAGAAAATTTTGTTTTACCATTGGTTATTTGTTGGTGGTTGTGAAGTTGTTATAAGCTTCTAGATAGCCTATTTCCTCTAAAGGTTTTACATTTTTCTTGTGTTCCTTGATTAGTTCGTAACTAGGGAACTCAATTGTGGATTTGTTTGGAAAATCGAATCTGCTGGTGATCTAGTGTTTGAGTCTTAAAAATATACATGATATCTTCTTTGATATCTTAGTTCTGTGTGATTACTAATGTGATTATGGGTTTACATTTTTTAATGTTTTATATCTACAGGTCATGCAATTGTGTGGGTTGGCCACCCATTTAGTTGTAGCAAGATGACTCGAATGTGGGTTGCCTATATCCACGAGATTGATTCAGAGTTGATACCAACTTCATTAGTTGAACTTGTAAGTGGTCACTTGTATATTGGTATATGTTTCATTGGGATGAGAGGATGAATGTTGAATTCTTGGATAGTCAATTATGGGACTTGTAGCATGTGGTGGTATCTTTTTGGCTTAGAGTTCTCGATTCTACATGTTCTATGGAGCTGCTCAGATTACAGTTGAGTGTGTGTAAACTATGGGTGATCTTCATTTAGGAGATGGTTGTAATTCTTATATGAGTAGCTCGGTACCATGATCCAGTAGGAGATTTGATAGTGATGTGGGTTCATTATTCATTTTGGAAAATATTCTTAGTGTTTGTGGATGTCTTTGGAGGAACTCTTAGATCTTGTTGTTGCAGAAAAGTTCTTTCACATTTATATGTTCACTGGTAGGAGATGGTTATTTCCATGTGCTTGGAGATGGTTGATTCTTGGTTTAGAGTGTTTGGTATTATTCCATGATGTACTCTTGAAATTAGATTTTTAGCATGATACATGTTCTCTTGAGACCAAGATGTATGCATTATTGCATGTGATCTCCTAGGAGGAGATGGTTAGATCATGATTTCATGCTTGGGTTCCTTTTTTCTTGGTTGGAGATTTGACAGTGGTCTGATGAGTTCTCTTGGTATTGGGTATCTTGGTCATGTGCTTGAGAGCTTCATGAGAGTGCAATGTTGCACTTGGAGTTTTAGCTTGGATTGATCAGTTGGAGATGCTCATGGATACTTGGAGACATGGGTGAGGCTGGAGTTCTCTTGTGAATAGAGACATTTTCCTGAGATGGTTACTCTTTCGAGGTTTTAGCAAGAATTATGAGGAGCCTTTCACCTAGATATGGATGTGATTTCACGTTGGACTTGAGAGGAGGTTGTTCTTGGATAAATTTTATGAGACTTACTATACCCTGGATGAACAATCTCATTCCCCACGCTTGGTCTACTCAGCACATAATCATCTGAAAAGTAGCCCTTCTTGTTTTTTAGATGTATTATGTTTTATGCTTGGTCTTCTCATGAAGATGGATCTTGAATTATTCTTTCTAGTTATAGATGGTTTATTTGAGGAGAGTGTAGCATTTTTATCTCCTTGGGAAAATTTTGGAGATGTTACTTGGGCTATTTTCCTAATATGGGAATGTTATGAGTTTGGTCCTCCTTGTTCAAAGAGGGTTACATCCATTTTGGTGACATGGTGCAGGAGCACCTTCACATCACCATGATTCTATTTTTTAAATGATTCCATTTTTCCATTTTTAGGGGTCATTCAAAGTCATTTGATGAGTAATTTCAAAGGAAATGTAAAAATTATCAACAAAATGTCACATTTGCAAAAAGTGTAAAAGTTGCATAAATTAGGAGTTAATAGGTCATTAGAGTCTAATCAATAATAGGAAGTTGGAAATTAGTTATAAAATGATCATACATGGTGTAAATTCCTTTAAAAATTCTTTTGTAATCATTTTGTGGTGTGGGTGATTGAATAAAGGAGTTAGATCAATGATAAGTTCTGATTTTATGCATATTTTCACAGAAATTCTTTGGTTTTTGGTGTTGTACGACCATTTTATGGGCTTGAGTACATTTATAATTATTTTCATGTGTTATTACTCTCAATAACCTTCCAAATAAACTTTGTATCATGAAGATTGGTGTTGATTTGTGGAACTTATGGTGGTTTTATTGACTGCAATTTTCTAGATTTGTCTGTAACAGTCATGTTGTAGCAAATTGTACGTGCAGGTACGACCTCCAAATGAACTATGAAATAAATCATATATGGTTGGATAGAGGAAAAAGTTATATTTCTTTTGGCATTGCTTTGAGGTCATTTCTTGAATATTAAGAAAGTTATGCTCATTTGGGTAGAAACTGTCAAGTTCAGATTTTGATAGGGCAACAAGCTTTCAAAAATTCATAACTCCATTTATATTGATTTGAATCCTCTGAAAATTGGTTTGTAAGTCAATTATATTGTTTTATTCAAGATTATTGAGGTTGCAAGTGTAATTTTTGAATATTTTGGCTCATTAGGTGATGCCCTAGCACTGTTACAATGCTTGGAAGAGCAATCAAGAGGGTTACAAATTGGTATTTGATAAAAGGTCTTGAATAAAGTTTGGAGAATGGTCTAATATGATTGTGTAGACCTATTTACATTTTTTTGTAATGTTATAAAGAAGAAATGGGCTTGTGTTGAACATTGCAATGTTGCTAAGATATTTTTTGGAATCAATAAATGATTTGGTGCCTTTTTTTTTGTTTGAGTGCTTTGGAATCAAGGTTTTGTGAAGGGAAAAATGAATTTGAGATGAAGAATCAAACAAAGATGTTTTGAGTTTTGGCAAAACAGATTGTCAAAGTTGGTTTTCTTCCTTTGCTCTGCATCATGACATGAGATATATATGTTATGTTTGATATAATGAGATTGAATTTTTGGGTGTTGTTGAGGATTTTCTCTTGGGGATTGTGAAGGAGATCCTACTTGGCACAACTTGGCACTTTGAGGTGTTGGAGAAAGGACATGATTGGGATATGATTTATAGGTTTTATTTTCATTTTATGGCTTCTTCTTGGAGGTCCATGTTCACATGGTACAATGTGGTGAACTTGGTAGAGTTATGGTGATAAGTTATTAGAGATAATGCAATGGGTTATGTTGCATGTGTATATCATTTTTATTGTTCTTTGTTAATACATGGTTAAATTACCTAGTCACACCTTAGTATAAGTGTTGATTGGGAAACTTAGTATGCCATGGTCTATTTTAAAAATTGACATTACCCATGTAGTGGGAGTTCTTGGATCTATGTGTTCTTCATTGACATGTTTGATAGATGGAGCTTGTGGTTGCAGTTTATGGGGTGGATATGTTGTTGGCATAAATTTTACTGATGGTTTGGATACCTTGCAGTATGGATGATTAGATGGATTAGCATTTTTTGTGGTTTCTTTTTCTAGTCATGTGGGTTTTTTAGTTGGATGTAAACAATCACTTGTGGTTGTTTTTCTAATTGTTTTGAACATTCATGTTTGATCTTGTTCTTGGAGAAGTTTGGGGTTTAGAGTTGTGTTTTAGTAACAAGTTTGAAGTTGGATATTTTGGTGCTTCTTTTTAGCCTATGAGCACAGTGGATTTGTGGTAGTACCCTATAGCCTTTGTTATCACTTAGATATAATGCTTGTGCTCTTTTGTTTGGTGCATCTACACCTTGTCTTGTTCCCTTTCTTCCATGGGTGGCATGTTGGAGGATGATGGGAGTTCTAGCTTAATATAGTGGACATCTTAGATGTTTTTGCAGGTATCTTGTTAATACATGAGAGCATGTTGGAGATTCATGTGGTTTCATGGATAGTTGTGGTAATGATGTGGTTTCACTGCTTGGATCCTTATGGTTTAAATCTTGTGTTTCTTTTGACCCTGGTAAGGTCTTTGACAAGTGGGAGAATGTTTGGATTAAGGTGTCTCAAACCTTTAAGAGTTCCATGATTAAATACTTAGTTATTTTCCCCTAAGTTTATAATTTAATTTATTAAATGCAAAAATATTTGTTTCTAAATTGCTAAGGAACTTTGTGGGACCCAACAGTGAGTTGGCTTCCTACATGCAAGGTGCAAAGGGTGAGAATGTGACACTTGTCACATGGGTGCTCATCTGGGAAGAGGAAATTTTTAAAACCTCTAAAATGTGCACCATGTTGACATGTGGCATTTTATTTGGCAAGTTAGCATTTGGTGGGGCCCACTTGTGAGCATATTCCTTCTTTAGAAAAGTGGAAGCAACAAAGAGTGACACTTGTCACCTAGGCACTCATTCTAGCATTTTTCATTATGAAAAATTCAAGGAGGAGCGCCATGATGCCATGTGGCATTGGTTTGATTTTTTGACTGATGCTTGAAGAGGAAAGTTGTGAAATGAAGACTGATTTGTCACTCAAAGTGATTGAGAGTCAAAGGGAAGTTAGAAATTGGTAGGTCGTTTGATTTTCTCCATGGGGATGCCTTGCATGTAAGGTTACTTGATTGTTGGATTTCCATGAGTTGTATACATGTGCTTTCATGTTGTTGCATGTTCAATTGGTTTCTTTTTGGGTCACTTGGGACTCGTGCATGTTGTTAGTTTCATTTTGTATGCATGCAGAGATTATTAGATTGACACATGATAATCGTGGGCGCCCATGTATGAGAGATATAAATATGTTAATGCCTTATTGTAATGAGAGAGATTTGAATTGTATTGCAAGAGTTATGCTACTAGACACTCTCATTGCACTAAGGCATTACCATATTTATATCGCTCATACATGGGCACCCAAGATTGTTGTGTGTCAATCCCACAATCTTTGCATACATGCAAACTAAAACTAACAACATGCATGAGTACCAAGTGACCCAAAAAGAAACCAACTAAACATGAAACAACATGCAAGCACATGTAAGGTGTGCAACTCCAAAAATCAATTAACCTTACATGCAAGGCATCCCCGTAGAGAAAATCAAGCCACCAACCGATTTTGAACTCCCCTTTGACTCTCGGTCACTCTAAGTGACAACTTAGTCTCCATTTAGCAATTTTCCTCTTCAAGCATCAATCAACAAGTCAAACCAATGCCACATGGCATCATGGTGCTCCTCCTTGAATTTTACATAATGTAAAATGCTAAAATGAGTGCCTAGGTGACAAATATCACTCTCTATTTCTTTCTTTTTTGAAGAAGGAATATGCTCACAAGTGGGCCCCGCCAAATGCTAACTTGTAAAATAGAATTCCACATGTCAACATGGCACATATTTTAGAGGTTTAAACATTTGTCTCTTCCTAAATAAGTTCCCATGTGAAAAGTGTCACATTCTCACCCTTTGCACCTTGCATGTAGGAAGCCAACTCATTATCGAGTCCTAGATGTGTCTTAGCAATTTGGAAACTTATATTTTTTCATTTAATAAATTAAATCAACAACTTAGGGGAAAATAATTAAATATTTAATCATGGGACTCTCAAAGGTTGAGACACCTTAATACCAACAATATTAGTGCATTAAGTGATTATAATGACATTGGTGGAGTAATGGAAGAGAAAGAGGAGCACCTTCCTCTTACTGATAGGCGAGCTGACCACCCTAAAGGATGTGTGGAGAATTTTATGGATCTTGATCCATGACAAACTTGTCTAGTATGAACTAATGAATAGGGAGCTCTATATGGAGAAGATATTATTGATAGATGACTTGTCCATTTGGGTTATCAAGATGGAGTTGGCTATAGGGATGTGGAGGTTACCTCCTTTTCCCTTGTTTGTAGTAGGATTAATTTTTGGGCTAGTAGTTCCTAATAGAAGGTCTCACAAGTATCCTATCATATGGGACCAATTTTTGGAGAGGATATTGGGAGAGGGAGTTGTTTATGTATAACGATCTTGTTAGTTCACCTAACTATTTAGGGATATACACATGTTTGTCTACAAGGATGGGTAAATTTTGGGGGATGACATCACATTGTTACATATCTAGGCATGGGAGCACATAGCAATACAAAGTAAAGTTTTTGATAGGGATTGCAACACCCCCCATTTTGGATGTTTGGATCGGCAGTGTTTTCTTTGAAATGCTTTGTTCTGTTTATGCTGTGACTTTCGAACTTGGTTACTATTTGATCGCGAACTGTTAAGCGATGCGTATGTAATATTTTAATGTGATGTTATTTTACTCTGATGTTATCTTTATTGCATGTTTTGGATTAACTTAGAAGATATTTGATTTAACAATGTTTTATGTTGTTGATCCTATCATTGATGTTAGATGCGCCAGTTAGTGATATTGTATTGGTGAAGGGGACGGGATTGTATCACTCGCTTGCGAGTGCCCTACGATTCTGAGATTTCCTCTTCACAGTGTGTTTGATCATATTATATATATATGCATGTCGATGTACTCTTTGTTCGCAGGTTGACAGGTACATGACATCGGCTCCACCTGGTTCACAGGTTTGAGCATGTCCATTGACCAATGGAAATCGATTGGGAGATAGTAGCTAGGTTTTCCGTGCCAAGTCGTCACCCTAGTCATAGTGTGTCATCGGGTTAGTTGTTTTAAATTGGTCCATTTCACCTTGAGTATTTATTTAATTTCATATTATAGAGGTTATTAAATGGCTTGCGTCGTTAAATTGATGATTAAATGTATTTAGTTGTAATGTTGAAACGCTATTTATTTTATTGATTGATTTGATTTAATTAATAAAATTAGATTGAGTTTATTGATTAATTAAATTAATGGTGATATATTAAATGAGATAGTTGTTTTGGCATTATTGTATATTTAGTTTAATTAAAATAAAAGTAAAAATCATGTTTGGATAGTTAGAGTTAAATTAAAATAAATAAATATATAAATGAAAATGTGTTTTCAATTTCACTTTTGAAAATTGTTGATAAAGTAAATTCTTTGCAAAGATTGTATTCTTTTGTTTTAAAGAATTTTGAAAAATGCATGAGATTTGAATTAGAAATTAGAAATTTGTTTTAAATTTAAAAATGGGAAATATCCTCCAAATTTTGCAATAAATTTAATGGGTGGGGATATTTTAGGGGTTTGACCAAATTGGGGAAACTCTATTTGGAGCAATTGCTATTTCATTTTGGAATTTTAATTTTGGAAATTGTGGAAGAAAGGAGGAGCAAAGATTTGGCTTTTTTTTGTGCTTAGAATCTTGAAGAAGCAAGGGGATTTCTTGGTGGGCTGGAAAGAGATCTAAAAGCACCATTTGAATCCTTCCATTTGTGGGGAAAAAACCAGGTTCCTCCTTCATTTATGTTTTTCTTTTTGGAAATAAGTTTCAAATTTTCATTAAGTTGTGGTAAAATCTTTAAAAATATTGTTTAATTCAATGCAAACCATGAGAATTTGTTTTAAAACTAGCAATAGAAAACTTGGAAGGATTCAAATGAAAATTTTTAACTTCTCTGTCAATTTGAGGAATACCTAGAAATTTTCATCATATTATTATGCTTTAAATTCTTCTTTTCAGTCTTCTCCTCAAGAAAATTTTCCCAATTTGGGTTGTGGGATGATATATTTATATATATCCACTTTTATATTGCATATAAATTCATATGCTGGCTGGAGGTGTTTATTGAAATTTTTCTATTCAAAAGAAAATGTTTATTTTTCTTCCCCTGTTAAAATTTTCGTTCTGGTTTTTACCAGAACAGAGGAAACAAAATTTTTTCTTTAGACATTTAATAGAGAAAATAAATTTTATTATTTTATTATTTTGGGGGGAGTGGGGACTGTCCCCCCATAGCTCGCCCCCATGAGGGAGGCGTGGTGTGCATTGCCTCCACGGACTGCTCTGTGATCTCCACAGGCTCGTCCCTGTGTGACAACGATTGGTTTTGTTTGTTTGTTTTTTTTAATTTTAGTTTAAAATTTTATATTATATTATATGTATATAATATATATATATATATATATATTATATGTATATATATATTATAATATTAATTAAATAATCTTTTATATATATATATAAATAATATATATTTATTTATTTTTCTGTTAAAGATAATTTGTTATATGGAATTTTTTTTTTAATTGGTAGATTTAAAATATTAATATATTTAAACAATTACATATTGTATATACATTAAGTATATATATATATATATATTTATATGAATATTATGCATATTTATATTTAAATATATTAATTTAAGATGGTTATTTTATGTTAATAGAAGCACAAAATGATATTATTAGTCAAATGATTTATTTAAAAGTAGATTTTAGATAATCAGATGTTTTATTTAGGAAGTTGATTTTTAATAATCAAATGGTTTATTTAACATCTGATGTTATAAGCAAATGACTTTATTTATAAAGATTATTTTAATCCTTATTTAGGATTGGGCAAATAGAATTAAATTATTAATTTAAAATTCCTTAATATGGCCAATGATTTAATCTACTTTTGTGTGTGCAAATATTGTTATTTATTTAATTGATTACCTGCACTATGTCATTGCGTGAATTGGGTTTAGGAAACCCTAACATTAGATATTGAGTTACCTAGAATGCTTTTTAAATTATGTTTCGTTCATTCTCGATGTTGGGAAAATGGGGTTAATTGTCTAGTGAGTCTTCCAGAGGAGTTCTCTAGGATGGGATGTTTTATGTAGTGGTTCGATTTGTGAATCACCTCGGGAAATGTGTTGAGTTGTATCATGTTATTCACCTGGTTTTCTTGAATGGGGTGGTAAGTGCCTCCTTGGATTAGGAGAGGGTTTATGTGGTCTGTGACTCCTTGGAAGGAGTGGACTTTGTATTTCATTTTCCTCCAAGTGTTTGGAGTGGGTTTCGTTATACGTTGCCTCCTTGGATTGGAGAGGTCGTTCTATCTAGTTTACCCATTGGATTGTGGTTTTGTACCGTGGTTGTGTGGTCGATAGGAGAGTGGCTCTTTGTGGGGGTCCGACACACAAAGGGGTGCCAGGGTAACTCACCTAGGGTTTAATCAAGTGATAATTTAAAAGAATTAATGGGGAACTTTCACACTAATAAAGATAATGAATTCCTCTCTCATGAAGCATGTGTTTGTTAAGGCTCGAGATGAGACAAGACACATAGTTTTGCATGAGGGTCCGACGGCCGATAGAGGCAAGCCAGGGTAACCCAAGATGGGGGTCTGGTAGCCTAGGAAGGTTGAGCTAGGGTAACTCATGGAAATTTATGTATGACACTCTTCCTACGTCAGTAATCAATTAGATATTGTGTGGTGTACAGATGATGTACTTGATCATTGTCCTTTGGAAGCATTGTAACCTTTGTGTTAAGTGATATTGTGCTTGTAGTTGTTTCAGTTCAGTGATGTTTTAACCTGTGTCTAGAGGTAGATGTTCTTGTATAGGAATTCCTTGTTACTATCTCCTAGCACGGGGGGTGAGCCTTTAGGTATCACATGGTTGGGTGGAACGTGCACCTTAATCCGTTGGGTTGTCTTCTTGTTCGTGTGGATGAGATTTCTAGTTGGAGAGCTCGTGGGATCCAGTTTCATTTCATGCTTAATTCTTTCAATTGATCTTGTATTTTATTACCCCTCATTTGTTAACGAGGTGGAATTTGTAATATGTAATAATGCTTTTGGATTTATCTCATTCGGGGAATGAGTGTTGTAATCATGTTGTAAATTATGTTATTGGAATCAAGTGGTATCTCATATTCTTTGATGTATATTATTAAGTATGGAATGTAGGTGAACTTAATTGTTAAGCAATTAAATGTTATGGTTATAATTCATGTTTCTTGTTTGGGTTTAAGTAACTCAGTCTCGTAACCTTAGGGGATTGGTTAGCAATGGTTAGTTAACTTGCATGTTAATTTTTCTTAATCAAAAAAAAAAATTAGTTCATTTGTGTAGTAAATTGCAACTTCCCCTAGGGTTGCGTGGCAGGGCGTTACAGGGATAGGGATCCTAGGAAGCCATATGTGTATTTATATGTAGGGAAAATTTGACATATCATGTGGATGGGTGACTTGGCATACTGGTGGTATGTGGTGGATGATATAGATATAGTGGCCTAGAGACCATGGCAAGAATATGAGGCATGTCTAAGGGATGATGATCATTTTCTATATACTTTAACAATGTATTTCTTATTTGGGCATACTATTCACATGCTAGAGCAATACTTTCCTAAAAGGGTGTTGTGAAAGTTTGGACTAGTATAGATGAGGTTTACCAAGGAGGAAAATTTGACATAGATTATATGGTAAATTGCGTCAGGGGGATGTTAGTGGATGGGTATGTTGCAAGGGTGGATTTACACGATACACCAGTAGAGCCTTGGGCCCAACAACTAGACATAGTGGATGTAGGGATCACAAATAATTATGATGCCTAGTTAGCATCAAACATTCTAATGTGCTTGATGATCCTATAAAGGGGGGAAAGTGGAGGAGGATGTGGAAGAGATGGGGGAGATGGAGGGATGAGGAGGAGATAGCTAGTCGATACAAGAGAGAGGGATGGGCCAACTAGAGTTGCGAGGAAGGATCTGATGAAGGTAGATGAGTGGGGGGAGGTAGAGGAGGAGGAAGGGGAGGAGGATGGGATTGTATGAGAGGAGGATAGAGGTGATATCTAAGTAGGTGTGATGATGTTAGCCCTAGATCACCATATTTAGGAGAGGGATAAGATGTGGGTTGAGTGTGATCAACACACAATAGAAAGGGATAACTTGCATACAGAGCTAGAGGGAATGCAATAAGTATTGGCTATATCATATGTAGAAAGGTATGACCTCTAGGTCCATGTAGATTTTATGGGGACACAAATTGAGGGGGAGGTGGAGATAGGGTGGTACAACTAATTTCAAAGAGAGATATATTGTTATAGTAGAGGGAAATGTAATGCATTTATAGATACAAAGAGAAAACATATATGTGGTGTATAACTAGGGTAAGAGGGGGATCTTGCTAGAGGTATGATAGGTTCATAGAGGATGACATAGGAATTCATAGAGATGAGTAGGGTGAAAAAGGAGGTGGCACAAGCATCACTAGAGGCACAAATTATCAATCCCTTTATAAGGGGTTGGTATTGATAGATCAAAGGGTACCTAGTTTTATGGATCCATCAATATCAGGGGTGTCAAGAATAGTCAAGTCAAGGCCATCAATAAGCATAAGGCCACTACCACCACATTGTCCACCATCAATGAGCATAACTCCAACTAGTCAAGAGGTAATTTTGAGACACATTTTAGATATGCATATATTGATACTCTAGAAAGCTTTTGTAAACACAATTTTTAGATGTAGTAATACATTTGTACCATGACATATATATATATATATAATATTTTGGTAGAAATTATGTGATGTATGATTTTATTATAGCCATAATGTGATTTATGCATGTGATTATGGTTTTATTATGTAGAGGATGCTTGGATATATGTGATATATTTTATGATGGATGTTATGATGTGATGGAGTATGCTTATGTGATGGACATGTTTTGTGGATAGCTATATGTTTCATGGATGTAATTTATGTGATGGACACTATTATGGTTTATGATTTATGCATGTAATGGATATGTTTATGATTGTGATAAATATTTATGATGATGGTTATGGATGATTTCTATATGCATGCATGTTGTTATGATGATATGATGTCTAGTATGATTATGTATGAAATTGATTATTATGGTTATGTGATGACACATATGAATACATGTATGATGCTATGATACTTATGTATTATGATTTATGAAAATGATTATGATCCTTTATGGATGCATTTATGATTATTTTATGAATATTATTATGGTTCTTTATGGATGCAAGCTATGTAGGATAGGCATGGATGCAATGGATTGGGAGGCAATTTTTATTTAATTTTTCTCATGGTACAATATGAGAAGGGGGGAGTGGAAAAATATGTATTCTTGGATGGTGGCTAGGGTTTGCATGGTGTAGGTTGGGAAATCAACAAGTTTCCTATTCAAAGTGGCTATAAAATTATTCATTAGATAGGGAAAGATGGGATAGAGATGGATGAGAGGTTTGTATTATGATGGTATGTGGAGAGCAATCCTATTTTTTGATATAGTATTGAATTTTTTGTCATGGTGTGATAACCAAGGTGGAAATGTATCTATTTCATGGATTTCACTCACAAATAATAGGTTATCCTAATACATGCAAGGTGTGAAGAAACCTTGTTGGGTAATGTGAGGAAATAAAATTTAAGAATGAGGGGGTCCTTATGTACATAAGGTATTGGTACATCCTTGGTGTTTCTATGAAAAGAATAAACTACATACATAAAGGTGCCCCTACACATAAAGATTGAAATTATCCTTGGTGGGTCATGTAAAAAACCAACAAGCAAGGAGGGTCCCTTACACACACATATATAGCTAAATTTAGTAGGCCATGTAAGGGGATAACAAGAAAAAAAAATTCCATTCCCCAATATATACCAATCAAAATACACCAAAGGTAAATGTTTCATACTACATGAATAAAACATCCTAGATCCTTTTATGTGGTTAGGTATGGAAGAGAATAAACACATTCATCTTATCTCTTGGGAGCAAGTTTCTAAACCAAAAAAATGGGGATGTCTGAGTACTAGAAGAATCAAGGACTTTAATTGTGCTCTTTTGGCTAAAAAAATTGGAGGCTCACTTTAGAAAAGAATGAATGAACTAGAATTGTTACTAACAAGCACCTGGGTAATATTACTAATGTTAGGGACCTTTTCACCTCTCATTACATTCCTTTTGGTTCTACTATCTGGAACAATATCTTAAAAGCCAAATTCTTAATTTCTAAGGGTCTTCGATGGGTGATTGGTGATGGTGGGCTTATCAATTTTTGGAAGGATTGGTGGTTTAGAAATGGGCTTCTCATAAATGAACCTTGGGCTAACCCTCTTAGAGATTTGTGCTCTAGGCTTGTTGGAGATAACCTAGCTATTTTTTTATAATGGTCAGTGGAGGGATTTGGTTTCTCTCGATCTATCTCTTGTTGCTCTTTAGGAAGCCTTGTCACTGGTTCATATTCTGAGATCCCTAGGTCAAGATAGATTGGTCTAGAATCTAAATTATAATGGTAAGTTATTTGTTTCTTCTTCTTTCAATTTGTTGTTGGTTCATGCTCCTTCACCTCCGTTTTCAGCCTCCTTTTGGAACCCTTTGCTAATTTTGAAAGTTAACATCTTTTTTGGTTATTGGCGCAAAATAAAGTGCTCACTTTTGACAACTTGTGTAAGAGAGGTTTTATCCTTCCAAATATATGTTCTCTCTATGAAATGGATTTAGAGTCTTATCTCCATCTCCTTCTTGGTTGTAGTTTTTTTAAAAGTGTTTGGGAAGGTATTCTTTCTCAATAGAATCTTTGTTGGGTTTTGCCTTCCTCTTTCAAGGACATGTGGAATCAATGGGTGGCTTCTACCTCTAATCCTACTCTTGATTTTCATTGGTATTTAAGTATTCCCATGTGGTGTGGGGGTCTAAAAAGAGAGGAACAACCTTGTTTTCAGAGAGTTTTCTTTGTCAGTTAAAAGAGTCTCTATTAAAATCTATTGCTCTATCAAGGAAAACTTCTTGTCTGTGATTCATAATAAGCATGTTAATGGATATTTAGTTGCTCCTATTTTTTATTATGATAAACAAGTGGTGAAAAAATGGTGTTTACCCTATGATATTTTAATCCCAAATAACAAGGTGATGAATTCCATAAATAATGTTGTTTGGATGCCTCCTCTACGAGGTTGAATCAAAATTAATTTTGATGGGGAGACCAAGGGGAATCCTGGGCTTTCTATTTGTGGGAGATGATAAGAGATGAGCATGGTGGGTTTATATCAATGGTAGCACTCCCTTTGGGAACCCAAAAAATCCATGTTGTCGAAGTTGTGACAACCTACAACAATTTGAATTTGGCTTACTCCTTGGGCTTTTGCATGATATGGATTGAAGGAGATTCTTTAAATATTATAAATTATCTTAATATTTAAATAGCTGAAGTTGGTATATTGAAAATTTTATTAAGGATTCTATTTTTATCCTCAATACTCTTCATGAAGTTCACATCTCTCATATCTATAGGGAAGGAAACTCTATTTTGGATGCTTTTGCTAATATTGGCATTGGTAGTGGATCATCTAAGTGTTTGGATAAGGCGATTGATGTCCCCTATCAAATTAAAAATATTATTAATTATTATATACAAAGGTCTAGAAATGGAAGGGTATTTTAATAATGAAAGGATGAGCCTAAAAAGGATTTTTAATCTAATGGTGAATGGAAGATATGCCTTGGGAATTCTTTGATGGTAATTAATACCTATTTTCATCTCACACATATTACCATGTTTTATGTGGGTCAAAAGGCCATTTCCATTACCATGTTTCTCAGACGAGCTAAAATGGGGGGATAGAAGCAGAATTGAGCCCTCATTCTATGAGGATATCAAAAACAAAGCCATGGCTTCAAAGATTCTCAAAGATGGAGGTGTTACTCCCTACCTAGAGAAGTTGCATGGACATGACCTTGAAATCACTAGGGACTTTGTTAATGGATAGAAAAATCAAACTATCAAGGTTGATGGGAAGGAGTTAATTTTCATGAAGGAGCTTATAACAAAAATCACTAGTCTCTCCACCCAGGGTAGAAAGTTCTTCAGGGAAAGGAAGGCTTCTAAAGGTGTGGTTAAACAACTCTTGAAGGTTTTGGAAAGCTAAAAGTTGTTAAAGTGTAATGCGAGAGGGTATGATCATCTGTCAATTAAACATATATAGGTGGAGGTGGTGGAGGTTCTCATGTGTTATTTTACTCTTGATGTAAGGTACACTCATATGTATGGTTTCCATTTTATCCTCCTAAATCATTTTTGACATAAGCATCTAGTTTCCTTTCCTTTTGACCTTCTTGCTTCATTGGAGTTTGGTCTTAAGGAAAAGAAAAAGAATGTAAAATTAATTTTTTTGCATGAGGGTCTCATATTATTAATTATGGAATATCTAAAATCCCTTCCCACTCCCATTGTAGTTAAGAAGATCCTTGTGAAATGCACTCCTAAGGTTCACATTGTCTCTTATGATGAGGGTTCAAGTCTACCTCAAATGGGGATAAGGAGTGGAAAGAAGAGGATGAAGTGGAAATCGTGCCTAACTCTCTATCTAAGGATGATATTTTGAAGAATGGTAAGTCAACTAAGAAGAGGGCTTGAACTCATATTTCTTAGTTGAGTGGGTCCCATACATGGGGCTTTATTCATGAAGATATTCATATCTCTTCAACTGAGAAGAAAAATTTTAAAAAATGATAATGGGATAAAAAGTGGTAAAGGAAAGGTAAATTGGAGGTTAAGGCTAATTTGCAAGTAGGTTGTAGTGGTAAAAGCCCTAATATTACCCCTGATAATGCTAATGCTAGCCATATATTCTCTCCTCAAGAATTTTCTGAGGATTTCCCACAACTGAACACTCATAAAGAGGAAATTTATAATGTTTTGGGGTTAGCTACGAATGTCAATTTCACTTAATTAAATGGTTTTTTAATTGAATCGGAATAATGTTAAGCTAATATTAATGCAAAATAAAATTGATGCAAAGGGGATGCAAAAGATTCTATGAATGTGAAGAATGAGGGAAACAAGATTTAATTGGAATTGGAAGCAACTATGACTAAAGCTAGTCTAATGTAAGATGATTATGAGAACCAGGTCAAGGGTTTGGAAGAAAAAATGATGCAGATTAACCAGAACCTAGAAAGGGTCATAAAAATTAGCCAATGCACTATTTAGAATAGCGTTGAAGGTATTCACATCCTTACTGAGAAGTTGAAGGAGCTCAAGGAAATTCAAGTTGCTGATATCTCCATTGGTGCTAAGAAGATGAAGAAGGATCACAAAGCCACTCAAGATAGAAAGGACCAAGTGTTGCAAGATGGTGTGTCCCTTGGTCTTCCTTGTGTATCATAGTGCTTGGGTTCGTGACATGGATTAATCACCTCCTGTGGATCTTGTATAAATTTGGAGGTTGTATCAGGCATTAACAGGTCGATATTTTGGTGCAATGACAACCACCAATGTAACAATTAGTATCAGAGCTGAGGTCACAGGTTTGAACCCCTCGCTTGTGCTAGGGGGGATTGTTACAAGATGGTGTGTCCCTTGGTCTTCCTTGTGCAACACAATGCTCAATTTCATGACATGACTTAATCGCCTCATGTGGATCTTTTATAATTTTGGTGGCTGTATTGGGAATTAACTAGTTGATCTTTTGGTGCAACAACAACCACCATTGTAACACCAAGTGCGTGCACAAGGGGAAAGAGGAAATATTTCCAAGAAGAGAATAATGATGTTCTTAGCCTAGTTGATCTTCATAAGAGCTTCTATCAATAGGATATAGAAGAGGCTAATACCCTTAAAGAATTACAGTAGTTAGATATTGTTTTCTAGTAGTTTTGTTGTTGGTTTGTTGGTGGGTCTCTCATTTTTTGTTTAAACTACTTTGAACTTTTGGGTTTCAAGTCCCTATAAAACTTGTTTAGTTTTTTATGTGTTTCTCTAAAATTCTTTATTCTTGAATTTTGTGTAAGGGTTTTGGGTCCCTTTAAAACCTATTTTACCTTAACCAAAAATATCTTTGAACCTATGTTTCCAAAGAATAATTCAGGTTACCAATGGCTTGGATATGGACCACCTACAAATATGCCTTTAGATATTGAATTTATTCTCACTGAAGTGGCTAAGGCCTTTCCTAATATTGATAACACTAATGTGTGAACCCATGAGGACTCCTTTAAACATATCTTTGAACTATTCCAATAACTAATTTTTTCAATCTCTCTACCACATCCACCTCCATCAACCTTCCCCTCATATATCCTAAACTTATCGATTGAGATCAACAAATCCCTCTACCTTAAGATACATTTTAAAATAATGAGGCAATTTTTTAGCTCATAGGAATTTGTGAGAACATACCAATAAGAGATCACAAAGCCAATTTTGAGATGAACTAAAAACCACTATCTTATTTTTTGAATAGGAAAATTTCCTTTGTCATAAAAATAAATAATAAAAAATAAACAAAAAAATTTGTAGTGAAAACCTCAATGGAAAACAACTGGACAATGAAAAAAAATAAAAGATATGTCCTTTGGTGAAAACCTCTCTAAGGTGCTAGAGGATGAGAAATTTTACCTCCCCTTAATGCTACCAAAATACCAAGAAAGGTTTATATTTTTAGTAGAAGAAACACAAGAGATTGACCTAGGAATAGAGGAGGAATAAAAGATCGCATAGATGGCAGATTCTCTTGCATTTGAAGAAATACAAAAAAAATCTTCTCTTCTCAAGAAAACGTCTAAATATTTATATGGCCCTATGTGGATATGCTAAGCCTAAACCCATCACTTGTAGTGCATCATTTGGTGGTAAATCTTGATGCTCAACCAATTAAAAAAAATTCAAGGAGGAAGCATTCTTAGATTGGTCTTCTATTCAAATAAGAAATTCAAAAGATTCTAGAAGTCATATTCATGCATACCATCAAATATCCTAAGTGGGTATCAAATATTTTCTAATTACCAAGAAACCATATACTTGACTCTCTTATTCTCTCATGACATTCACTCACTCCATCATATTTTATCTCTTCTACAAATCCTAACTACCATGCCCTAACTAAGATATCAACTCATAATCATGTCCACCCCTACTCCCATTCTATCACTGAAAAACCACACCCCAATTACAAGAAATTCCCCTACAAGGTGATGGCCTTAGATCTAGAGAGGGAATCCTCAAGAGTACCAAATGGCGTTATATACATGGAGGATGTAAAGAAATATATTCATGCACCATGAAAAAATTGAACACTCAGATTTTGAAGACTTGAGGATAACCCTACTACCAATTGGGACCAACTCATACCTACCTAAGCATGCTTAAATCATAGAGAAAAGGTTGGACGTATTGTAATGCCCCACCACGTAACCCTAGAGAATGACACAAACACAATGGAAGCGTAGCAATTTTTTTTTTTTAAATGTATTATTAACATGTAATATGAACAACACTTAATGCATACATTCTCTAAAGTACGTGACAATGCATTGCATTCAAATCCCACAACACAAAAGTAAATTAATCACAACATATAAATGTTACTCATGAAATTGAATTTCATACATCTAGACATTTAAATTCATTACAAAAGATATAAAGTACATAAAGGAATCATTTATTGCTTGCAATCATTCTATAAAATAGTTACAAAGCTCATTTCCAAAATGAGGAAGTTTCAAATAATAATGTTACAATTACATCAATAAAAAAATCCTCCTCGAATACAAATGAGGAGTAATACATATACAATTATCCACCGATACAAAGTAAAAAAGAGAAAATATAAAGTAATAGGTACACGCAAGCTCTCCAATCTAGAAGATCCCATTATCATGAACATGAAGTGGGAACCCAATGGTGTATGGTGCATGTTCCACCCAACCAAGTGGTATCCGTAGGCACACACCCCATGCTAGGAGATAGTAAAAAGGCTTCCTAGGAAAAACCAACTACTTCTAGACATAGGAAAACTCAAGACTAAACTATACAAGTACAAGACATAACATAATGGTTACATTGCTTCCAGAATAAAAGTTTCAAGTACTTCAATTTCACAAAACATACTATTATCATAGGAGGAGTGTCATCACAAAGTTGCATGGGTTACCCTGACGAATCTTCCTAGGCCCCGACCACCATCTTGGGTTACCCTAGTAGCCTCTCACGACTCCCGACCCCACATGCAATCCAATGTGGAATCAATTATCTTTCAAAGAGAAAAGGTAATGATCTTTCCATTCCAGGCCTTCTCATCTCATCCCAAGTCTAAACAAGCCCTTGATTCCATGAGCGAGGCATAATTAACAAGTTAAATATTTTAAACTACCCTTTTCCCTAATACATTTATTTAATTTTCACTGAGTTAACTAAACTCTCTCACGAGTTACCCTGGCACCACTTTGTGTGTCGGCCCCCATGGAGAGTCACTCCCCTACTAACAACACAATGGACTAAATCAAAACTCAAGGGTATACATAGTGCTCAAATACCGATAATAATTATCCAGCCATAAAACAAGAGACAACACATCCCCATTCGTAGTAACCGGGTGATAAATTGAAATACTGCTAAGAGCACTACCCAAGGAAAGTAAAGGGATGAATAACAATTCACAATAACTCCCTCATAAAGTAACATCTGGAAGACTTACAAATATAATGTTCAATCTAATTTTCCCCAAAAAATTAAATAGAAGAAAACACAATTTAAATAAGTAAATTCAAGTAAGATAAGAATCTATGATTAGGATTTCCTAAATCCAATTTTGAAAACAATAACACATTGTTTAAATTAATCTAACTTGAATCAATATCTTTTACCAAAAAAGAAAATTAAATTTTATTTATTTATTTCAATATTCCTATTTAAATCATTTCATTCTAAAGTTATCCAATTCATGCATTTGCATGCTTCTATTAAAAATATACATTTAAAATGTATATATATTAAATTTATATAAAATTTTAAATATATTAAAATTAAATATAATCTTTCAACATATAACAATATATATATATTTATTAAATATTCATCATAAAAAAAAAATCGTATTATTAAAATTGGAAATGGAAAACATTTAAGGGAAGGGCGTTGACAGTTTGTATAGCCTTCCCCATGAGAGGGGAGGTGCGGCTCTTATGGGGCAGCGCCGACTAACTCACAGTGTCGGCTCTCCCCCAAAGGGGAGTCAGTGCTGGGGGTAGCCAACGCTTCCCCTAGTACTATAAAACACCATTCAAATAAAATTTGAAACCTGCGCTTTTTTTTAATGAACGCAGTACGGATTCTCAATTCTATCTTTTTAAATATAAATTTTCACAAATGAATTTCTATAGATTTATTATTTCAAATACACAAAATATGTATATACATATATAGAATTGTATATATGTAGGTATATTGATATTTTTACATATATAAATATATATAAATTCATTAACATGAATACCCAAGTCGGGAAAATTATTTTCATAAAAGCTTTCTACAGGAAATGTTTAGAAAATTTCACAAAGGTTTTCCAATTTTTATTTTTTTAGTCAAATAAATTAATTTGGAAAACAAATTTAAATGATATTCTTCTATAGGAAGATCTTTCCAATACAAATAAGATTTTTCCCCAATTTTAACAGGAAGATTTTCGAATCTATTTCTACAGAAATTTCCAAATTTCTCTATTGATTTCCTTATGAGGTTTTCTATTGTTTTAAAATAGTTTTCTACAAAGGCTCTCTAATTTCACTATAAAATTTTCTACAGAAGCACTAAAATATTCACGGAAAATCTTCAAACACAAAAGCCTTCCAAATTTTCAAAATGATTAAAAGCTTCTACTCAAATTACAAATTCTTTTGTACAGGCAATCTTTCAATTTGCAAAATAATAAAAATAATTAAAGGGACCTATATCCGGAAGCTTGAGGAATGAAATTTGATGTAAAGCTTCACCTGTAGAATCCAATTTTGCCAAAGCTTCCTCCAAGAATTAATTTTTTTAGAAGAAGAAAACCAAAAACCAGAGCCCAGAAACTTCCTGAGAACGTCCTTTTTAATTTTTTTTCAACAACTTCTACCAAAAAAATATCTTTCTTCCATTCTCGTGAAGTAACCTCTTACCTCTCTCAGTTATTGCAAATATTCTCTCCGAGAATAATTTCTCAACAAGAGTGTTTAATAAAAAATTTAACACACATGTCAAAATTGAAATATCTTTCAACCAACTCTTTGATATTTCCTTTTTGATAATTACAAGGAATTTATGCTATTTTAATAATTTAAAATTCACAAATTAATATCATCTACATTATACAATTTATAATTCAAATTCACATAATAATTTCTAAATAAATTTAATCTAATTAATCTAATTACCTTATAAAATAAATTTAATCACAAGGATTAAATTACTTTACAAAATAATTAAATTAAATACAAAGCTTCTAACAATATTTAATTAAAATTAATTAAATAACACTAAAATCATGAAAAGCATTAATTTAACATTAATTTCCATAGAACAAACCTTGCAAAAATAAATAATAAATGACAAGGAAAATGTGGACATGATAGCAAAGCATACTGAACATGGATTGATGACACACTGTGACTAAGGTTGTGGTTTGACTAGGAAACCCCAATACTATCTCCCAATCAACTATTCCATTGGGCAATGGACACGCTCAAACCTATGAAACTAGGTGGAGTCGACGTCATGTAACTGCAATCTTGCAATCAAACATATGTTGTACATGTATGTATATAAATCATGATTCAAACACACTGTGAAGAGAAAATCATAGAATCACAGGGTGCTCGCAAGCGAGTGATGCAATCCCATTCTCTTCACCAAAACAGTGTCACATCAAGACTGACAAATAAAATATCAATTAAACTACAAATGAGCATATATCCATATCAACTCAAATAAACAACTATACTAATCTGAAAGCATGTCACAAATAATCATCATCCATATAGTGTATCATCACATCATAAAATAAAAACCATCATCGCTCCACTGTCAGCAATCAAATAACAACAACATAGTATCAAGGTCTATCAAAGTAAAAAAAACACTATTTGAAAACATAAAGCAAAGTGGAGGGGTACTACATCCTCCCCCTAGGATCAGGCTTACTCTTGGAATCCTGCAAAAAAATAGGGATAGAGTTCTCTCATCCTAGTAGCATCCTCCCAAGTAGCCGAAGTATCATCACTAGGATCCCATTGGACCCTAACTTGCTCAATATCTCGACCCCTAAGATCGAGTCTCCTATGCTGTGTGATGGCCACGGGCTCCAAAGCCAGCTGCTCATCCTCTACCTGTAAGGCATTCCAATCAAGGAAGTGAGATATATCAGGATGATAAGGCCTGAGTACTGAAACATGAAATACGTTGTGTATGCATGAGAGACTAGGTGGCAAAGCAAGATGGTACACTACTGGCCCAATCTTCTCAAGAATCTAGAATGGCCCGACAAAGCGAGGTGCGAGCTTAGAGCCCTTTCTATATCGGATTGGACTCTTTCGCGGATGCACTCGCAAAAATACTTGATCACCTAATGCAAACTGACAATCCACCTGATGCGCATCTGCATACTTTTTCTGCCTATCCTGTGCTGCAACCAAATGTTCCCTGATACGGATCACCTACTGCTCCATATCCTAAAGCATCTCAGGACCCAATAAAACTATCCTCTAGTCGATCCCAACTCAAAGGAGTTTGACATGGTCGTTCATACAATGTTTGGAAAGGAGGCATACCAATCAATAATTGCCTAGATCTTCGTAGGATCTACTATAGTACCCTCTCCTGATATCACATGCCCAAGGTACTTAACCTCAGTCTTAAAGAACTCACATTTGGATAGGTTAGCGTACAATTGATTATCTCTCAAACACTGCAAAACCTGCCTCAGATGCTACTCATGCTCCTCTATTGTCCTGGAATAGATCAATATATCATCAAGGAATACCAATACAAATCTATCCAGATAAGTGTGAAGGACTTCGTTCATTAAGCTCATGAACACAGATGGTGCATTCGTCAACTTGAACGGTACCACTATAAACTCATAGTGACTGTAACATGTGCGAAACACCGTCTTATGAATGTCAGACTCAAAAATACGTAGCTAATGATAACCTGACTTAAGTTCAATTTTTGAAAAGATCGTAGCACCCTTGATCTAATCAAACAAATCATCAATCCTAGGTAAGGGATATCAATTCTTAATTGTCACTTTATTTAGCTGACGGTAGTCAATGCACAGATGAAGAGAATCATCCTTCTTCTTCACAAAAAATTGATCTGGTGGATATTTTCAGTGTAAGTTGAAGTGTCTCCATTCTCTCTAGAATTTGCACCATCAGAAAGATCTCAGCGTCCTGATTCCAGCGCAACTCGAACGGAGCAAAAAGGAGTCCATTTGTGCAAGTTATGGTCAGTCAAACCTTGGGTCAAACTAGGATCAGGGGCGTCCTGGAAGCGAAAAAAATGATGTCATCAAAAGTTGTCAAAGTTGGCATCATCGCGAAGAGCTCATTTCAAGCTTTCCAACGCAACTCGTTTCGTCGAAATCCGACATCGTAGGCGCAAGATATCGTCAGTCAAAGATCGTGCTATGAAGGGTTGACTTTGACTGTACGGATGCTGACGTCAACATTCCGTACTGTACTGACAGTGAAATGGACGAACCAGAATTCGACACGTGTCATCCTCGTCAGCACTGTACGGATGAATCAGAATTTGAAACGTGGCAGTCTGTACGCCACGTCAGCATCCGAGTCAGCGGACACGTCAATCTCCGTCAGCGTCTAGTCAGCAAGCCACGTTAGCACCCGTTGGCACAGTCAACATACACATCATCATCTCGGTCGGCATGCACGTCAGCATTGTCGGTGAATGAAATCTCACCACGTGGCACCCTCCTGGTGCGACATGTGTCCCTGTCTTCTCGTCTCTTCGGCGGACAGTTGGAACAATTGTTATGTTTAGTAAAAATTGTGTGGCGGGTTTCGAACTCGCCACCTCCCATTCAGCATGCATGGTTCCTACCGATCCGGCTATAAATCCGGGTCTATATATGTTTGTTGCTGGGTTTGTTTTGTTAATGTTTTATTTAGAGGTTTGTTTTAAAAATGGACAGCGGGGGTTTTGAACCCCGCACCGACCGGGCTCCAAAACTCATAGCCACCATTAAGCGATCGAGCGGGTTTGATATAAGTGTGGCATTAGATCGTTTTGTTAATTATTTGAAACCGATTTCCTTTTAATTAAAACAAACTCCCCCCAATTATTAAATCATAATCCTTTTTAAGGATTAATTAAAATCTATTAAGATAACAAAAGCCCGAGAATGAAACAACAAAGGGCTTAAATTTATTTTTTTGGGATTTATCAAAGATTTATTATGTAAAATAGGGGGATTTTTAATGATTTTTATGTAAATAAAGGAAGATTTGAAGATATTATGGAGAGATAAGGAATATTTTGTAAATCATATGGTTTTATACCATATTGAGTAAAGTTTTTGTATAAAAAGGGGTTTTAGGAGTGAGTTTGAGATGGAGAATAGTCATAATTTTTTTTCAAGTCCAGGTGATGAAGTTTTGAATTAGAGGAATAGGGAGATTTTTCTAAGGAGATTTTTTATCATTTCTGCACATCGGAGTTTTGTTATGCTGCCGAAGTGCTGGAAGGAAATGATCTTGGTGCAATTGTAATTATGTTTTTGGAGATTAATCGGATCGGTCTCACTCTATTGGAGCAGACCTGGAGACGTAGTCACGTTGTGGCGAACTCCGTAATCAAACTTTGTTTGCATCTCTCTCTTTCTTTCTCTCACTTTCTTTCATTCTATTGTTATCACCTTGTCATTTTAATTATTGTAATTATTTCCATCAGTTAATTTTGTTCTAATTAACTTGGAATAATCATTGTAAAAGTTAAGCATTCAATACTGCATATAGTCTAGATCCTATACAGATCAAAAAATACTGGCTCTCCCCAAGGTGAAACACTAGGGAAAATGAAACCCTTTGCTAGCAACTCCTCCAGCTAAAAACGGAGCTCCTTAAGCTCCTGTGTAGTCACACGGTACAGAGCTCATGAAATAGGCTCAAAACCAAGTATAAGATCAATCTTGAAATCAATGTCACACTAAGGTGGCATCCCTAGAATCTCATCAGGAAATACATCTGCATACTCCTGAAGTATGGGGTGGCTATCAAGAGAAACCTTCTCCTCACTATCACCCAAGTCCAAGTCATCTACTATCACTACAAATAACTAACATCCCTGATGTACACATCTCCTCAACTGCATAGCCAAGATCATCTTCAACTATATGGGTCTCTAAACTCCCACTATCTCAACCTCTCTACCAAATACATCAATGCATCGAATGGTCTAGTGTCGATAGTTAATAACAGCCCTATGAGCATCAAGCCAATCCATCCCTAAGATGATGTCATACGAACCCAACGATATAATGTAGAGGTCTACTGTAGTGTGAAAGGATCCAATCTCCAATCTACAATCAAGTACTAGGGAATGCACTGCAACCTTAATACCATAGGCCAATTTGACCTACCACTTAACGTCTTGCTTTGCTTCCCTTAGTCTACAACATGTCACAACAAATGATGAAATAAAATGGTAACCCTGTTACCCTGTAACATACCAGAAGTATCTACCACTATACTCTAGTGATCAACATAACGGTTATCAACCACAATGAATACTCGATGACCTCTACCCGCATCACCAACAGTTGGCTCTGATGTCGCTAGCCTCTGAGTATAACCTGGTGTGCCCTTATTGGGACGTTGTTGCGCTATGTGACCCTTTTGGCCACAAGAAAAACATCATGTACCCCTGAAAAATCCTCTACCTCCAGGAGGTGCGCTCGACTGCTGAACGCTACCCCTACTATAGGTAGACTGTGTACTCTGTTCCAACTACTCAAAGTTGGGGAATTTGTTTCCCCTCTAGTTCCTGTCACCCCCTGACTGATATCTATCTCCTTGTCTATGTTGGAAATTATTATGTTTCCTTCATGAATTCTGTTGTTGATCAGTCTGTGAAGGAACTTGCTATGTCCTAGGTGGTCTAGCTCCCTAAGTCTGGCAACTATGTGAACTAGGTCTTGCAGTTGAAGCACTACCTATTTGCACTCCAGTATGGCCACCCAATGCCATCGTCAAGTTCTCCTCCACAAGTTTAGCCTTCTCCACTGTTGTCTTCTAAAAAAATGAATTCTTAGAGGAAGCTTTGGAAAAATTGGATTCTACAAGTGAAGCTTTACATCAAATTTCATTCCTCAAGCTTCCAGATACAGGTTCCTTTAATTATTTTTATTATTTTGTAAATTGAAAGATTTCTTGTACAAAAGAATTTGTAATTTGAGTAGAAGCTTTTAATCATTTTGAAAATTTGTAAGGCTTCTGTGTTTGAAGATTTTCTGCAAATATTTTAGTGCTTCTGTAGAAAATTTTATAGTGAAATTAGAGAGCCTCTATAGAAAACTATTTTAAAACAATAGAAAACCTCATAAGGAAATCAATAGAGAAATTTGGAAATTTCTATAGAAATAGATTCAAAAATCTTCCTGTTAAAATTGGGGAAAAATATTATTTGTATTGGAAAGATCTTCCTCTAGAAGAATATCATTTAAATTTTTTTTCCAAATTAATTTATTTGACTAAAAAAAAAAAAATTGGAAATCCTCTGTGAAATTTTCTAAACATTTCCTGTAGAAAGATTTTATGAAAATAATTTGCCTGACTCAGGTATTCATGTTAATGAATTTATATATATTTATATATGTAAATATATATATACCTACATATATACAATTATATATATACATATTCTGTGTATTTGAAATAATAAATCTGTAGAAATTCATTTGTGAAAATTTATATTTAAAAAGACGGAATTGAGAATCCGTACTGCGTTCATTAAAAAAACACAGGTTTCAAATTTTATTTGAATGGTGTTTTATAGTACTGGGGGGAGCATTGGCTACCCCCAGTGCCAACTCCCCTTTGGGGGAGAGTCGACGCTGTGAGTCAGCCGACATTGCCCCATGAGAATTGTGCCTCCCCTCTCATGGTGAAGGCTATACAAACCGCCAGCGGCTGTATAAACACAACCTGCTAAAATGAAACTTCATCCGCCCTTCCCTTAAATGTTTGCCATTTCCAATTTTAATATATACAAATTTTTTTATGATGAATATTTAATATATATATATATAGTTATATGTTGAAAGATTATATTTAATTTAAATATATTTAAAATTGTATATATATTTAATATATATACATTTTAAATGTATATTTTTAATAGAAGCATCTAAATGCATGAATTGGATAACTTTAGAATGAAATTATTTAAATAGGAATATTGAAAGAAATAAATAAAATTTAATTTTCTTTTTTTGTAAAAGATATTGATTTAAGTTAGATTAATTTAAACAATGTGTTATTGTTTTCAAATTTGGATTTAGGAAATCCTAATCATAGATTCTTATCTTACTTGAATTTACTTATTTAAATTGTGTTTTCTTCTATTTAATTTTTTGGGGAAAATTAGATTGTTATACTTGTAAGTCTTCCAAATGTTACTATATGAGGGAGTTATTGCGAATTGTAATTCAACCCTTTACTTTCCTTGGGTGGTGCTCTTAGCGGTATTTTAGTTTATCACCGGTTACTACTAACGGGGATAATTATTATCCTCTTGTTTTATGGTTCGATAATTATTATCGGTATTTGTGCACCGTGTATACCCTTGAGTTTTGATTTAGTCCCTTGTGTTGTTAGTAGGGGAGTGGCTCTCCATGGGGACCGACACACAAACTGGTGCCAGGGTAACTCCTGAGAGAGTTTAGTTAACTCAGTGAAAATTAAATAAATGTATTAGGGGAAAGGGTAGTTTAAAACATTTAACTTGTTAATTATGCCTCGCTCATGGACTCAAGGGCTTGTTTAGACTTGGGATGAGACGAGAAGGCTTGGAATGGCAAGATCATTATCTTGTCTCTTTGAAAGATAATTGATTTTGCATTGGATTGCATGTGGGGCCAGGAGTCGTGAGAGGCTACCAGGGTAACCCAAGATGGGGGTCGGGGCCTAGGAAGATTCACTAGCGTAACCCATGCAACTTTGTGATGACACTCCTATGATAATAGTACGTTTTCTGAAATTAAAGTACTTGAAACTTTTATTCTGGAAGCAATGTAACCATTATGTTATGTAGATTCTACTTGTATAGTTTATCTTGAGTTTTCTTATGTCTAGAAGTAGCTGGTTTTGCCTAGGAATCCTTTTTACTATCTCCTAGCATGGGGGGTGGGCCTACAGGTACCACTTGGTTGGGTGGAACGTGCACCATACACCATTGGGTTCCCACTTCATGTTCATGATAATGGGATCTTCCAGACTGGAGAGCTCATGTGTACCTATTAATTTATACTTTCTCTTTTGTACTTTGTATCAGTGGATAATTGTATATGTATTACTCCTCATTTGTATCTGAGCAGGATTTTTGTATCGATGTAATTGTAACATTATTATTTGAAACTTCATCATTTTGGAAATGAGCTTTGTAACTATTTTATAGAATGATTGCAAGCAATAAATGATTTCTTTATGTACTTTATATCTTTTGTAATGAATTTAAATGTTTAGATGTATGAAATTTAATTTTATGAGTAATATTTATATGCTATGATTAATTTACTTTTGTGTTATGGGATTCGAATGTAATGCATTGTCGCGTACTTTAGAGAATGTATGCATTAAGTTTTGTTCATATTACATGTTAACAATACATTTAAAAAAAAAATTGCTACACTTTCATTGTGTTTGCGTCATTCTCTAGGGTTACGCGGTGGGGAATTACACATGGTATCAAAGCCAGGTTTAAACATTGGGTGCTCTGGGATAATGTTGAACCTATTAAGTTGTTAGTTGTGTAGGATTTAAGTTTTTGTACCTTGTCTCATACCTTGATGTGTCTATGTAGGATCATGCCACCTAGGCGAGGTCACGGTAGAGGTTGTGGTCATGGCAATGAAGGCGGTCGTGGAGGTAGTTAGAATGATTCACCTCCCCATGTTCCCCATGACTTAGATCGTGAGGAACATCAGGCTTCCCAAAATGCTTCGGGAGGCAGTGATCAGAATCGGGATCCACTAGGGATCGAGGGCGCTCAGTTGTGTCATTTGTTAGAGGAGACTCTTACTCATCTTGGGCTAGAGCAAGATAGAGATCGGATTAATGTTGGTGAGAGAGTGGTACCAGCCCAGCCAGAGGCAGACATAGCCACTCACATGAGAGACTTACTTAGAGCTCGTCTGCCTACACTTAATGGATTGGGCAGTGGATTAGAGGTTGAGACATGGTTGATAGATCTGGATAAGTGTTTTGCTATGCATCCTTACGATAGCAACACCAAGGCTAGATGTGCGATCATGCACTTGAGATATTTTGCATCTACCTAGTGGAGATTGGAGGAGCAAAAGCTCCATATTGATATTAATATTGTGTCTTGGGATATGTTCTTAGAGAGGTTTAGAGTCAAATTCCTTTCTGACCATTAGAAACAACATCGTAGAGATGAGTTTCATGCTCTGTGACAGATGGCCATGTCGGTGGAACAGTATGAACGTCCTTTTTACGAGCTCAAGCAGTTCGCTGGCATTGGTGATGATGAGGACATGCTTGTTCAACACTTCATTAGGGGCATTACATGTATGGAAAGACTTCTCATATTTTACTGAGGAATGGATTTTTTTGGTGTTCAACATGCTACATGAGAAATACCTGTACCTAGACAAACCCTACCACATCACAAAGGAGGCCATCTAAGCCATTATTGGGTTTCTAGCATAAGGTGAAATTTTTTCAAGAAGGACATCAAGAATGCCAAAGTCACCAAGCTCACTAGTGTAACTTTCAATTAGAGAAGTCTAGATATCAACATCATTGACCTTGGAGTGAAATATGCCATAAAGGTGATCACATACAAAGTGTACTATACAAACTAGGAAGGGTATGCCACTGTCATTACCATCCACACCACATATCAAATGGTCACCCAAGGGAAAGACTTTAGCTTATGCAAAGTTCTTAGAATGGATCTCCTTGAGAATGAAACCCAAAAAAATACATACAAATAAAATTTATGGTACAATACTCACCTCATTTGTCTTACATTCTAATTTAAGAACTAGCTCCCTCAATTTTCCAAAAAAGTATGGAATAAAACCAAACTAGTAGCAACACAAATTCAAGATTATGTGAAGGGTTTCAACCAAACTAACATACATCTAAGTATTTGGGGGTACTTCACAATATTTCATAAACAAATGCAATATCAATGGAGTCTCTCAAAACGTGGTACAAAAGTACCTAGACTCAATTATCTTCCTAGTAGACAAAAATTTCACAATGATAGAGGCAATATAACCTCAAACTTCATAGATTCCAACACCACCATACAAGATTCTAGATGCATAAGTAGAGTCCTATGTTGGTCAATTTCTTAGCCTCCCAAAGGATTCAAAGGTAGAAAAAAATCCTTTTGTAAAGGAATACATGGATTCTGTAGCTAAGGAGAAAGCTATAGAGAAGGGGGAGGAACGAGAAAAAAATACCACCAAGGGACATAGAGGATCCAAAAATAGCACTTGAATCCACTCATAGAAGATCCGAAAGATTCCAAATAGAGACTCCATCTTCTACAAAGATTGGAAGTACCTAGTCAACAAAGAGGGAGCTAGAAAGAACACTAAAAAAGATCTTCTAGAAAAAGAATCAATAGAGCTTCTCTTATAGATGAGTGCAATGAAGAAAAAGGAAAGAAAGAAACAATAAGAAAAATAGAGGTAGAACCTCAATTGGAGAAAAAATAAGAAGAAAAGGAGATAAAACCAAAAACATAATTCAAACCAGGAAGCCCATCAGTACCATTGATAGATGAAGACTAGTTATGTGGTACATTGTTCGAGCACAAAATCTTTACCAAAACACTACAGCTATACTAGAAGATGCCTCCTATCAACAATAAAACTATGAAGAGGGCATTAATTAGATACATGGTAGCATCATAGCTCACTTTTGAAGATTTTATGAGAAAATTACTAGACCAAACAACTACCACACTCAAACTCTAGAGAGAGAAAGCAATTGGAGAAGAAGAAAAATTATAGGAACTAGCCATCCAAATAGTGGCACCTTCACTCATAGATCTAGAGAAGGTAAAGATAAAGGAGTTACAACAAATAGAACTTCAATCTAAGAAATTCTTAGACAATCTCATGTTAGAAAATCCAGATATCACACAAAAATTACAAGGATAGATCACAAAAGCGATTGTAGAAGCATACAAAAATATGCAAATAAGATGCAAAATGTGACACCTCATCAATACAAAATCCTCCTCCAAGGATAGAGGTGCCATCATCTTTAGCTCCTTCTTTGATGAAACCTATAAAGGAATTATTGGTGAAGCAACAACACATACACACAGTAGCATCTTTCCAACTGCTCCAGCTACCAATGATGGGAACACAAGTAAATATATGGAACATCTCACCATTGTAGAAATTTCAATTAGGATAAATTTTTCATTAGAAAACCTAAGATGAAATCCTTAAACATGTGTTAAATTGAACAAATAGAAGAGATTGTTAAGGAAATTCAAGAAAAATTTCCTCAATTGAAGGGGGACTCTACTTAGGCACTTCCAACACAACTCAAGATGCTTATCAATCAACTCCTACAAGACCCCAACTTGCAAAAGGATAAGATCAAAAAAGAGGTACTTGAAGAATTCTTGAAGAATAAGATGGATGAATTCTAGAACAAGTGTGTTACTGTCTGGTCCCAATTAGAAACTCAGCTCAACATAAGAAAATATATAATAGAGGAAATCAACTAGATTTTCCAATACTATCTACAGTGGCCCACCATTGTAGCTTCTACCAAAGCTTAGATGGACACCTTAGAGACATAGATTCTACAAATCTCATAGTAATATGATGCCACCAAAGATATGGATGGGAGTATCTAAATAAATATTGAAGGCATACATGATTAGCATCAATAACTACAATATTAGAGGGATAAGATCTAGTGGTGGTTTCATCAACTTAGAAAATTTATCAATCTATGATTGAAACATATTTTTGGTATCCTCTATGAGGCTCAAAACTTTTCCTAAAGCATTTACATCCTCAGTACTATTCTAGAAGGAGAAAAGTAACTAGTACAACTCCATACTCACATCCACCAACTATAGTCGATAAATAAACACTGGGATGACCATCTTTCAACCCTCCAAGGTATAAATTCAAATATTTTACCAAAAAATCAAAGTTAACTTGAGAAAAATTCAAGGTTTTGAAGAGGGGACGATATTAGCAAAAAAATAATATACAAACATCGATCCGAAGATATGTAATAGCTAACCAGAAAGAATATTCTAAAACATGAGTTTAGGAAGATAAAATGTACTCTAGGGATACTATCTAAGGGTCACATCCCATATTGTAAACATAAGTATGTAGAAAGATCTATTCACTAGTAGTAGATGGTAATATTAAATAATAATGGATAACATAGTATAGTATTGGAGATTGACTATAACGAAGATGTAAGGAATGTAATGGATGATTATTTATATAATGAATATAAAGAAATCTGAATTTTGATTGATCTTATGTGTGTATGTTATTTTATTTTGATTTCCAACTGATCTTAGATTTGGAATACCTTCTTGTGTCACCTCAATAGAGCCAACTCTGAGGTTATAGACTACAAATAGAAAAGATAATTTAGGAATAGAAATTTAGTATGTATCCCTCAGATTTCTTGCTAATAGAAAGTGTTGAAAACCAATGTGCAAGAACCAAAAGGTAGGTGGAAGCATCGTTTTAGAAGCATAAATGTTAAAATATAGGCCACAAGTGTAGTCTCAAAACTTAGGATTCAAAATCATCAAAACTCAAGAAGTTGTTAGCTAGCAGGGATGTGGGTCCTACAGGGCATGCCAAAATTAAGACAAGGAATTCAAAAGAGAAATTAACATAAACTATAATAAATAAAAAACTTTTTACCTCAATTTAAAGCTTTCTCGTCCAATTGAGTGGAAATAGAGTGCACCCTTCTCCACTTTATATGCTCTCAAATTTTTATTTGAATGACTATGGATTGTAATGTGTATGTTCTAAATAAAACCAATGTAATATGGTATATTTGATGGATTTTGGATGGAAAATTAGTAGCATAAATTTAGTTTCAAGTGGATTGATTATGAATTAAGGACAAGGCTTCACTTTATAAATTTTTTATGGCTAAAATAAAGGGTTAAGATGCATTATGAAATGGAGGGTTTATATTGAATGAGAGGATGGAGGATTATCCTTGTGCTAGGTTTCACAAGGTGGATGCTCAATAAATTGGCATGTGATATGGGGAAGAGGGATAGGTGTGCTCACACATTGGTAAGCTCATGAGTTTCACAATTGGAGAAGATGTCATAAAGGAGGGAATTTTCTACCCTCAATGTGACGTGATCCCAAGAGAAAATTATCTCAACTACCTTAATTGACACAACCTGGGAGAACTAGAAATAGAGGAATGTTGTATTTAACAAATTATAGAATTTATTTGGACCTTTTAGGAATCAAAGACCAAAAGTGTAGGGTGAAGAGGTCTTCCAGATAGCTCAGATAGTTCTTTGTCTAGGATGAAAGTGTGGTTTTCAGATGATAGTGTGTCACACTGGTGTTCCATACAAAAAAAGAACATAAATCATCATAGGAAGAAAAAAAGTACATTCACATGTTTCTATGTGTGAAAGGGTTAAAAAATGCAAGTATACAATGAATATAAAATGACCAAAATAAATATGCTAAGTGAAAATTAGACAAAAATAACAAGGAGAGGTTTAAGACATCATCGAAAATATTTGATAAAGTTAAAACTTTCTCCAAGTAGTTCTTCCACCTACACCTAAACACACAAGACCAAAGAGAAGGTTTGGGTGGTTGTATAGGAGTTTTCCTTAGTCAAACCCCCGTATTGGTGTTTCCACCTCCATAAAAATCCTTAGACAAGATAATGAAAATAGATGTATAATGATAAAGAGAACAATATGCTTGAATTAAAAGACTTGAATAGTTACCACATATAACCTATGTAGATTTTTGGTGCAGTGAGAAAGTAACGAGAAACTCCAAAATGATAGTAGATTCTTTACAAGATGACCTCATGTTTGTAACCATGGAGTTTTCTCTGGAAGTTGTAGAAGAGTATTTTGGAAGATATGCATATTGAAAATATGGATAATGTTGTGTATGCTCAAGAAAATTTTGTAGAATGGTGGAGAATGAGAAAATAAGAGATTTGTGTGTTTTTCTAAGAGAGCAAGATTGAATCAATAATCATCAAGAAAGAGGGACTTTTTGGTTCAAAATGGCATTCTTGATTGACTCCTGATGAGGTTGCAGGTTGTTAGAGGTGTTACAATGCCAAAACATGGTAGGTGTAACATCTCAATGGCCAACTCAATCATGTATTTTTGTAGGATGCAAGTGTGGCTTGCGAACATCTTCATGGCACATAGGTCTGTAAGAAAATAAGACTCAATAATTGAGAAATTAGGCATGCCAGATGGTGAAAGATGGTTTTAGGTTGAGATAAATAATAATTACCTTAATTTATCTAAAGAGGAAGGTGTATGTAATGTGAAAAAAACACTACATTTTTCCCCCACTTTAGTGAGCATATGTGTTCAAGAGAATGCGAGCTAAATTAAAAGAAGAGTATTTTACCCAAGATGTGAAGGGGAAGTAGAGTCTTCTATCCACATAGAGTTGACTCCAAGGAAGAGACCCAAGTCTATCCTGCATAAAATTATTAGGTTGCATCACCACAAACATGTTAGTTTAGACAAACATGTTAGGTGAAAATGAAAAAATTGGGCATCAATAATTATTATATGTTGGAAATTAGTGTTCACATGGGTAAAAATAATAATGTGTGTGAGTTGTTACTACAACTCACGTAATAATTATAGGTGGTTTAATATTCCATTATTTGTTAGATTTGTTAGTACGACTATTTGTTTGTATTATGAGCTATTAAAAATAGCTCATCTATATTAGAGAGTTGTTATAGGATCTCTCGACAAAGTACGAGAGTCTAATCCTATAAATATGTATTGTATTTGAATGAAAGATATAATGTAGCATATTATCATGTGTAAAGTTTTCTATCTGCCTCTACCCAAATTCCCAACATGGTATCAGAGCGGGAGACTATAATGGGATTATATCATGTGATTGAATCGGTCCTTTCTATGCCTATTATTTTGTGATCCTTTTCCAACATGAGAATTCTAATATCTGCATTTGTTGCCAGGACCCAAATCTTGCACGTGAATATAGAAGTCTACTTTAATTGGAGGATTTCATTTTCAAATCAAATCTATAGCTGATACGTTGTTCTATTTTTTGAAAATCATGTGTAGCATTTCATCGAGTGGTTTAATCTGTATGATTAAAGCTGATAGATCGACTAAGGGTCTTCATACTGAACTCAGTGTCTTTGTTCCTCAGTGCCAAGGCAATTTTAGTGTTGACATTCATATTGATCGTGAATACATCACCTTTGATGGATGCCACATTTCCTTGATTGGCAGATCTTGTATTGGATTGTGTTGAGTGGAGCTTGACAGGTCATATTTTGGAGCAATTTTGGGGATTGAAGTGGCTATAAGTGGTGACAATACCTTCACATCAACTTCTTTTTGCATATCGACGGTAGTGTGGAGCTCACAGGTTTATCGGGCTAATATTTCCTTGACCGGTGGCTTTCACATTCATATTGTCTCTACAGATTTATATTGGCTGGAAACAACACTTCATCGGCCCATTTTTCTATAGTTGTGATTCTCATTGTGGAGGCTTATGTTGTCTCTGAAGCCTTTCGTCTCGCAAAGAAAGAAAGTCATCGAAAGCTTTGCAGGTGGTTTTTCTATGAAGATGAGGAACTGACCTGAGGTCGGCAATGAACCTTACAGGCCTTAGTTGTAGGAGACGTTGAATGGTGAGGAGATTTAGAGTAAGTGGTGAGGATCTGCATTGGCGTTGATCAGTGAAGGTACAATGCAGTTCATTGAATACATAGTGTACTATTAGATAGTGCTATTCTCTATTAAGAGTGTAAAATTGTGAGGAAATGTGTGGCTCTAGATTCATGATTGTTGGCTATCGTATTTCTATTTTTGGACTAGGTAGTTTGAGTTTAGATTTGGAATCTAATTCTTCTCTATCCTCACATAGCTATGAATTTGTGTTTTAGGTGACTTAGTTATATTATAATTTAAAGTTAAGTTGCCTAACATTTTGTCAAGTCATTTAGTTTAGTTTTCCAAAATTTAGGTTTATAGAGTGGAAGTCAAATTGTAATTTATTATTGGTTTAGAGTCAAAATTATGTTTGTCAAAATGCAAAAAGTGTTAAAAATTGTCAAAAGTAAAAATTGTTTCAATTGTAATTGGATGCACTATCGCTTGTACGTGACGTCCATATTGAGGGGGGTGTTATAAAATTGATCCTAAAAGTCAAATTTGCTAAGTTGCAAACTTATTGGAGGACGGAGGTACAGGGGGTTGGAGGTCAATTAGCGACCTCTCGTCAGTCACCAACAACAGGGCCACTTATTAGCTTTGGTGGCATTGCATTTTCTATGTGTGGGTTATTTTCTTATGTAACCCCCTAGTGTAAAATATTGTAATGAAAAAAAGCACTGGTGTAATGTAGTTCATGGATTTTGAAAGGGTTTGTGGGAGGATCCAAAAAACCACCCAAGGTGGACAGATGGTGGAGGTTCTTGTTCATGTCAAGGTTTGTGGTAAGCCTGTTTAAAACTATGGGAGGAGAGAGCCTTTCTTTGGATCAAGGTCATGAGTTAGTTGGACATGCCACGGGGATGAGCATACTACAGATGAAGGGTGTGAGTTTGTACCATGTTCACACTAAGGGGGGGAATGTTGGAAATTAGTGTTCACTTGGGTAAAAATAATAATGTGTGTGAGTTGTTACTACAACTCACGTAATAATTATAGGTGGTTTACTATTCCATTATTTGTTAGGTTTGTTAGTACGACTATTTGTTTGTATTATGAGCTATTAAAAATAGATCATCTATATTAGAGAATTTTTATAGGATCTCTCGACAAAGTAGGAGAGTCCAATCCTATAAATATGTATTGTATTTGAATGAAAGATATAATGTAGAAGCATATTATCGTGTGTAAAGTTTTATATCTTCCTTTTCCCAAATTACCAACATTATATATACACAAGATGGCACCAATATGTATGGGTAGAAAGTTTTGTTATGCTAGGGATCATATGAAAATCTAATCAACCTACGATTGCTACAAACTTTGTTGTAAAATATTCATAGAAAAGAGATATAGACAATCATAAAAATAAAGTCTACTGGGTTTCCCCCATGCTAGACAATAGATAAGATAGCTATATGTAGAATTTTTTTGAAAATAATCATAAGAGATGTATAATATGGATGTGATAGTCCCCTCTTTAGAATAACTCATGCTACATGAAGGAGCACAAGTTATTTAGGGTCCTATCATAAGAGAAACATAAGAGAGAGATAGGGGTATCTTAGTATTTGAGGTTAGTATGATTCATATAAACAACATCCGTATATAACTATGTATGAATTTTCACCATGTCCCCAAATATTTCAAATCATGAAGAAGGAACACATGAAGACAGGGTGAAAACAAAAATTTGGATCGGCATGGAAGAAGGACTAAATTCCCCCAACACTTTGCATCATCCCAAAATGTTGAAAATCAAAATATGACAAAGAGAAGAATGATGATACAAATAGAAGAAGTGTATGAAAAATTGTATGCCATGTATCCAAGTACCTACAGGGGTATCTTGGGTCCTCTAGGAGAGACCACAAACATATACAAGAAAGTACGAGGAACACAAACAAACAAGAAAACTCTAATCTAAAGACATGAATGGTACTGCTCTAATCGAATATGTCTATCAAGTCATCCTCCTCCCAATATAGATCATAGGGGGAAGGAGGGAAAGCTCACAATGGAACAACAACTAGGGTGGTACTAGGCATCTCACTTGTAGCAAGGGCTAGAGATGTGGTTGCTTCAATATCCCCATCTACTAGTTCCTATGAGTCGAGTGTCAACAACCTTATAAAGATAGTTGATAGAATTAGAATATCCTCAAGAGAGTCAAACATACACTTCTCTAAAGAGGATTGTGGTGACTCAACTATAGGTTGCGAAAGAATAGGATCCTCAGTGTCAATCTCTGGAAGGGGGGCAATGATAAACTAGAATGAAGAAGGAATATCTTCAATGATAAGGATATGCTTCTTGTGACAAAATTTGTGGATAGGGTCCTACTCAAGCTTATTCTTAGACAGAAGGCTAGGGTGTTGAGAGGCAGGAAGAGTAGACAGGGCCACACTAGACATGACCTTTGCATGGGAACATGTCTATGGGTTGTGCAAGTTGAGGAAAATTAGGTAGAGAAGCGAGGAGAGGTGGTTCCAGAGAAGGTGTAATGAACACCTGTACCATTTTGGGGTGAGGTTCATCAACATCTCTTGAAGGGATCAGAAGTAAGAAATAGAAGCAAAAAGGGAAGATTGAGGAGCTGAAACAAAAGACTTATCACTAGTAGAAAAATAGCAATAAATGACTAAAAAAACTACTAAAAATTGGTCACATGACCATTAGTAGTTTATTTCCAGTTGTTTATAACACAACCAAATTCATGACTAAACCATTTTTAGTCATTTATTGGTTGTTTTGATTGATCAATTTGGTAGTATATTTAGTCGTTAATTTAGTCATTGATTGTTGTTAACTAGTCATTCATTTAGTCATGGTAGTCAATTGATTGTTGTTAACTGATCATTTATTTAGTCGTGGTAGTAATTTATTTAGTCATGGTAGCCATTTATTTACTCATGGTAGTCATTTATTTAGTCATGGTAGTCATTTATTTTAGTCATGGTAGTCATATATATAGTCATTGTAGTCATTTATTTGGTCATGGTATCCATTTATTTTAGTCATGGAAGTCATTTATTTAGTCATGGTAGTCATTTATTTGGATGAATCAGTTATTCAAGTTACAAGTCAAATCTAACTTAATTAATCCTCACAAATTTATGCATATAAAATTCAAGTATCATAGATATTTAAATGTTTTGTTTTATTGGATTAACATGAAAAAAAAGAATATACAATCAGCAAACAATTGCATAACCAAAGGAATTACAAACAACATACAACTGCATAAAAAAAGATCCAAGAAATCCACCTATACTCTATTGTACAAAGCATAACATAGCATAGAGAACAAGATTGGAAAACAAGGCCCAACATCAAAAACCATAAACTTCCCACAATAGAACTCAACCTCCAAGCTGTTTTAAATCTACTATAAAAACATCCTTCACTGCACTCTTGGTTGCCATGGAAGAAAAATCCAAGATACAATAAAAATGCTACAAACATTGAAGGGAGAAAAGACATGAAAATATATAGTAAATGTAGTTATATTATTTGTGGTGCATATATCGCCCGATTCAAAGTAGCCCTGCCCTCCCATTCTAGTCAGACAACCCTTGAGAGAATATTGGAAGGATTTGAATGAGAAGGATGGCAACTTCCTATCTAGAGATTTTGCTTGTCATGGTCAGATGAAAGTAAAGAGGGCATGCTCACCTCTCCAATTTGGTGAGCTGCAACTTGAAAATAAGATTTTGACGAGGGTTTTAGAGTATGTTTATTAAAATGAAAATACAACCAAGATCCGATAATGAGCACATTTAGGTTTTTACATTATGGCATCCTTTACCTGTTTGTTTTCCACCATTTTTTGCTACTTTCCCTGTTGCTATTGGTTTCAACTCCTCCAAACTCTTCCTTGCTAGTATTCACCTTTCACCTCTCCAATTTGGCGAGCTGCAACCTAAAAATAAAGTTTCGATGAGGGTTTTAGATTATGTTTATTAAAATAAAAATACGGCCAAAATCCGATAATGAGCACATTTAGGTTTTTACATTATGGCATCATTTACCTATGTGTTTTCCGTCATTTTTTACTTCTTTCCCCACCACTAATGGTTTTGGATCCTCCAAACTCTTCCTTTTTGGTACTCACCTTTCACTTCTCCAATATGGCGAGCTATAGCTTGAAAATGATGCTTCAACGAAGGTTTTAGAGTATCATCACCAGTGACATGGATCGGTAGCAAAGGCAACATATGGTGGGAACATCACCAAGAGCAGGAGGTGCATATGAGTTGTATATGTGATCATTGCTAGCTAGTTCAACCCTTCTTAAACTATGGGTGGATTGGGCGCAATTCCAAGGTTTGTCGAGAGATGGGAAAAAATGGTTGAGAGGGACAATATGTTTATTAAAATGAAATTAGGGCACAACGATTAGGCCTTTTTTTTGCCGCTAAAAAGATTTCAAAATCCAAAATAAATAATCTTTATTTTATAAATCTCCCACTTATTGCACAATAAATATTATTAAATATATTATGATATAATATTAAATATATTATAATATAATATTATACTATAATATTAATAATATAATATTATACTATAATATTAATAATATAATATGAATATTATATTATATTATATTATAATATTATATAATATATATTATATTATATAATATTATATTATAGTAATATAATATTATATAATGTAAATATTATATTATATTATATTATAATAATTATTTTATATATATATAATATAAATTATTTATATTATTATATTATTATTATATATATTAAATTATATTATAATACAACCCACTCCCTCAATTCAAAATATTTTTTTAATTATCCACTTTAATATCATATTGTCTAATTTTTATTTGTGTGACTAATTATTTAGTTGTGTTTTTTACCCGATCAAATTAGTCACTTATGATGATCAAATTAGTCATTTATAGTTGTGTTGCAAAAAATGAGTAGAATTTAGTCATCTTTAGTTGTTGTGACTAAAAGTTTTAGTCACATAGTCATTTATTTTCCAAATTCTACTAGCGTATCATCAACCTTCTTCCTAGCATCACATTCACTCATCATCGTGCATCAATGATGCTTACGCTCACACACAAGTTGGTTCCAATGGATATGGGGACCAAAAATTGGGGCCTAAGAAGATTTTGGGATGACAGGTGAAGTTTTCTTCGTAGCCATTAACAATGGAAGAGCAAGCTCCACAGGAGGGGATGGAGAGGATAGGGATGCTGGATCCTTAACCTCGATCATGGGCACCTTTCCTCATGATTTTTTGGAAGGGTGAGGAATATGAGGAACCCTTGGGGGTTGATATGTTGGAGCCACAAACAAAGGACTAATCAAAGAATATTGCTCACCCTTACTATATATAGTAGGGAGAGCAACACTAGGAAGAAATAGAAGTTTGAAGACATGGGATTTTGACTTCATCAATGTGGGGGCCTTTCCTTTTCCTATGCTAGGAACAGTCAAAGGAATAGAAGGCACCACTGGAGGTTGCGAGGGCTTGGAAGAATGGGGAGGTCTACTCAAGGGAGCGTGCTTTTATTTAGCCCCCAATGAAGAAGGCCTAGAAGACTAATCCCTTTGCTATATAGGAGTACGTTGAAAGGGGATTGAAGAAGAAGAAGGAGGTGGAATTGAATTAGGTGTTAGGCCCATAGTCTTGTATTTATATTATGCTTTAAATATCAAGTCACCATAGGGTAGCATGGGTCCCACCGGAGTAGGCCAAAAATTGTTAAGAGAGAAGCCCCCATGTGACACTAGTGGTTTGTATCCAGTGTCTTGGATAGCTTGCACAGTGCTCTCATGAGGGAATTTTAGACATGTATGGATAACAAAGGTGACTGCATTCATGGAAATGAGCCAAGGAATTCCTATTTTCACTCCAAACAAGTTGAACTCTGGTATCACAACAAATGTCATAGAGGCAAACTTAGGTCCCACAAGGACCGATAGAGAAATCTATCCCAAAGGGGAGAGAGAAATACCATCATGCATGTGAATGGTATCCTTTCACTTGTCATATCTCACCCTATGTAGACCATTGATGAAGAGTGTCTCCTTGATTATAACATTGGCACTACTAGCAGGGTCAACCATAATGACAATAACATTATTGTTGACTTGAGCGGGAATTTAGAAGGGAGAGTACTCTCCATAGTAAGGTAAATCATTAGGTGTAAAAGGTATTTCAAGTATCTTTTCCTTTTCAATTGGAGGGAAGATTGGAGTGATAGACACCATATTCACATATGTGACATCATCAAATGGCATAGAAGTAGTAATAAAGTTGGAAGAGTGAGATGAGAAGGGATTTGTGTATATTTGCAGCTGGTTGTTAGCTTTAGCAATAGACTTCTTATAGTTTTTCTTTTTAGTATCAAGGTGTATGTTACCACTATCTATGTGAACTTGAATTATGTCTCAAGTGCACACAACATTCAGTGTCATGTCTAAGCACTCGATGGTATTGGAAGAACTTAGAAGCTGGAGCAAAGAAAAAGTTGTGAGAACCCTTTAGGATTTTACTCTAGGGTTTTGGCACCTTTCCACAATAATTTCATTTAGAGGATTTGAGGTAGCAGGTTTTTGATGGATTTACACAAGGTGTGATACTAACTTATAACCTAAAAGGCAAGACAACCTACCCTTGACCAAACTTGGGATAAATTTTGGAATAAAATACAATGATTTTACTAGGTTAATGATGCAACTAACTATTCTAATGCAAAAACAACAAATCTGGAGAGTCACTAACAAATTATGACTTTGAAAATGGACTAAGAAGAGTTATGCACACTTATATGAATTTGGGACAGAAAATATAGGACTAAGTTACCCTAGGTGATAGTGTCCTTTTGACTAAATTTTAAATCTGATTTCACAATCCTCTAGAGCTAGATCAGAGCTTTTTTTCTAGGTGTCACACTGTCAAATCTTCATCGAGTGTTGAGATAATTTAGTTTTGGTATGTTGTCAAGGTGTAGGGTTTGAATGCAACAATGAGTAATTGACCTTCAAGATTCTCCCAATCTTCTTCAGATCTGAAACTTGCACATTTAAAGAGAAGAGAAGAGTTGTGCCACATAGGGGCTTGCCTCATTCAAACTCTGAGTTTTTGTTTCCACATACACAATGGAAATATCAATGAAAGTGAGCTATCCTTTTGAGGGATAGAGGCTAAATGATAAATGAACGATGAATTGACAATGGGATGCAACTCACCACTCAAAAATGGATTTCTTGAAGTACTAAATTCATGCACATCTCTTCAAGGCTTTGATTGTTGTTTGCTTGATTTTCTTGAAGAACTACAAGGGTTAGATCTCAAAAAAAATATGATAACATGAACATGAACAATATCACATACACTTTGACATGACTCTTTGATTATGAATTTCTATAATAATTCTTCTCTTGACTTGCTTAATTGCTTGATAGTGCTCTTGATTTCCTATTAGTTTTTAAATGATGAAATGACTAGGTATTTATATGCAATTATTCTAATTTCCAAAAACTTAAATATTGATAGTTGGCATTTGAAATTTGAAATTCAAATACTAAAATGATGACTCTAACATATTAAATTTTGGAGGCAAAACAGGGGGACCAAGTCACATAGGGCGACTTAGTCCTAGCCCTATTTTGCAAGATGTAAGGTGTTGGGGATAAAATATTAAATGTTTTCATTAGTTTTCTATATGGGTGTTGATGGGTGTTTTTGCACCTTCTCAACACAGGAAGCACAAGTGCACTACCTCTCTTGAAAGACAACTTGTAGAAAATTACCCCAAGGTCTCTAGGGTGTCAGGTCATGACAATGCTTGGAATAGTTTAGTTGGTTGATGTGTTTTGTTGGTAATCACATGACGACCTTTATGGTTTACAAAGCATGGGACATTGGGTATGCAAATGGATTTTTCGAAAGCTGGAAGTGAATGAACAGTGGCTTCCCATTCAAAATAGCAAGCTAAAACTCACCATGTTCATCAGATTTAACATTAGGTGATGCTTGGGATTCTACTCTAACAAGGAGTTAAAAGAAATAGCAAAAGGGAAAGGGTAAGAGAAGTTGTTCTAATCCTAAGCTATGAATGAACAGTAATCATGGAGGGTGCTACAATAGACAGACTCCCACAAACTAGATTTTTCTTGACCAAGAAAGACCTACAACTACACAAAATCAGTGCAATCTTCTAAGGATTATAGATTTTCAGATTGTGCATTCACCTCATGAACATACAATTGAACTAGGTTGCAGCAAATAAGTTAGCTTAGACTAGCTTTACAAAGTGATTCATCATCAACAAACCACAAAAATCATGAGTTGGAAGTGCATAAGATACTGTAACAACCAACACCATTAAAGTCATCCAAGAAACTACAAGCTAAAACTAACATGGAAGTGGAACCATGCATGGAAGATGAGAAAACTCAAAGAGAACATCCATAAAATCATGCAATGTTGTCTTTTATCGCTGCAAATTCCCTTTACGCCAGTTCTCCAACCATTTAGAAATGAGGGGCAAGCCCCTATTTATAGTTTTCCAAAGCCCAAATCAATGGCTAGGGTTGATTTACATTGTGTGGCCCAGATTTGATACATGTTAGGGTTTCACCTACCCCCCAATATTCAGCAATATAAAATACATCTTTTGTCCCATTCATATTTTGTCATGTAGTGACCTTGTCACTATAGCAATTTTGTCCTTTAGTTGATTGCTCTTTTGTTGTAGCTAAAATTGCTTAAAGGCTACCCTCTTTTTGACGTGTTCGCAACATTCCTTCAGTCAATCAAGTGTATCTTGTTTACATATTTGCATCCTTGTTATATGGATTAGTTGCCCCTGATCCAACAAGACAGTTCCTAATGGATCACAATCATTTGGGAAAGAAAAAACAACTTCCTCTTCTCTCTGAATTTAATGGACAACCATTTGTTTTCTCAGTACTGACTTCTTTGGTGTAGGTTGTCATTGGTTTATCGATATTTTCTGACAAAATGTCCACTATTCATGTAATCATTCCCTTCTCGGGAATCTTCATTATCCTAGGAATTCCCTCATAGGCAAATAGGTGAAGGCACACATCATCTGCGTAGGCAATCTTCGATCATCATTTTCTTTGCAAACTTGGTGGGTAACATGCAAGTCACCCATTCAGACTGCATCCTTTATGACTTGGTCTCCCTTCCTCTTTAGATCAATCCTCAACCCAAAATCCCCCCTTGGTAGAGCAACATCTCAGGCAGGTAGATCACAAGTAGTCCTTTTGACGACAGGTTCCTTTGACAATTCTCATCTCTAGTTAGGGTCCTACACAAAGCAATAGATTTAACTAGGCCCATATATCTTTCGTAAATAATCCATTTCTCATAATAATATGGAACCTTTTTAATTCTAAATAATAGTTATTCAATCTGTAAAATTAAAGAGGGATTATTCATATAATTTGATCCTCATCCTAATTCAAATGGTCCCATACTGTTTCCTGCTTACACATCCATCTTAGTTACTAAACATCTATGCCTTTCATTACATTGGGCCTATTCCTCCTTAAAATCTGAATATAAGTCCCATTCCTTAAATCAACTTGTATCATTGAACCCCACCCATTGGTGGTTGCAGAGACAAAAAGCTTCCATGTTGTGTGGGAACAGGGACTGCAGATCCTGAGATGCCATCTTCGTTGCGGGGAAAAGGGGTCGCAGAGACTTTGCATTAGAATATCATTTTATAGCGGCATCAACATAGCAAAATTTCGCGAACGGCACCCCCCTTTTTACTTTCTATGAATTTTTCTTGTAATACACATAACTCTCCTTGATGTGGATCCAGCTATGGTTGGAAACAAGAATACCCGTAATGCACCTGCCTTCCTTAGTTCAAAGCCACCACACTCTTTGGTGGATACTACCATGTGGATTCAATAATTCCTCACATCGAAATGCCCAATAGGTGTATGGGTTTGAATTTAATGGTGCAACGCAAATATTGTCAAATGATATGTGAAAGTGGGGTTGTGGGTGGGAGCCAGGTTGTCACCATGAATGACAACACGGGAATTGCAGAGACCTGCATTAGAAATTCTACCAGCTCAAACCATAATGCCACCTTCTTTTCGTTCATCGCCCTGTATTGTTCCTCAAGGGTCCTCGTAAAGAATAGTAATGTTGTGCTGGTGAAAGGATTACCGAGGAATTTTGATATTAGAACATTAAGCTCAAGATTCCTCTCATCATTTGAAACCTCAAGAAAGGGTGCGAGGAAGTCCAAGGGTCGGACTTTGGATAAGACGATATGAAGAAATATGCAAGCCAACCAATTATATCATCAATTTCTCGAACGTTCTAAGTTTATTTGTATGTTAGAGATGCATGCATTCACATTCTGTGTCGGTCCAACAAATTTTTTCAAGCTTAAGATATACTCGTATGTTGTTGAAAGGATGGCGGTATGGGTAGCAAGGTCTGCACAAGAGTCATCCGTCGGGAGAGAGCAGATACAAACGTGCAAAATGTTGTAACGTGAAAGCTATGGTTACGACGGTGCTCAGAAATCAAAGTTCTGACAAGCCCAAGATGACACCACCCACCACTAATGCCATTGATCATTGTTTTATCCCGGGACTATATGATGGATGGCGTTTCAATAGTAGCCCCACGTAGAGAAGGCGATTTTTATACGGGGAAGCTTCGTCTATGAATGCCACTTCGAGGATGCAGAAAATAGCGTGTGGGGCGATGCTTAAGGAAAGTTGTTGTCTAAATAGTGGAGGCGTAGGCGGACCCCACATACTATAATTTTGTAGAGACAAGCTCACGGGCGAATGAAAACAACCTTACCCAAGTGGGCACTCGCACTCATGTTTATGCTGCGAACACTTGTTTTGAAGTTCTTACTTTGGAAATTTCAAAGAGTGCTCCACAACTCAACCACATTTCTTCTATGCATGCCAGACTCCATAGGTTGCATGTTTTCATGATAAAATTTGTGAATATTATGGGGCTTAAAGACCTTGGAAACCTTGTTATAAATGCTCTCTTGCTTTCTTTCTAGAGTAGAGAAGAATAAAACTTTACTCCAGATATTTCACCAGTCACCATTGTTCGTCAAGCACTTGATTTCTGCAATATATCCTTTTACAAGCCTCTTTGCCGGTTAAGACTTCCTGGATCGTCTTGAGAAATTTTTCAAACGTGGTTCCGAGAACCCTGCTCCATGCATAAAATTGATCCATCATATAACATTGACTAGCCTAACTAAGGATTGAAGTATCTCTACTATCTTCACTTTTAACACCTACACCTCATCGTGCCAACAAGAAGGCCCATTCACCATAAAGCCCCAACTGTATCACTTTGGCCACCGCCTCCAACACATTGAAGTTAAATTCATTTTTTCCATTCAATCATTTCCACCATTCATGAATCACTTTGAAAGTAGCCAACAATGGAATTTATGAGAATTTGATTGATCATACCCATGCTATTCTCCAGGCGCAAGTTCCACAGAATAATTAATCATTTTGAAAGCTTCGGTGCCTTAATGATGGAACTCCTAAGATTCGAAGCATGGCTCTTTTTTTTTCTAAATCCTCATGCTTCCAACCTATTATGAATGTCATCTATGGGAAATAGTGGGCCGCGGGACTTGAGACCACCACCGCTATCTGGCTTTATGAGGGTAGCAAGTGTGGTGAAGTTGTTCACAGTAAATCATCCTTCGTTTCACAACCCTATCATTGTGATTCTTAATCTCTCCCTAAACCGATCAGGGATTATCATTCCTCCAATTATGTGAACACCCCATTTGTGGGTGTCGCCATCCTTGGTGGGGCGTGCAGAAATATAATGTGGTCAAGCAACATAAGAGTGACATAAAGAGCAACCTAGGAGGGGACAACCTCCTCAACTATAAGAGTTACAAGCTTCGCACATCAGGCCTTCATGGGGCAAGCTTGCAGTGGTAATGCACAGGAGGACGCCATGATTAGGCCATAATGAAAATGGAGAAGACTAATGTCCCTCAAGGATGCGGAGCCTACAATCCTCAATGCCCATTTTTTAGAACCCTCACCTAATCATACTACGTTGATTACTTTTCACTCGTCATCGCTTCATAAAACTAACGCTAATGTTCTAGCTTCCACACATATTGCTTTTGTCCAAATCATCATTTGAATAATCAGCCTTTTCACTGGTTGTCGATCATACTTCTTATGCGACCCAATTTTAGAGATGGTATTTGTGTGCTTTCAACAACTATAATTACATCATCTGCCACAGACCTCAGTAATGAATCATTCAATATGTCCTCAAGCTAGGTTATTTCAGATCTTTTAGTCATCCATCTCTTAGACGTCTTCGTCATTTTTTCAAAGACCTCCAGCTTTCTCTATAATAGATTGAAATTCTAACTGGTACATGGATATTCAACAACGCCCTCGATCCACAACAAACCATTACTTGAATCATCATGTAATCCGTAAGAATCCATTAGATAGGATTCCATGGGGGAAAAGAGGTGACGAAGCCACAGTGAGAGACGTCAGAATGGCCGAGTAGGATGCGGATTCTGCCAATAGAGTCACCGCGGTGGCGAACATGTAGGACGATGTTTGAGGAACTCCGCCAAGAAAACAGTGGGAGACATGGAGAGACCTATAATGCGGGTTTCGCATAAATGACAGTTGTCGACACCAATTTAAACATCATTATTTGAAATTTGAAAAGGGAAAATGCATGGTGCTACAAAGGCATAACATCAAATTCTCACAAGCTCCTTTTTGGCTCCCTCATCTTGAAGATTCTTTGATCGCCACTCAAAAATCAAGAGTTTATCTTAAATAACTTTATAACATCTCTAACCTCTCCTTGCTTTAGGAGGACATATGAACATTCAATGTAGGCCAATGATGGAAGAGGCCAATCTGGAGGAAAGCCGCCTAGATCACGTCACAGATGACGGGCCCCATGATCTTTGCAAAGGGGTTGTGGGTGGGAGAGCATAGGGCGCTGTGGTCAACATGTTGCAATAGTAACAACAATGGCAGATGGAGGCCAATAGTCAACATGAGAGGGATGTGGGAAAGTAGCGGGGCTTCGCCATCATAAAGTAAGGTAGTGGTGATGACACCCAACCAGCGGCGGCCCACATGGGTGGACCCGCCGACAAGCCCAGACTTAGGACCTGACTAGCAAATGTGAGACATTACATCGAGGAAACGACATATACGAGACCCACATAGTGGAATGACCCTAAGGCTTTTCCATCATAATAATGATCCTCAAGAGATGACTTTCTACCAGTAGACACCCACAATTGTTGGGGAGGATCCGGATAATTGTTATCTTGGTGGCTTTTCTACCCTAGGTTCCCAGGCTAGGGTTACTAATAATGGATACCAAGCGCATCAAAAAGGGGCAACATGAAGATTTTTTCATTGAGCAATGACAACAGAATGATGACAAGGATGGCAAGACCAAGTGATGAGCTCAAGAGTTGTCCTAATTATTGTCATGATTTGTTTGGTTTTTTTTCCATAATAGTTTACTCCTTTGGCCTATTGTTCCTTTATTTGCCATAATAGTTGTTAGAATCAAAGTTAATCGATATAATATAAATGATATGCAAACTCTTAGGTAATCAACCATTTATAAGCACTAATCATGGTGGTTGTGTGAAATAGGTTACAAAGGGGTGAAGCATGAAGACCATCATTTCCATGTGATTCACCGTTTCCTATTAGGTGGTTGTCTTTTAGCATGGTATTAGTTATCAGTTAATGACTAGGATAGAGATTGATTAAGTAGTTCTTAAAAAATAGTAGGCCGATAGGACATATTACTATTTTTCATATATCGATAGTGTTTTTTTATCCACGTATGAATGGTGGATCTGGTATTTCAAGTATTTTGTTTGTAATTGATGACATATATATGCCCCTCTGCAGGCATGGAAACATCTTAATCACTATTTTTTTGCAAGTTTGGATTAATACATATACTGCTATTGAAGACTAAGCCACAATTTTCTTAACATCTTTACTCCATTCAATTGGTTGGGGGAAAGGGCCCACTCCTTGCCATTTCTTGGAGATTATCTTTTACTGTTGTATGTGAGGTAATGTTTGCATTTGTTCTGTGTGATTTTATATGCAATTTCAGTAATATTCATAATAAAGTATATATGTGGTAATAAGTGAGCTCTTGATTACATCTATGTGAAGTGAACCATTTGAGTGTTACTAATGATTGATATAGACACAGGCCGCAGGATAGAAGCTTGATAGTAGCACATAATCTGTTTTAGAACGTTGTAAACAGGTCTATTATGATTATTGCATCTTGTCGCCTAAGCATACAGTTTCTGTTGACTGCATTACATTAGTGTGATTTCAATAATTAATTCTATTTTTCATCACTGTTAATAATATTATGAGGTAAAGCATGTATTAGCAAAATTTAGTTAAGATTGCTGGAGTAGATAAGAATTTAAATAGGTCTTTCTATTTTAATGCAACTTAAGGAAGTGTGTTTTAATCATTATTGTTTTATTTAGAATTTTATATGCATACATTCCCACTTAACTTACCACCTTCATCCCTTGAGCAAATAGCCAATATACCTTTCATTAGTTTTACGACCCCGAATTCACACGACTAGGTAAGGACTGAGGAATTCCATAGGCTGAACTCAAACACAAAACTCTATCATAATCTCAAGCCACAGATTTACCCAATAACCAAGTGCGGATCCTGCCATGTGGGAAGAAGTCAGGGGTCAGTCGCCCCTTTAGCGGCGAAAAGGGAACGAAGACCCGCACAGGGCAACTCGCAATGGAGGGTCTGCAAAGCTTGAGGGACACAACAGTGAAAGTGAATGTGAGGCCCGCGTCGTGGGCAGACGTCAATTCTTGGCTGCAAGAGAATGGTGGAGCACAATGAAAAATGACAAGAGAAACCTGCGAGCGTGGGTCCGCGAGGCCCGAAGGACACCGAGGTGACAATCTAATGGAAACCCACCAGGCCCAACTCACAAAAATAAACGACTTGGTGAAACCCTAGCAAGTGAATTTGGCCAAGGGGAATTTGATCATTTTGAGCCCTGTGACCAACTTGGGCTTGGAAACAAGGGTGCGCAAAGCAAGACAAGGGGAAAATGAACCGTCAAGAGCAAAAATGACCTTTCAGGAGGCAAAAGAGGGGATCCCTGCCTTCGGCGGGGCGTGTGTGCAAAACATGCACAACAATGGGTTTTATTGATAATTGTTCAAATGGTCTATGGAATGCATAATTATGGAAATTATGTGTATAAATAGGTCCATGCACTTAAGGGTGAGAAAACATAGTGTGAAATTATCATGGGTGAGAATTTACGATGCTACATTTAGCCCCCACTTTAGTGAGAGTATGAAATTACACTTAGACTCACTAAAGTAGAAAATATGTCAAGAGGGGTGTGATTATCTAAATGTTGAAGAGATAGGATGACAATGAATCTAGGAAGAGTGCACAAGCCCCTAATATTCAAGATTTCATGGAAAACCAACATAAGAACAAAGTAACACACATGTATATAAGGCAAAAATACAACATACACAAAATATACACAATGTCAACATAAAATGCAAAGGAAGGGTATATATCATGGACTAGCAAGCTAGGTTATGCTAGGATCTATACCCAAGGAATCCATGACTCATAGGCTAACAAAGTCCAATATTTTTTAGGTGAACCATAAATTGAAGGCACCATAGGCTAGTGAAGTTTAATATTCACTAGGTGAGCCCTTTAGACAAAGTATAAATATGAGAAACACACAAGGACTAGTGAGGACTGATTTTCACTAGGTTTGTACCCATTTCAACCATACCAAGAATTATACTCCCTGATAATTTTGATAAGGTGCTACAAAAAATATCACAAATTCATGCCAACACATCACTCAGTCCAACACATGTGAACAAAGTCAAGAAAAAAATGCTATTTCAACACATCACTAAGTCCAGCGCGTGTGAACAAAGTGAAGAAAAAATGCTTATGCCAATGCATCACTAAGTCTAGTGTGTGTGAACAAAGTGAAGCACATAATGGAATGTATGCCCCCACCTTAAAGTAATTATAAAACACCATGTTGTGAGCAATTGATTTAAGGTAGAAAAATGATAAATGCCATGTAATAAAAGGTCATGAGAGCTTATTTGGAAAACCCTATGCCAATGATATGTTTCCAAATAAAGTTTCCTCATGATAAGGAGTTATGATGCAGGAGCATCCCATGTTTCAGGAAATCTTGCAACCAAAAATATTTTCATTCATGCATTTCAATAGTTATCTATCAGGACCTAGTCTCTGTATTTAATACCACATTGTACCACATTGTAACATCAAATCATGTGGAGAAAGATATATGATCTTCATTGCAACATCTACATCATATCCAAAATTCAAGTGTTTTGGATATTCTAGTACAAAGTTATCGCTAACAGAATATCAGTTGTATTTGGAGAGAGAGCATTCACCGACCAATCTTGGCTTTTCAAGTGTGCGTACCTATCCCGTGTCTTATGGAGCTCAAGAGACCTTTCCATAAGGATGCACATTTATCAAGGAACCTTTGTTCTGATCTGCATCGTGTTTTTCCAAGAATCATATGTTTTGGCCAACCTTCACACGTTTCATCTACTTTGGGGTTTGAGACCTCTTGAGGCCAACGTAGACCTTTTTTGGAGCTAGGAATTGATATATATAGGCATCATTTAGTTGCATTAGGAAGTAGTGAGGTAATCAAGTAGAAAGAAAGATCTAGGGTTTTAAAGGCTTTGACCCGCATTGTATTTCTGGGCTTTAATGCCATATCATTTTGTAATCTATAAGCTGGAAGGCAGGGCATGTTTCCAGTGAATAATAGATATTTTCCATATTTCCATATGTGATTGTGTTCTTTTTCATTGAGTTTATATTGTGCTTACTCTTGCTGCAAGGTTGGACAATCCTACTTCTAAACCCTCCATCCTTTGATTGCACCAAGTGGTATCAGAGTCAAGTTGTAAACCCTTGGGAGATCAAAGTGAGTTTGTGAACTTTGGGAGAGCGAAGGTGGAAAAATCGCTAACTTGAGGAAGTTGCATTGGAGTAGGTTTGTGAAGCTGGGAAAGGAATTCCATAAGATCTTTGTGTAGACAAATCACCGAATTGAGGTAACCTACTTGTGTTTTTCAATAGATCACCAATTGCAAGGCAGTTGCGACCCTATAGCCAGATCACTGACTTGAGGCAATTGCACCAGATCCTAGGAAAGATGCCACTGAGGAGAATTCATACTATTATTAATGTTGTTGGAAAGATGGATGAGATGATGGAAATGATGCGAATAATGAAAGTGATGATGGATATTGTTGAAGAAGACAAGAGAAAAGGCTTAAACCCTAGACCTAATGATGAAAGTGATGAGGATGAAGTTCAAGCTATAGATAAAGCTAAAGAAACCTTCAAAGAGGAAGAATCAGACCAGGTGAAGATGTTGAAGGCTATTTCGAAAATAGGAAAGAGACCTAGAATGGATATTGTGAACTATACCGGTAACCTAAATCTAGAGGAGTTGATTGATTGGATAAATGACATTGAAGAATACTTTGAATATGAAGAAATTGAAGATCCAGAGAGAGGGAGATTTGTGAAGACTAAGCTGAAAAGACATGCTGCAATTTGGAGGAAGGAAGTTCAATTGAAGAGAAATAGGAAATACAAAGAAAATATTGTGAAATGGGATAGAATGGTGACAAAATTGAAGAACTAGTTTATACCTGTGGACTATGAGATGGAGCTGCTAAAGAGATTGCAAAACTTGAGACAAAAGGAGAAGACTGTGAAGGAGTACACTGAGGAATTTCATAAGATCATCATCAGGGCTAGACATAGTGAAGCAAGCAAGGAGAAAGTGACAAGATATATAAATGAGTTGAGGATGAACATTCAAGAAGAGTTGAGTCTAGTGAGGATGAATTCAGTAGAGGAAGCATATCAGTTTGCATTAAAGGTGGAGGAAAAGCTAAAAAAATACATGAATAGAGGCAGAGAGGAAGGTCACATTCCGGAGGAGAGAAACCATATGCAGAGAAAAACAAGGAAATGATTCATACCGCAAGGAAGAAAGGGATACCAATTCATACTAGAAGGGGAGAGATGACAAAATTCTTACTGCAACAACAAAGGAGACTACAATTCTTACCGAAATGATGGATACCAGAGAGATGAGAAAGGATATGACAAGATAACTTTCAGAGGAACCTATTTTAAGTGCGGAGGTGAAGGACATAGAGCATTTGAGTGTCGCCAAGAAGGTAAGAAGAATGAAAACCATGCAAGAATCGGATATGCAGAGGAAGAACTAGTGAAATCGCTAAGTTCCAGAGGAAGTCCTGAGAAAGGGGAGTCATTATTCATGAGGAGAGAATTGATCCAAGAGAAAGAGGTGCATAAGGAAGCACCACAAAGGAAAAGTTTATTCTGGACTAGATGTAAAGCAAGAGGTAAGTGACACAAAGTTATCATTGATAGAGGTAGTACAAATAACCTAGATTCTGAGGAAATGGTGAAAATTTTGAATTTGGAAAGGAGAAAGCACCCAAAGCCTTATAGGATAGCCTAGATTCAAGATGAGTACAAGATACTAGTAAGTGAGCAATGTCTAGTGAAATTCAAAATAGGATCATATCATGATGAAGTGTTGTGTGATATTATGCTAGTGGATTTGTGCCATATTTTTTTGGGTAGACCTCGGTAGTATGATAAGAAGGCTATACATGATGGGAGAAAGAATACTTACATTATAAAATCCAATGGAAAGAGAATCACCTTGAAACCATTGGAGGATGAACCAGAAAGTAAATTATGTGGGATAGCTAGAATCAATTTGGTAGATGGAAGGAAATTTTTGGATGGATTGAGACATGAGAACATGTGTTTTTCCTTGATTCCAAGAAAGTGTGGAGCCTTAGATGCAGAGGGAGTCACAAGAGAAGAATAATCACCAGAGAAGGAAGTCATTGAACTGATAACGGAGTACCAAGACCTTGTATCAGAAAATGTGCCAGAAGGACTACCACCAATCTAGAGTATCAGTCATCATATAGATCTAATTCCAGGAGCCAATTTATCGAACAAAGCTACACACCGGATGACACCAGCAAAGAATGTGAAGCTAAATAGAAAGATACAGGAACTGTTGAATAAAGGATTGATCAGAGAGAGTATGAGCCCATGCGCGGTACCAAATGTACTTGCACCTAAGAAAGATGGAGAATGGAGGATGTCTATAGATTCAATAGCTATCAATAAGATCATAGTGAAGTATAGATTCCCATTTCCTAGGATGGATGACATTATGGAAAGTTTGAGCGGAGCAAAGTATTTCACCAAGATAGACCCAAAGAGTGGATACCATCATATCAGGATCAGAGAGGGAGATGAATGGAAGACTGCTTTCAAGACAAATGAGGGATTATATGAGTGGTCGGTCATGCCATTTGGACTAACTAATGCACCTAGTACATTTATGAGGCTAATGAATGAAGTATTGAAGAAATTATTGGGTAAGTTTTTCATTATTTATCTGGATGATATTCTAATTTTCAATAAGACTAAGGAGGAACATTTGGAGCATATCAGACAAGTATTTCAAAGGCTAAGAGAAGAGAAGTTATTGATAAACATCAAGAAGTGTAGTTTCATGAAGGAGGAGCTAGTGTATTTCAGATTTGTGATATGTGTGAAAGGATTGAAGATGGATCCTAAGAAGGTTAGAGCAATAGTTGAATGGCCTACACTTGTGAACGTTGGAGAAGTAAGATCATTTTATGGACTAGCAACTTTTTATCAAAATTTCATTAGAAATTTTAGTGGTATTTGTACACCTATGACAAAGACAATGAGGGGTGACTGAAAGGAATTCAAATGGACATCTACAACACAAAGGAGTTTTGATTTGTTGAAACAAAAGGTGACAGAACAACCTATGTTGTCACTACCAGACTTTGATAAGGTATTCCAAGTGGATTGTGATGCTAGTGGAAGTGCAATAGGATTTGTTTCAATTCAAGAAGGGAGACCAGTAGCCTACTTTAGTGAGAAATTGAATGATACTAGGAGAAGATATTCAGTTTATGATTAGAAATTCTATGCAATTGTACAAGCCTTGAAGAAGTCGAGACATTACCTATTACCTAAGGAGTTTGTGTTGTATATGGATCATCAAGCTTTGCAATATTTGAACAGTTAGGTGAGGTTGAACCAGAGACACATGAGATGGGTAGAATTCTTGCAGAGCTACACATTTGTGTAGAAGCACCGGAGTGGGAAGTCAAACAAGGTTGTAGATGCATTAAGTCAAAGAAGGAGTTTGTTGATAGAGATGAGAATTGAAGTATTGGGTTTTGAGGAACTAAAGCATATGTATGAGGAATACATTGATTTTGTGGAGGCATGGAAAGCTTGCAAGGAACCTGTGGAGATAGATAGGAGCATATGGTTGGATTATTTCATTCAAGAAGGTATGTTATTCAAGAAAAAATAGCTATGCATCCCTATAAGTTCAATGAGAGAGAATTTGATCAAGGAAAAGCATTGCAGAGGATTAGCAGGACATTTTGGGATTGATATGACCATAGCATTGGTGAGTGAGAGCTATTTTTCACTACATTTGTATAAAGATGTCAGGAAATATGGTCAAAGTTGCAAGATTTGTCAAGTTACGAAGGGAAACAGTCAGAACACTAGGAAGTACACACTGTTGACAGTACCAAAGAGACCATGGGAGGACATTAGCATGGATTTTGTGTTGGGATTACTGAAGACACCAAGAGGATTTGACTCTGTATTTGTGGTTGTGGATATATCTTTTAAGATGGCGCATTTCATACCCTATAAAAATATTAGTGATGCAATGCATGTTGCAAACCTATTTTTCAAAAAGATTGTGAGATTAGATGGAAAACCAAGGAGTATAGTATCAGATAGGGACACTAAGTTCATTGGATATTTCTTGAAGACATTGTGGAAGAAGATGAAGAAAGATTTGAGGTATAGTTCATGATTTCATCCACAAACAAATGGACAAACATAAGTGGTAAATAGGAGTTTTGGGAACTTGTTGAGGTGTTTGAATAAATGTAAAGTAGGAAATTGGGACTTGATACTACGACAAGTGGAATTTTCATACAACAATTCAGTAAATCGAAGCACAGGGAAGAAACCATTTGAAATTGTGACAGGATAGCAACCTAGAGGAGTTGCAGAATTAAGAGATATCAGTAAGGAGAATAAAAGGAGTGCAGAGGCAGAAGAATTTGAAGGATTCATGGAAACAATGCATACTCAAGTCAAGGAATCTGGAGAAGATGAACAATACCTACAAGGAGACGAATGACAAGAAGAGGAGACATAAGGAGTTTGTAGTAGGAGAGGAAGTAATGGTATATATGAGAAAAGAGATATTTCCAGTTGGGACATATAATAAGCTAAAGATGAAGTTTGGACCTTGTAAGATCATCAAGAAGTTTGATTCTCGAAATGCATATGAACTGGAATTACCAAAGGAATTTGGCATATCACCTATATTCAACATTGCAGACCTATACCAGTATCATGAAGGAGAGTCACTCAAGGATAGAGAAGTTGGTTTGTTGGACCAGATAGCACATCATCCAAAGGAAATTGAGGAAATTTTAGATAGCAAAGTTGGATGAAGTATCAGAGGAAGGAAATACAAGGAATATCTAGTCAGATAGAAAGGAAGATCGAAAGAAGATTCATCATGGATTTCTCAGGCTGAGGTGGACTACATTGGTTTTCATCTAGCCCCAAGAAAGTGAGAGGGTTACTTTTCTTCAACCACGGGTGTATGATGTAGGAGCATCCCAAGTTTTAGGCAATCTTGCATCAACCAAAAATATTTGTATTCATGCATTTCAGCAGTTATCTATTAGGACCCAATCTTTGTATTTCATACTAAATTGTACTGCATTATAACATCAAAGCTCACGGAGTAGGATATATGATCTTCATTGAAACATCTACATCATATCCAGAATATAAGTGTTTTGGTGATTCCAGTATGAAGTTATTGCTAACAAAATATTAGTTGTATTTGGACAAAGAGCATTCACCGACCAGTCTTGGATTTTCAAGTGTGCGGACCTATCCCATGACTTTCAAAGCTCAGGAGACCTTTCCATAATGATGCACATTCATCGAGTAACCTTCATTCCGATCCTCATCATATTTTTCCAAGAATAAAAAGAGAATCATATGTTTTGGCCGACCTTCACATGTTTGATCTACTTTGGGGTTTGAGACCTCTTGAGGCCTACGCGAACCTTTTATGGAGCTGGGAATTAATATATATAGGCATCATGTAGTTGCATTAGGAATTAGTGAGGTAATTAAGTAGAAAGAAAGATCTAGGGTTTTAAGGGCTTCGACCTGCATTGTAATTCTAGGCTTTAATGCCATATATTTATGTAATCTATAAGCCAGAAGGTAGAGCATGTTGCTAGTGAATAATAGATATTTTTCATATTTCCATATGTGATTGTGTTCTTGTTCATTGAGTTTCTGTTGTGCTTACTCTTTCTACAAGGTTGGATAGTCCTACTTATGGACCCTCCATCCTTTGACTGCACTAGGTTTCCCCCAAATGCAATGCCACAAACAAAATAAAATATGAACATAGAAGGGATCCACGGATCCAAGGTTAATTTACATATTTTCTACTGTAATGTAAATGATCTCGAAATTGACATCATTCCCCAAATAAATTTGGAACAATGAACAAAATGGAAGAATGACACATAGAGAGTGTTGTAGGGGAAATATATAAGCATGAATGAAATCCTAATTGAAGTAATTGGACTAAAAACACTAAGAACTTACACAATTGAGACCATACAAACCCATACTTAATTAAATTAACTTCCGCAAGATAGAAATGATTTAATCTAAGAAAATGAACACAAAACAAAGAAATTAATTAAGTAGAAAGTGAAAACCTTCAATCCCATTGTGGATTAATGCATATTTGTGATGTGGATTGCTCAAATTATGCATAATAAATGTTGTAAAAGCTTGATATGATAGGTGTGATACACAAAATAGGTGCTCTAAAATGCTCAATATTAGCTCAATAATTCCACAAAGTTCCTATGCTTATGAGGATTATGAATGATTTCATGTTTGGGAAGACTTGTTTTATAGAATTTAAGAACTTTGATCAATGGTCAAGATTCAATTTGAGGATCAATAGATGAGAGGAAATCAAGGAGATGGGTGAGGATCAAGGAGGATAAATGGTTGAGGATTCATGGGAGCCCAAAATATCCCTAATTTAATGGAAATAGGTTGGAGATATTTTGAATTGGAGGGAAGAATTTAAATTTGAATTGGTAAAATTCTTTGTGCAAGTTGGAGAGTTGGAAGAAAATCATCCAATTAAACAATTATGAAAATTATTTAATTGTGAGGATGAGGGGAATTAATATTTTTAATTAAATAATTGGAAATTATTTAATCAAGTGGGATTATTAATGTGAAAATGATGAATTAATCAAACAACCTTAATTATTCAATTAATAAGGGAATAAAGTGAATTTAACTAAATAATTGGAAATTTGGCAAGTGATACCATCTTTAGTAATATGGAATTTATGGTGGGAGTGTAACTTACACATTTTCAGAAAATTAACATCATCGGTTGAGATAGTAAATGGAAAAATTGAAAAGGCAGTTTTTGAGTCTGTCAATACTAATGTTCAAAAGCATAAGGGTTTAAATTCAGTTTCCACAAGTTGGGATGGTTTCATTCTAAATAACTAGAAAATTTTATAATTGCCATTCCTAGGCAGCCTTCTACAATCAAAAGTAGTGAAAACTAACAGGAAACATGTTAAATGGAAGGCCCCTCAAGATGGTTTCATAAAACTAAACTTTGATGGGGCTTCAAGAGGAAACCCAAGGGAATCAGGAGCAGGCATGTGTTTAAGAGATTCAAGGGGAAAGGTAATTGCAATTAGCTCAAATTATCTTTCAAAAGGGTTGAACAATCATGCAGAGTCAAAAGCATTATTGATAGGCTTGGAAATTGCATTGAAGGTTGGCATTACAAATTTGCATATTGAAGGTGATTCCTTGGTGATTATTAATGCTTGCAAAGTTAAAAGAATTCAAAACTAGAATTTGCATTATGTTCTTAACAAAGCTTGGGATTTGATGGAGAATTTTCAAAATTATCAGATCACTCATACATACCATGAAGGTAACAAATTAGTAGATTGCTTGGAAAATATGGGGTGTAATAACCAAGAAGTTCAGTTAGTTCAAGAAATTAGTCATATTCAAGATTATCCTCAACTAGAGGAAATTGCACAACAGGATATATTAAATCTTGTTTAGGCTACAGACATAAATGAAGTTCGTGTGTAACCTGCATATTTATCTCATGCCAATAATAAATGGAGTGCAATAGTAAGCATAATCAGTTAATAGGATATATCCTTTATAGAATGATTGCAAGTAAACCCCATCATTCATAAATAAGACTTAAAACCATGATGTTTTGGTATAGCAGAGAATGTAATATGCACACGTTGCTAGAGGATATTATATGTGTTGTTTGGAAGATTGAAAAGTTGTGTCACATGCGAACAAAGACTAGTCATCCTCCATGTGGCAAATTTGCCATCAGTTTTGAGCTAGCATGTGTTGCTTGTAGGTACTTTATTAATTATGATAAGACAAGGGTTTGTTTCTCCATTCTTTCAAGCGAGGGAGTAGAAATGATTTTGTAGAAAGGGATTTTTAGCACGAACAACCTTCAACTGAGGAGCATGCCATATCTAGAGGCCATATATTTCAGGGTTGTAATAATGTGGGTGATAAAATCTCTCATTAAATTTTATGTGGTTGATTGGGGAAATTTGTATTTAAACCACATTGCTCTTCAAGTTCCATTTGTCACATTATTTATTGGGTGAGATAGAGAGGAAACTTTTGGAAGCAAATCGGTAGAGGCCGAAGTGGGTTTGGTTGCAAACGTTAGTGTTTGAGCTACAATGGCCTACCAGCCATGGAACCTTCAAGTGTAGTTGAAATCACAGAAGTGGGAGAGGTCATTTGAGGGATACTTGGCATAGGAAGACTTAGCAGTATTGTTCAAGCGCAATTGCTCGAGGGTTGAAGATTTTGTGTGCTCAATTATTGGTTTTCATGTTATCAGCCCCAAAACAAGGAGAATTATTCAGCCATCTCAGGTGTTGTTGATTTTCCTTTCAAATCTAATGGATTTTTGTCAATCATTAGGGGATGTTGAGAAAATAGTAGGGAAATTTGTGAAAGAACAATTTCTAAAAGAAGATGCTCTGCAATTGGCTGTTCAAAATTACAATCTTTTTGAGGGCAAAGGGTATATAGGAGGGATTTTTCCTAGGAAATTTCTTACACAGTGCCAAGGTTTTCAAGAAATATATGATGGGGTTAAGCCGGATTTTGAGTATGAAAATGAAATCATTTTTCTAAAATCGTTGAGCAAGTATTCTTAGTTTTTTTGTCCAAATATGGAGGTGGGGTTTAAACAAAAAAAATTCTCTCTTTCTTTCCTTCGTTCACATGATTGTGTGTTGCTTTTCCTTAATCCGTGCATGGACCAGTTGCTCATGGAAAACCAAGTTTTCTTTGTGCTGGGTTCACACTCAATTCCAAATGTAAAGGATCATTTCAATCCTCTATCAGGGCATAAGAGAAAAGTGCAAGACTTGGATGCAGATCGGGAAGAAGAACAAGGTGACTACGAGGAAAGCCAGGGTGGAAATTGTGTGGTGCATATGGATGAAGACTAGTTCTTGAAAAATGTTGAGTTTTGTTGATACATTGTTGTGTAGTTTTGTTTAGGTTTTGGTTTTATCAATGAAATTTTGGATTGAAAGGATTATGTCATGTATAAGCTAGTTAATTTGTAGCAATGGAAATGATTGTATTTGGGTATGGTATGACAACTAGGTAGGGGTTAGTTATATTTTGTTTTCTCAAGAAGTTACTCAGACAGTTAATCTGCTGGGAAAATATTTTGGCTTGCTAAGATACAGTTTTTTGCTATATCAGTATGTAAATATTTTATATTTTAATATATATTATAGGCATATCTTGCCTTTTATTTAAAAAAAATTAATAAATAATTGGAAATTATCTAATTAAATGGAGGAATTAGGTGATAAAGACGAAAGTAATGAAAATGCCCCATTATGTACCCCTCTAGATACACCAAGATATTGAAGATCAAGGCATCTTTGAGTGAGCAATGTAATTGAGGCAAAAAGATAAAATCAAAAGAAAAGGTCAAGATGAAAAATATCAATGCCATCATATCTCTTGCTAGAGAGAGTTGTTTTAGTTGATATCCAAAATGGTGTCTATTGTAGGAAAGATCTATCCATTAATACATTAATCGGATGTTGATTTTTGAATGTTTAGGCTATTGATATGAAGGTTAACTAACATGTTTGACAATGATCAAGACTTAAAATTTTGCATGACAATTTGTGTTTCGATAATTGGCTTTTCTTCTATTTGTTTTACCAAAGGTGAGGATGACAATAGGTTTTTTATGGACAATATTTTATTTCATATGGAATGAGTGTGAGATGAAATGGGATGTTTTGTTTCTTTTTCAAAATTTTGCAATATTTTTTACTTTTCAAGATATTTTGAGGCTATTTTTGGTATTTTTGCATTTTTTGAGTTTTTTTTTGGTGTTTTGAATATTTAGACTAGGAGGACAGGACCTAGGGACTAGACATATGCCTCGAGGAATCATCTTTGATGGCCTTACCTACATGATGCATAGAGGCTTCATATTTCAATTATTTGGACTTAGATTAGCACATGCTTTGATGGCCAATAATGATGTTTTGGGGATTTTCAACATATGTGGATGTTTTTAGAGATTTTCAAGTATATGGATGTCTTTGATATTTTTGACTTATTTGGATATTATTGGATTTTGAATGTTATTTTTCTTAGGTGATATATATGAATCCATGTTGATGACTAGGTATAGGAAGATTCCCCTAGTCATGTTTTCGACTACCTCAATATAGGTAGGACAAGTTGACCTTAGGATAATGCCAAGTAATATTGATAGTGATAGATACTCATCGAACACCAAGCCATGATAAGGATGTATGGAAGGATGGAATAGGTGATGGTATTTTATAGATGATAGATGGTATTATTTACTAAAGGAATCCATTTTCTAGGTTTTCACCAAGGTACTTGCCCAAAGTTCCACCAAAGTGGTTTTCACTAGAGGATGATTTTTCTCTCTTTTTTTTTAAATTTTTGGAATAAGACACCCCTTATGGGTTAAGAATAGAACTTATTAAGATGAATTTTTTTGATAGGTTCCTACAAGGGATCCCCTTTACGTATGGATAACTGATATGCTCTAGATCCATAACTTGTGGTAATGACAAAGGTCCCAAATAGTTAGGTTCAATCTTCCCTTTGTTTTCTTGATCTAGCTAATTTTTTTTATTCTCTTTAAGGACAAGATCTCCTACTTGGAAGTGTCGACCTTTGATATTTTTTTTGTAGCTTCTACGTATTTGATTTCAATTGACTTGTAAGTGATTCAGTGCTTTCAGATGATGCTCATCTAGCAACTCAAGTTTAATCAACCTAGAGGTCTTGTATTCTTGGTCATCAATTAGGTGTTGCAATGAAACTCTTAGTGATGGGAGCTTGACCTCAATGGGTAGGATAGCTTCAATTTTGTACACCAAGGAATATGGAGTAGCACTATTGGGTGTTATGATACTTATTCGATAGGCCCGTAAGGAAGGGTTTAATTGTAAGTGCCAATCTCAACCAACGTCATTAATAGTCTTCTTCAACATCTTAATGATGGTCTTGTTAGACGCTTATGCTTGACCATTACCTTGAGGGTAACAAGGTGTGGAGAAATTCTAGTAGATATGGAATTGGTTGCAAAATTCTTGAACATCTTAGCATTTGAAATTTTTACCATTATCTGTGATAATGGTCTACGAAGCATTGTAGCAGCAACTTAGGTAGTTTGGGATGAATTTGGATATTTGTTTTCCTATGATATACATCATTAAAATGGCTATCCACTTTGTAAAATACATAGTGGTGGTAATTATGAATTTATGGACATTAGATGAGGTAGGTGTTATTTTCCCAATGAGATCAAGCCCCCACTATGAGAAAGGCCATTATGTCGTGATAGGTCAAAGTTCTTGAGCTAGAGCATGAATGAGATCACCATGTTGCTGACATTGTAAACACTTTTTCACAAACTAATTAGCCTCTTGTTCCATGGTAGGCCAATAGTAACCCATTCTAAGAAACTTCTTTGCTAAGGTAACACCACTCAAATGTGAGCCAAAAATTCCTTCGTGTATCTCTTTTAAGGTAGTTGAAGGTTCTTCTTGGTTAAGACATATGAGTAACATTGTATAAATACTTCTTCAATAAAGGGTATCACCAATGATGATGAAGTGAGAGGATCAATGGATAAAATTTTTGTGAAGGTTGTTGGTTAGATCTAGTGGAAGAATACCATGATGAAGGTATAGGTAGATATCATGGTACCAAGGGGAACCAAGACATAATTTTTCACATGATTCTTGATTCATGGATGTTGAAAGCCAGTACAAGAAACTTCTCCATGATAAATTTTCATTACAAGTTTTTATGCAGCATGTCTAGAAAAAACCCAATGGTTTCCATGGCATCTACTACTCTGTTGTTGACTCTTGGAATCTGCTCAAAGGTGATATCTATGAAGTATTCTTTATATCTATTAACCATTCTTTTGTATGACATCAACTTATCATCCGTAGTTTGATAGTCATCATTGACCCATCTAACCACCAGTTGAGAATCACCATAGACTTGAAGTTCCTATATTTTTCATTGAATAGTCATTATTAGCCCTATGATGAGAGCTTCATACTCTTCTATTTTATTTGTGCATGGAAAAGCTAGCCTATATGATTTCAAAATGAATTCACCTTGAGGGATGATGAATAATATTCATGCTTCTGATATGTGTTGTGTATGAGAACCATAAAAATATAGCTTCCATTAATTTTTTGACTTGAGGGTGAATACCGCTTCATCTAGAAATTTAGACACCAACAGGTTTTCAACATATATAAAGAGCTTCTACTAATTGATCTACTATTACTTGTCCTTTGATCACCTTTTAGTCTACATACTCAATATAAAACTCACTTAGGATCATAACCCATTTAGCCATGTTATCTATGGGAGTTTCCTTCGATAAAAATTATTTTAATGAATCAACCTTAGAAATAAGCTTGATTTGATGACTAAGCATATAGTGTCATAGATTTTGTGAATCAAAAACTACCACTAGAAAATCTCTTTCAATACGAGTGTAATTAAGCTTGTATCCCACTAAGGTCCTGATAATGTAATATATAGCCCTTTCCTTTCCCGATTCATGTTGTGCTAGGAGAGATCCTAATGCTACTAATGTCACTAAGATATATAGTATCAAGGGTTTATCTACAATCGATGGTATCAAGATTGGTGATGATGCAAGGTAGTCCTTCAATTTTTATAATGTATGTTGACAATGATGATCCCATTTGAAAGCAACACCTTTGTGAAGGTGTGTGAAGGGATGGAATTTATCAGCCAACTATATAATGAATCTCCTAATAGACTAAAGATTTCCCTATAGACTACATAGTTGTTTGAGTTTTTTAGGTGGTTCCATATTAATGATGGATTTGAATTTTGTAGGGTCCACTTCAATTCCACTTCATGATACAATGTATCCCAAAATATTCCCTGAAAATGACTCCAAACACACATTTCTTTGGATTTAATCTCACTTGATATTTCTCAAGTTGGTCAAAGATTTGAGCTAAGACTTCAAGATGTCCCTTTTTTGTGATGGATTTTGCAAGTATGTCATCTACATAATCTTTTGAAATTTTGTGAAACATGTCATGGAATGTGAAGGTCATCGCTCTTTGATATGTAGCTCCATCATTTTTAAGACCAAATGGCATGATGTTCCAACAATAGGTTCCCCATGGACACGTGAATGCAATTTTATGTTGATCCTCTTTGTATATCATTATCTAGTTGTATCTTGAAAATATATACATGAGAGACAACATCTCATGTCTAGCTATAAGATCTATATTAATGTCAATATTAGGTAGTGGGAAATCATCTTTAGGACATGCTTTATTCAATTCTTTGAAATTTGTGCATATCTGGATGCCCCCAATGGGTTTTGATACTAGTACGAGGTTTAAACCCACTCTGGACAATCAATAGGTCTTATGAAACCTACATTGAGAAACTTATACAATTCAACATTGACTAGTAGTGCTATTTGTGGATACATTTTCCTTAGCTTTTGTTTCGCAAGTTTCACATTTGGATGCACTGTCAAGTGATGTATGACTAATGAAGTATCCAATCAGGGGAATATATTAGTAAGACTAAGAAAAGTTTATTTTCCTTTCTTTTAAGAAAGCTACTAGATTACATTGCTCTTCATCATCAAGGGAGGTAGCATAGAAGGTCACCTAAGGTTGATCGACGATTTCAACATTTACTAGTTGCACATCTTCCACAAGAACTACTATTTTTTATTGATCCATCATGATACTAGGGATATTGAATCCCTCATCCTTAGGCACCTCAAGGAGGTTTTCACCTTCGTATGCCTCCTTTGTTTTTACTTTTTCCTTATCCAGAAGCACCACTTTGTGGTTTTCACTAGGGGATCTTGTTTTTATTTTTAGATTCATAATTTTGCAACTAAAGGATTCAATCGTGTCCCTGAAGTATGCTTGGGTATCAAGTTCAATTTCAAAACCTAATTTGTGATCTCCAAAAGGTATGTCATCTCTGAGCCCCATGAATTTTGTGATAGCCTCATTATCTTTTAATGTATCAAGAATCAGTGCTTGTTGTTGGTCCCAGTCTATGAGTTGATGATAAACGAGTTTAAGTTCATTATCTTGGATGGGAGAGGTGAAGGATATAGTGGCAATAGTGTATATTGAGGAATTTTTGAATAATTCTATAATACACATGGGTTGGTCTTCGATATTCTCGTAATCAGATGGGTTAGACCAACAAGAAGCTTAACTTCCTCAATTAAGATATTGTCAATGAGAGGGATCACATTTTTCTTTTATTCATACCCAATAACTTGTTCTTTAGTCACTTTTCTAAGATTATAGGTTCACGCATACCTTGTTGCTTCAATCCAAGTCCACCAATACTTGTATAGCCCATGGTTTTGATCAATTGATATCCTTTATTGTTTGTATCAATAGGAAGAGTAGGTTCCTCTTGTTCCTCTTGATATACCCATTTGTAAAGATTCATTTGTCTATGACCTATGCATTTAGTTTTCCCCATCTTGTAAAGATAGTTAGTTCAATTTTGAGGCCTTTAGTCACTTTCTTGATATTGTGGGTTTTGCCATATGTTTTGGGAGAAAGTGGTAGTTTTCCTACATAGAAGGATTCCTTGAAGTTGTAGTCACCACAATTTTATGCTTTATCTGCACTTTGATTTTAGGGATTTTTTATTATTTTTTCTATGTAGAAGTAAGTGTTGTAAGATCAGCATAAGAAGATGAAAGTGGAACTGCATCATTATTTGGAACTTGGAGTAATCTGTGATATTTTTCTTCCATACTTTAACAATAGTAGAAAGGTTCAAGGTCACTATGGATGGTAACTTATTTTTTGTTGCATGGAAACTTTATGCACTAATGACAAGTAAATGCTATGGTCTGCATGGCATGAATCCATGGGCAGAACAAAGGGATGTTATACGAAAAGTCAAGGTCTAAGACTTGGCATATTTTTTTAGCAATTATAGGACCCACTTGTATAGGTAGCTTGATTGTTCCTTTTGAATCTCGTTCATTATCATAGGCCTTGATGGTTATCCCTTTTACTCTTTCTATTACTTCCTTAGAGTAACCTTGGTGTTTGACCAACTAAAGGGTACAAATTTGTAAGCCTACACCTCAATCTATCAAGACTCTCTTCACTTTGTGTTTGTGAACATATACTTCAAGATTTAATGCTCGATTGTGAATTGATTGGGATGGATGGTCTTTCTCTATGAATACTAGGTGGTGAGTGGATGCAATATGCCCCACCATGGCTTGGAATTGTTCAATGTCTATGTTAGTAGGTGCAAATGATGATAAAAGAGATTTATAAGATTTCCTTATGTGTAGAAGAAATTCTCAAGAGTTCTAGAATGGAGATTTGTGTTGGTGTCTTCTTGAGATGTTCAATTAAGCTATAATTTGTAGGATTGGATTTTTATGGACCTCTTGTTGGTGTAGGGGATCCTTGAATGGTAATCTTCCATCTTTGTGTGGTGACTCTACACTCTGGATTTGGTCCTTGTACAATAACAATGGATATATGACTATCATCACATTGTGTATTTCCCACAAGATTGCCATAATTGAGATTAATGTTATTGTAGTTTTTACCCTTTCCTGCATCATTACCTTTACCATGGTCTTACATAGGATTCTTGTATATTCCCAAATCATTGTTTCCAGAGTTCCCAGGTCATTGGTCAATGTTTACTTCACCATGATCGATAAGGTCTTGGATAGTGTTCTTGATTTCAATGTAGTTTGAAGTTTTATGACCTTTTATGTGATGATATTCATAATATTCATTATTGTTGTACCAAGAAGGTTTGAATTGTGGCTCTTCATACTATCTAAAATTGGGAAGTTTTATTAAGTTATTTTGAAGCAATTTATGCAAGATTGTTTCAATAGGTTCTCCAAATGGAGTGAATTTGTGTCTTGGTGGTAGTGCTCTTGGTGGATTAGTGCTTTAGACATTTTTTTGATTATGTTATTGTGTGTTTGATTGATATGGTGTATTTATCACAACTTTTTCATCTACCACATCATTAGTCACATTCTTATTTTTGGCCAGTATATGAGGTTTATCACTTGAACTAGATGGTTGGGGAGTGTCCTTATTGACCTGTATTGATCCTTTAGAATTAGTGCTCTCTCAATGTTAAGCCCTTTTGAGATGAGTTCTTCAAAATTTGTAACACATTGCATGCATAATTGAAAGGAAAGATCTATGTTTAGATTACTTTTAATGATTTCTACTTGTTTTTTGGGCATCGACCATTTACACTTGCTTGCCTTGTGTCTCCATCTTTATAGGATAGAGGAAAAGGCTTCTCCTTTATTTTTTTTGAGAAGGTATAGTTCCTTAAGGTGATTTTAGAATCAATATTATAGTGATTTCTCTGCCTTCAAAAGGAAACTTCACACATTGATGATAGGTCGAGGCTACAACTTTTAAGGCATGGATCCATGGTTGGCCAAGAAAAATTTTATAGGGACGATCAAGATCAAGCACTTGGCATGTAGTTTCTGTAATGAGAGGTCCCACTTGAATGGGAAGTGCAACGATACCTTGTGATACCCGTTCTTGGTCGTCATATGCTCTAATGGTGGTTCTCTTTGCTTTCTCAATGGTATCTTCTGAATAGCCCAGATGTTTGATTAACTAAAGGGTACAAATATTCAAACCAGCACCTCCATCTACTAAGACTCTTTTGGCCTTGTTTTTATGAATTAAAACCTCAAGGTGTAAAGCACGGTTATGAGATGGTTGTGATGGGAGGTCTTGCTCGAAGAAGGTGAGAAGATGATTAGTGATATTCCCCACCATAGCTTGAAACTGATCAGTATTAATATCCTTGGGAACGGATGATTTAGACAAAGATTTCTCCAATATTTCTCTATGTGGGGGGATAACCTTAAGAGTTCTAGGATTGATATATATGCAAGGGTCTATTTAATTTGATCTAAGAGATTGTACTTGTTAGGAGTGGATGTGGGAAAATTAGGTTGTGTCCTAGATTGAGGTGGGACTCCTTGAATGATAATTTTTCCACATCGTGTGGTGACTCCACATTCTACACTAGCTCCTTTGATTGTGACAACAATAATGACGATATTGTAGGAGGCAACCACATTGGAATAGGTATATTGCACGTTTGTGTAATCCTTAGCTTTGTCATTTTTGTTTGCTTTGTTATGATCTGGCATAGGGTTCGTGTATATCTTAATATCCTGATTCCTAGCCGGTACCTCAACATATATGGTGTTGTTCTCTATGAGATCTTGAATGATATTCTTAAGTTTCATGCAGTTTTCCATTTTGTGTCCTTTGATTTTTTGGAAGTCATAGAGATCATGCTCGTTGTACTAGGATGGTTTCTCTTGTGGTTCTTGGTAGTTTTCAAAATTGGGTAATGTTATCAGATTTGACTCTACCAAATTCTTCATGATTGTTTCGATAGGTTCTGATAACTGTGTGTACTTGCATTTAGGATAGTTGTTCCTATTAGTAGTTTTCCTTTGTTGCATGTCGGTGTTATTGATATGATTGTTCGAAGGAGGTGTTGTTTGTTTCACAGTTGGTTGAATGTTGGCAACTTGATTGTTGTTTGGTCTAGGAGCACTCAGTATTACCTTAGCATCTACCACACCATCATGTGTTACATTTTTGTTCTTTGCCCAGACACGAGGCTTGTCACTTGAGCTAGTTGATGGTCGATTGTCTTTGTAAGCTTGAGTATTTCCCTATGAGATTAGAGCTCTCTCAATGTTAAGGTCTCTAGGGACAAGCTTTTCATAAGATGTGACTCACTGATTTTCAAGTGGAAAGATAGATTTGGGTCTAGATTTGCTATGATGATTACCACTTGTTTCTCATCATGGATAGGCCACTTGCTTTTACTAGCTCTTTGTCTCCATCATTGTAAGAAATTAGCGAAATATTCTCCTTTTTTTTGTCTAAGGGTGTATAATTTTTCTAGACTAACATCCATGTCAAGATTAAAGAAGTGATCGATGAATTTATCAATAATTTCTTGGAATTTTTTTATGTCGGGAGGTAGATGAGAAAACCAATCCATAGTGAGACCTATTAAACTTCATGGGGAGAGGTAGATTAGATAAGAATCATTGTAGGCTACCTCCATACACATGACATTAAATTCCTTGATATGGTCTACAGGACTTCCTTTCCCTTTGTATTTTTTGAATTTGGGGATTTCAAAGCTAGGAGGGAACGGTACCATTGCAATGTTTCGATCAAATGGATAGGGACATAGATTATATGTATGGGGCTTCTTTGTCTTTCTGATTCAAAGGTCTGCATTTCTTGGGAAAATGCCTTCAATTGCGATGATAGATCGTCATGTGGATTTAGTGGAGGAACATATGGTGGGATGACGGATGAGTTGAATGGAGGATTTTGGCATGATAAAGTGTTATATGGGGTGTATGGAGGATTCTGTGAGGGTGATTGCAATATTGATGTATATGTTCCTAATGTGCTTGTATTGATGATGTTTTGTTGAGGATTGTAGTAGGAACCTTGTTGTTGCATGATCAATTGTTGTTGTTGGACATACTATTGGGCTTGTTGGGCTGCTAGGGCTGCTTATTGTTGTTGTTTTTGTTGCACCACTAAGGTGGCTTGTTGAGCTTGATTTTGTTGTTGTGCGAAGTCTACTTGTTGAGCTTGATGTTGTTGTTGTGCTAAGGCTACTTGTTGAGCTTGATGTTGTTGTACTAAGGCTTCTTGTTGAGCTTGATGTTGTTGTTGTGTTAAGGGTGCTTGTTGAGCTTGATGTTGTTGATGTGCTAAGGTTGCTTGCTAAGCTTGATGTTGTTGTTGTGCTACTTGTTGTCATTGTTGTGCTACTTTTTGTTGTTTTTGTTGTTGTTGTTGTTGTTGTTGTTGTTTTTGTTGTTTTTGTTGTTGTTGGATGGCTTGCTGATAATATTTTTGTGCTTGTTGTAAAGCTAGGGCATGTGCTTGCAATGTAGGATCAGGTGGTTGTTGGGATATCTAAGATGGATTGTAAGCATTGATATTCTGAGTGGGTAACGGATTGTTGATGAGGGGTAAAGGGTTCCCTTGGTTTAATATCTCTTTTAAGATGGTAGATGAAGGTGGAGGAATGTAAGTTTTAGGTCCCAACTAATTTTGCGTAGTAAAGGGGACAGTGGGGAGTGATGAGGATGATACCATTAGATTTTGCAATGGTAATGACACATTAGGACCTTGATTCCATGGTTTAAAAAGATCCCCTTGTCCCATTTCTTGGCATTCTGCTTTGAGATGGATTGATAATGGATGGGATGGATGTGCTTTGTGAAACCATTGATACGGATGAACCAATTGGAGGATTAGATAGAGATGTCCCCATCTGTGTTAAGGGTTGACTCTATGGTATGGTATTGACATCTCCTTGTGTGTTATTTTGAGATATTTGGTCTATATTACTTTGTGTGATGATGGGTACACTTGTGGTACTCATGGGTATGGATGAAGAGGGGTGTCCCTGATATGTTGAAGTGGTTGTGGAATAATGAAGTTCAAGAGGTGTGTATGGTTGTTTAGGATCTTTGAGAATGGGAGGAGAACCAAAGGTAGGTGTCCAAGTGGTTGTCGAAGGTGGGGGATTAGTGTCAAGGGTACCCACAAGTGTACTGCTTTCAAATGGAAGAGTTAGACCAAAGTCTTAGGCAAGACTAGTTGCAAGACTAGGAGTGGATGTTTGATTTAGCCCTAGTGATGGAGTTGTGAAGATTTGTGTCAAGTTTTGTGCAACAAAGGATGTGGAAATTGGAGCTACGTTTTCAAAGGCTTGATGTTCCATGATTTCCTCCCTAGTAAGTCCAAACGGATTATTTGTAATGTCTTCAATCTCATATCGTCCTGAAGGAGATGATGGTTGTTGGAATGGGGTAACTTGACTTCTTGGATCAAATTCTAAAGGATGTGGATCACTTGAGGTAAATGTAACTTTGGTTTTCTCCATGATTCTCTTGTGTTGTGATCTCGTCTTTACCATAAATTTTGTGTCACCTATGGGAGAGTTGTGTTGTGATTTGTGATGTTTGAACTCTCTAATTGACTCAAATCTAGGTAAAAGGGATGCTCTAAGTCTTTTGGGATTAATGATGATAATGGGGGGTGAAAAGATGGGTGATGTGGGAAGTGATCTTTGCAAACGTTTTGGGACAACACTTTTCACTTGAGTTTGATGTTTTGATGTTAGGATAAAGGATATTTATGAACTTGGAAATCTTTAGGGTAGACTCATGACCTTCAAGATAAACCAGTTCAAAGATGATAACTAACTTAACCAAAAGCATGGAAAAGGATACATTTCACATACAAAGTAGCTAAGTTAGGTTTTTGGGTTTGATTGATGTTTAAGTCAAAATATGTTGGTGTATTTAAAATTTCTACAAAGTTTGGTGAAGTGAGCGATGAAATTTGATGGAGGGATGGATGAAATGTTGACCCAATGTTGACTTAGAATGAACCTTTGTTTTCCAAGACCAAGGTAGTGAGAATGATGCTAGACCTCTAAAATGTTCAAATCCTAAAGACCCAATGTTGACTTAGATGAGAGGATAGATGGGGATATTTAAACCTATTCGGTCCCTCCTAGCTCGAACATAAAAGTTCCTTAACAAGAGGTAATGATTGTGATAAAGTATTGAGGCCCACTTCCTACTAAACTGTGAACTACGATACATATGTTTGCAATGACAAGTTATAGATCTTCCCCTATGGATTTTGATTGTTTGATGGATCATTTAGAGGAGTTTAGTATCATGAAAAAGACCAGGGTTTTGACTCCAACAGAATACATACAATTCTAGATTGTTCCTTGAAACGTGTCTATAAAAGTTTGCTACCAATTTGTCTCTATTCTAGTGAAGTGCTAAAAGGTGTTTCTTGAGAGCTTTTGGACTAAGATGCCTAAGTTTGAAATGACGACTTGTAAACCTTATTTTAGGGATCCTAACTTTGCGTGAGATCATTTAAAATAATTTCAATTTTATGGAAGAGAGGAATATATTTATTGCCATGCAAGTGGTGGTAATATGGGCCATCCAGCCTCAATATCAGCTTGTTCCTCTTCTCATCTAATATTTTTGTTTTGTTTCTCCACTGGGTGGGTGTTTCTTTTGTTTCAAAAGTGAAGCTTCTCAAAATATAATGAGATCGGTTTGTTCTCCATTAATGAGTTCAAAGTTTGGTTGAATGATAGCACCTTCAAGATGAAGTTGTTCAACTAGAGCAATCAGTCTCCAAATAGTCATGTGGGGTTCAATTGTGTCAAGTTTGTCTTGCTTAAGTAAATTGATTTTAAAAACACTTGTATTGATTATGTTTTCAAACTAAATGTTTATGTCAAAAATATCACAACTTTCACAATTTCCATTTCGTGAGAATCATGAGATTAAAGCCATAATTTCCTATGTTGTCTATGGGAAATATGGACTGAGATTAAGTTAAGATATTTAGAAATCGCTAAGGATAGAAACCCTTAGGACAAGCAGTAATATCAAGGCTAATTCAAGAGGTGTCCATATTTAAGCCAAAGTGTTTGAAATTTTGAGGAATATAGTGAATGTTTGTTTTTGTAACGTTTTGGAACCAAGCAATGTATCAAATTGACTCACAATCATTTACAATCCTAGGTTTGAAATGGCTATACTTGTTGAGTCCCCACTTGGATTTCTCCAAACAATAAAGAATGCGAATAGTCAGAGATTTGGCGACACTAGCTCCCCCTTTCTCGGCACACACTTCTCAGGACCACCAAATCTCAAAATCCTTAAAATCCAGAGATCAAAAGTATTTTTTCTATTTCTACAACCGAATAGTAAGAATGTAGGGCAGCTTCAGAACGAGCGTTCTTGCACCAACAAGTATTTAAGGATTTTGGATTCTAAACAATAGTTTGTAATAAGGGCTTCCAATTTAGGGGATACTATGATAAACTCCATCAAGAGGTCTCCCTACCCTTATAACAAGGGCTTTACACATCATAAAGATACTAGGGGAGATCTATCATGTACCATATCCCATTGATCACAACTTTCATTGCAACCACTTATTTATATAGCAGTTTGGAAGAAGTTTGCTTTAGTTCGTTACCGCTTGGGTCGTTCCCTCATTTTGAAGTGGGGAGGCAAGCCCTTCTAAAGGAAAATAATAGCAAGGAAGCACATTTTTATTTTGATCATCCTAGTTTGCATGAAACAAGGAGAGAACACACACCACACCCTTTCCCTACACTTGCAAGGGGTTCATTTTTAATCTGAAATGAAAGATGTAAGTGATTTTGCAAAGTGTTAAGGAATTTTTTTGTTTCTCAAGATCATCAAGTGGCACAAGAGAATTGCATACGCAACCAATAAGAACATTGTAAATCAATACATAGCAAACACTTGTAAATTTTAACCCCTAAAGCTAATATTTCATCATTTTATTGCACCAAACAAAATGTGAAGTTTGCCTTGTTCAATTTTAAACCCAAAAAACAATGATGAGATGAGGGTTCAATTTTAATCTTGTTTGAGTGTTCATTTTAAACCCAATTGAAATCTAGTGAGGTCCTAAAGCATAGAGTAGAAATCATAAAAGTTGGGTTATAATTGCCCCAAAGTGTCAAATGCTTGTTACAATCATAGAATTTCAAGATAAGAAGGCTTTCTTCACTTTAGCTCCATGCCGTCCAACCTACAAAAACTTGTTAGTCTAACAACCAGAAAAATGTTAGAAGTGCATTAGTGATTTGATGAATCAAGAAAATTAAAGCACATGTCAAAAAAATGATCATTAAACTTCTTGCCAAAGTTGGGCGTCGCTACATATGATAGCATCGCGATTTGTCATATGGGTGTCACTCTAGAGAATTTTGGCATCACTCTATAGCAAAAATAGAGAGCACAATAGCATCACTATTTGGTCGAGCGTCGCTCTGGTGAATTTGGGGTGTCGTTTGAATTATTTGATACCTCGATATTAAATTAGTGTCATTGTTTATTAATCAGCATCGGTGCATTTAATCAGCGTTGTGGTTTGAAATAGAAATAGCATCAATATATGGTGATGCACTTCAAAGGTGTCGTTGTATTTGATTTGGGCGTCATTGTATTCTATAAGAAAAAACACATGAATGAAATTTGAGCTAAAAAATGATTAAATTGATGGTTTTCCCTCCTTTTAGCACCAAAACATGGACTGAGGATTATCAGTATGGGTCAATTACACTTGATCCATGATGAATCAAAGCATAATTTAGCCACTAAACCTCAATCTTAAACAAGATTATTGAAATTGAAAAGTTAAACTAAGCATTCTTTGAAGCTGAAAATTGTGAACTACGAAAACAGTTAAATGCCTACTCTAACCCATTTGAAACTTATCCCATTTTGGAATTGGTTTTGTGTTGATGTGGAACAATGACCCTTTCCCAATCCCATGATTTGTGAGTTTGTTTCAATCGATTCTATGGAAGAGAATCAATGAAACCATTGTGATAAATGGATGAAAACCTGATTTATACTAAATTAAACATGATGCAAGCTAAATTAACATGATTTTATGCTAAAATTGATCTAACTATGCAATTGCTAAGCTAATTCTAAGCTAAAAGATGGAAACCCTAATTTATAAGCAAGCTAAGATGGATGCATGGAAGTCATTAATGGATGTCTTAAGCTATTATGCAACTAAAAATAAACTAAAATTAGCTAAAAGTGAGTAAATTGAGAGTGTGAATGCAAGTGAATTCAACAACATAAGTTTGAAATTGAAAGATGGATCCATTTGTCTCCAAATAATGACCTATTTATAGGAGAGAAAATGAGAAATGAAAGGTTGAGATCAAAAAGATCAATCAACAGTCAAGGATGAAAGGAAGAAGAGGCATGGATCATGGATTATCATCAATGGGTGAGAATGCAAGATGAGATTTAATCAAGGGCTCACATTTTTTCCAAACAAACACACTTTTGACCTGTACACATAGGTGACATGGTGACTTGCACAAGAGGTCAAAAGTTTAGCTTGCTCAAGAAGCCAAGTGAGATGATTGGAGGAGAGAGAATATTCTTTGGAATATTCTCATGGGTGAGGATTAAAGATATTTTGCAAATTAAAAGAAAGTTTTAATTGTGCAAAAAAGGGATAAGGAATATTCCCCTTTTGGAGGAAAATTAGTTTAATTGCTAATTAAACAAGGTTTAATCATTCAATTGGGGGATTTGAATAATTGAAGTGATTTCATTAAATTAAATAATTTAATGAATGGGGGAGAGATGAAATGACATTTAATTAAATAAGTTGGTTATTTAATTAAATTAGAAGACTTGGGGAATTAAATTAAATATTTTAATTTATTTAATTTAATGAGATAAAATGTTAGCGTGAAGGGGGAGTGAATTAACCCAATTTGATGAATTAGGTTTATGTACGAAAATGATGCAATTAATTAATTAGCTTGGCTAATTCAATTAATTGAGCGAAAAGAGAATGGGATTAAAGAAGAAATGATGTTAGTATACCTGTTTCAAGTGTATGATATCATTCAGGGCATTTTTCAGTGTTTATAGTCCCAAATCTAAACAAGGTGTCGGAGCTAGTTTTGAGATAATTAGTCCTAATGGGAAGAGTTTTTTTCTAACCCAAATATTATAGTTTTACTGCACAAATAATATCACTAAATACAAAACATTGGTGCATGGACTTTTGATAGTGATTCGTAAGAAGGCCAAAGTATTACAAATTTTTAGAGATTCTAAATTAGTTGTAAAGAAAGTACGCAAGCAATACTCATGTCATGATGAGAGGTTAGCTAATTATCAACACCGCATATGGGATTTGATAGAGATCTTTGATGCTTTCAATATCCAGTCGATTCATAGGTGTAAAATTCATGTTGTTGATGCATTAGCTCGGTCAGGAAACACACTACAACCATTATCTTTGTGTGGTTTGAAGAAGTTCATAGTTGAGGTTACACCTACTCCTTCGATATCGGATAGTGTCACAAATTTTTAGGTATTCAAATATGACAAGCATATATTAGATTTTATTACTAGTTTAGATGTACTTGCAACTCATATTGTAGATGAAGCAGAACTTGAGGAAGTTGAGATACACTTGGAAGTAGTTAATTTAAAGACCAATATAATTCCTAGAGGGATGGTTCATTTGGAGTGTATTTTCAACTTTGATCAGTTAAGGTATAAAGACTAGCATTTTAAAGAAGAGTTAATAGGCAATAAATGTGATACTTACAACATGGGCATAGCTAAAGAATCAAAGAATGTCTTTACCAAAAATATTTGTACTCCAATAGAAAAGGTATAATTAAGGATCTCCATTTGTATCATGATGTAATAGCATGGAGTTAGGAGGATCTAAAAACTCATGATACTTCAATAATCACACATACTATTCCTCTTAAGCTTGATTTCAAGCTATTTAAACAATAGCAATGACCTATCAATGCATTATTGGATCCAGGGATTTACAAAGAAGTTCAACAATTGTTATTAGCAAGGATAATCTTTCTAGTACGTCATTCAACATGGGTAGCTAATCCAGTTCCTATCAGAAAGAAAAATGGAGAAATTCAACTATGTGTGGATTTTCAAAACCTTAATCATACTTCAAAAAAGATAATTATGCATTGCCTTCATTAGATGAAGTATTGCAAATTATGAATAGGTCTTAGATGATGTCTTTTCTAGATGCATATTCAAGGTATAATCAGGTGATGGTATCACATGAGGATAGATTAAAACATATTTTTACCACCAAATAGGGAACATTTGCATACAGGAGAATTCCTTTTCGATTGATCAATGCAAGAGCCACTTTCCAATGTGCCATGGACATAGTATTCAAATAATTAGTTTGTAAGTGCATAAATATTTACATGGATGATTTAGTTGTGTTTTCAAAATGAAGAGAATATCATGTGTCGGATTTGTGCAAAGTGTTCCAGCAATGTAGGGAATTTTATATTTCATTAAATCCCAAGAAGTGTATTTTTGGGGTCGCTAAAGGCAAGTTATTAGGCCATGTTATTTCAAAAAAGGGGATTTCTATTGACCTAGAAAGAGTGCAAGCTATCTTGAAAATTCAACCACTAACAAGCAAGAAAGAGCTCAAGTTGTATTTTTGTAAGATCAACTTTGTGCACAAATTCATCATAGGTTTCAAAAAAATTGTTAAGCCTTTTAATGCCATGTTAAATCAAGATGCAAGGATCGAATCGACTGTGGAATCTAAGCGAGATTTCAAATAAATTAAGTAGGAAATTGTGGATGCCTCGATATTGGTAAGTCCAAATTATACTAGGCCTTTCTATATTTATTCATTTGTGTCAAATAATTCTTTTGTTGTGATGCTTACACAAAAGCAAGAACTTGGGGATGATTGTCCAATAGCTTTCATGAGTGCAATTCTAAAAGACGTAGAGCTAAGATATCCAAATATAGAGAAACAAGCTTATGCCTTGGTGAGGGAAGTTGAGAAGTTCAGGCACTACATTTTAAGAAGGTATATACAATCGTACTCAATCTCGTTGTTAAAATATTGTTGATGTAAAATGGGCTATGTGAGAATAGGGTAAAATGGGTCACTATGTTGCAAGAATTTGATTTGAAAATTCAATCGATAAAGTTGGTTCAAGGGTAGGATTTAACATGCACGATGGTAGAAACTAATCTAAGTCTCATAGCATTACAATACAATCTTGACGATGTTTCCCCATATGAATGGTAGGATGATATTACTTTTTACTTGCCTAATCAGCGTTTTCTACCTCATTTGAATACCATTCAAAGACATGCTTTGTAGTTAAAAATTAATAGCTTCATGCTTAAAGGAGCATTTTTATTTAAGAAGAATAATGAGGGTATCTAATTAAGATGTCTTAGAAAACATGAATCATATACAATATTGAATTATTTTCACAGCAAATTCAGGATAGGTCATGGTTCAAGAGTTGTAACTTCCCATCAAATTTTGAGGGCATGGCATTATTGGTCAACCTTGTTTCGTGATGCACACCTACATATTTGTACTTGTCACACATCCAAAACAATTAGTAATAAGGAGAGGTATTTTGTTGTTCTCCTTCAATCAGTGGCCAAGGTACATCCCTTCACACAATGGGGACTTGATTTTATCAGTATGATCAATCCTCCTTTTGTGGGGCATGGTATATTTCAATCGCTACTTATTATTGCACTAGGTGGATAGAAGTTATAACATGTAAACAATGCATTGTTGAGGTAGTGATTAGGTTTCTTGAAGAATATAATATAACTCATTTTGGATGCCCCTATGCATAAGTCTTTGATAACGGTCCTACATTTTCATTATTGAAGGTTTTTGGTTGGGCTTTTGATACAAAATCTTTAAAATTTGCATGCAAATATTATCCTCAAGGTAATGGTCTAGCTCAATTAATGAATAAAAATATTTTGACTATTATACATAAATTGCTAGATAAGAATCCCAAAGATTGGAACGCCTAGTTGAAATTTGTCTTATGGGCATACTGCACCCACAAGAAAGCAACCTTAGGAACATCTTCCTATCATTTAGTGTATGGTCTAGAGCCTATTTTCCTAATACATTTGAAAATTCCCACTCTACACTTTACTAATGAATATTATGATAAAGGGGATAAGTTAGAGTCTTGCCTTTCCCAACTCCATTTGGAGGAGAAACATTATTTAGCTATTGAAAATTTTGCTAAACACCAAGGTGTTGTTAAATGATGGTTTGATAGGCAAGCTAAAATTAAGCCATTCAAGATTTTTGATATGGTCCTTTATTAGGACAAAGCACATGAGAAAAAGGGAGAGAATGGTAATTTTGATAAGTTATGGCTAGATCCCTTTCAAATTTTAGAGATTTTAGGGGACAATGTATATCATCTAAAGTCCCTCATGGGTGAAGATGTCACATTGCCTATTAATGGGCAGTATCTCAAGCATTGCTTCCAAGCTTGAGTTGTTTTGGCTCATAATTTTGTACATAGTTAGGTTAGGTTGTTTTGGTTTTGCATCGTTCTCATTCTCTTTTTACCTTAGCATAATTTTAAAGTAAATTTTGATCCCTGTTGGGGGGTGAGTTAGTTTATTTCTTTGAAAAATTGTGATTTTCGCTCCCAGTTAGTGGGTTAGTGGCAAGCCTCTTTGAATTTCATATTCTATGTGTCTATTTGACTTTGAAAAATTCCTCACCAAGTTTTGAAACCTTGCACATTACATAAATGCATTTAAGAAGTAATTTGGGTCTCCTTGGGGGAAATGTGTTGCTATGCATATGGTGAAAAATCCTTATTTCCTATTCCAGCACCATTGTTGTCCTCGACTCTAAGTACAGGCTTCATCGCTTACAAATTTGGAAGAAAATAGAAAGATCAAAAGGAAATGAACAAGAGCAAGAAAAATTAAAATATTTTCAATAATCAAGGGGATTTCAAGATCTCTATTAGGGCTATAGACGCTCAGCTAGCAGTAGAGCTATGTTTGAGATAATAACAATAATAACCCCGTCAAGGCTATAGACATCTGACTAGCAGCGAGGCTCTATCCAAGTTGTTTTTTGGGTAGGATTATCTACGTAGCCTTGTGCTTGGCAATCTATTATTTCTCAATAGGGTGCTCCTTTAATACGTTAATGAATATCCTTTACACACACTTTGGTTTCATATATATGTTAGAGATTTCTTATCATATTGGGTCCTAGGCCTTGATGTTTTAAAGTTGTACATTTCCCTAGTCTACAAAACCAGAGATTCTAGTTCCATGATTCCTATTTATCTCTAAAATGCTTTGAAGAATTTTCTCTAGAAGACACCATTTGTTGTGCCTTGCACACACACCCCATAAAAAATGAGGACCCCCCTTTCTTTTTGTTGTCAATTTGATTCTTTTCATTTTAGGTTTAGGTTTCAAGTTTATCTTTTGGCCCCTTTCTTGTGTTAGTTTTTAGTTTTGAGGTTGCTTTTGGGTTAGGTGTCATTTGCAGTGATTTTCTTTTGTATGGATTTGGGTAGGGTAAGTCTTATATGATAAATATTTTTCTTGACTTCCCTTAGTTAGAGATACGCAACCTTTTAAATCCTATAAAGGTTAGGTTCTTGGTTATCTTTGTAAATGTAAAATTTAAGCATAAGTTGAATCTTCACATAGGGTAAAACCTACAAGCCTTGAATTTCCACATCCTAACATTTTGTGATGTTTTCATGGCGGGTTTATGTATTGTCATTTCCTACAAATCTTGGGTTCTCCCTATCTCTGTGCTCTATAAGACTTGTATTTCCCTCATTCTTGAAAATCCCTCCAAAACCCTAATTTCATATGCTAGTGCATGACAGGTTGTCACATTGGCATTAATGGTGGTAGATTTGGGGTAGAGTATAAATAGAATGGCCTAATTTATTTTTCTAACTAAACTTGTGAAGCAATTTGAGGGGTGATTTGAGCATTTTGAGAATTCCAAGCATGTTGTGATCTTCAGGTGAGTTGAATTTTAAATCTTCTTCAAATTTTGAGGTTGGTGATTTTGTTATAATGCATTTAATCAGATTTTATCTTATTTAATTTAGTAATTTTGGGTTTTTGTTTTGTCCTTGGCGTCGTCTTTAGTCTAAGTCTTGTGGATTTAAATTGTGATTAATTCTATGTATTTTCATTATAGAAAAACCAAATTTCAACAAGTCTCTGTTTAACAAACCGCTTAAGATTTGGGCATTATTTTTGTTTGGTCTTTTTTTGTGGGATTAGTTATGTGAAAGTTTCTTTATGTTTTTCAACATTGGTCTAAACCTTTTGTATCACAAACACTCATACCTACAAAACTTTGATGATTTAAGTGGTACCATTATCGCATGCATTCAAAAACATGCAAAATATCCCTTGTAGGAATTCCCTTGCAAATATTTCCTCGTGAGAATCCTAACTCCCTCAATCTAAAAAGGATTAGTATCATTGTGGGCCTGTGTTGCTTTGAAACCCGTGAAGTGTTATTGGTGGGGATCCCCATGTGGGATTCCAAAATACCTTAACCCACATTGATGTTAACTTTACAAAATCAGTAGTCTTGATCTCCGTGTAGTATAAAATCCATAAATAGCTTGAAACCCACATCCCATTGAAACTCGTAAAAACTCAATTTCCACATTTCTTGATTACAGCAAAGCTTCGCCTATGGAAATCCAATGGTGGGTTTTCATGTGTCGTATTCTCAAATGCTTGAGTTTAAGGTTCAAAATGTCTTGATTCTTGCAGACCTAACTTTTTGCAAATGATTACTGTCTACATGAAATTAGTACTTTACAAGTTGATGTCACTTAGCCTTTTCACAAGTAAACTCTTTCTAGTGTTTTCATTGTGGGTTTCCATGATGAGTTTTCTTGCAAAGATTTAATAACTATCTAATTCACCTCCAAATCCTATGTTGCTTCAAATCATATGGTTCCTCTAGACCTGCAAACATTCAAACCCCACAAAAGTCAGAATATGCATGGTTTTTGAAGTTTCTTTTGGTTATGGATAATTTCCTGCATTTGTAAGATCCATTTTTAATCTTATTCATTTATGCAATTTTGAGAAATGTGATCAAATGGTTTTGAATATTGACAAAGGTATTAATTCATAAAAGGTTGTCATTTTATGTTGATTACGCATTATCTTTGTAGATTTTATGGAAAAAATAATAGAGTATCCAATATGAAGTTTGAATTCAAAGGAGTTGATCCCCCATAAAAAATCACTTATGATTGGTCATTGATAGGAGACACCAACTTGGGGCATATAGACATGGATGAGTTCCATGAGAGGATCTTTCGGGATAAGAGGACATACTTGGAAAATAAAATCAAACAAAGTGGGATAGCTCAAGCTGTTGAATTTCCCACTATTGGCTCATGCCTCAAGTTGATTATGGAGGCAAGGGAGCACTAATACAAATATTCTAGGAAGATATTCTCCAGATGGTAGAGTAATAGTATATTTGACCCCTGGGTCTATTTCTCGAACATTCAAAATCCCTTCCACAAACATGGAGTTTACAAATAGGGGTATGCTAAGAGAGTATATAAGGAAGATCCTCAAAAGGCTCTTGCAATCATTAATGAGCATTGGACGAAGAAGTCTAGGGAAAACCCCAACAAGTTCACCAAGACCTTATACCAAAGTGACTTCATCAATGAAGTCAATGATTTGGTTACTCTCCTAAGTAGAGTAATGGGCCTAACTTCAACATCCATCTTCGATTCATGGATGTTTTATTTTCTATAGGAAATTCTATGGGGTACCACTAAATTTGAGTGGGCCAAGATAATAAGTGACAATTTGCACAACCAATTTATACAAGTAAAGCAAACCTGTGTTTTTTATATGACTTCATACCTTTTTTATCTCCTCTACAAACTATAGATATAGAGGGTTGATGTGCAAGGGAAATGTGAGTATAGGCCCTAATTAGTACAAGGTATATGCCCTCTACCCTTAATTGCAGGTTGAGAATGCAAAACATCATTATAAGAGGGTGAATGATGAATTCATCATGTATATTATCAAAATTCTTCAAGGTGATCTTAATATAAGGCTCTCCTCGTCCTCAATGGAGATGCTCAAGAGGTTTGGATACCGGTTCATTTAGTTTCCAAAATTTACATATTTCAAAATAGAAGGATTCTCAAGTGCCCTTTATAGACTCCCAAAATACTAGAATGATATGATAGTCATGATGGAGATGACTATACAATTGTGTGCATTGCATAATTTGTTTCACAAGAAGAATAGGACAAGAGTTCCTTATCCGTTGACTTTTGGGAGAGGTTTATACACATGCCCCTTGACTCCATTGATTGGACACTCAGACAAAGAGATTCAGGTTTTGGGTTTTGGGTTCTACACTCGAAGAGATAACTTTGATCCAATAGAAAAATGAAGTAGGTGCAGAAGCAATATGCTCACTAATTGCATATAAAGGATTTTTGGGCCAATTGTGTTAATGATCTTGAGGTCAGGAAAAGATCATAAATGAGGCTTATGGTAGAGTGCATCCATAATCTAGGTCTCTTTAAGGTACACAACCAATTGAAAGGCAATGGGAAATCCTTAGATGAAGAATAATTCAACAAAGTGGCAAATCAACCCATCCCCCTCCTGGATTGTACTGAAGAAGAAGAGATTGATATTGATGTGATCACTTGGCCAGTTCTTAGAAGAACAAAGAGATGGATAGACTCTCAAGTATTAGCTCTCATAGAGAAAGGGGTTGAATTAACATACAGAGAGAAAGAAGAGGGAGCCTTATCTAGTGATTATGAGAAGATTGAGGGTGAGGAGGCTTCAGGAACTAGCTCTATAAGTAGGGAGGCTACCACTCACCTAAAGGTAAAGGGAATAATAAAAATCACTAAGGAGAGTTTCCCAATATAAAAACCTTAGGTTTACAAGTGCAAGGGGTGAAGCCACAATAGTGGTTTACAATTTGATGGAGGAAGGAAAAATGAGAAAAAATGACCCCATAGAAAAAAAATGTGATTTTGGGGGTTCGTACGAACCTAGAAGTTCGACCGAACCAAAAAGGGGTTCGACCAAACCTGGGTTCGAGTGAAACCCTTAAAAAATTTTCCGCCAAAAACCAAAAAAAATGCATATGAAAGGGGTTCGAGTGAACCCTGGTTCGAATGAACCCATAGGGGTTCGTACGAACCCCCCTAAATCCTCATTCCCTCCTTGAGATACACAAAAAACCTAAATTTTGGCACTTCGGAGCTTGGGTTGAGGATGAAAATGGAGGAATCCTCACAAACCCAATTGGAATCAAGTAGTCCTCAGAACGAGCTATCCAATGAATATAATTTTAATATGTTTTGGTTTTATTATGTATTTGTTTTTTTAGTTTTATTAAACATAGGTTTTTCATCAAAAACGAAGGTCTTTGTTCTGCACATGTTGAAAAATAGCAGATTATCAAAAAAAGAAATTGAAAAATATGAGTGCACCAGATATTGAAGTCCTTGATCCAATAAAAAAAAGAAAATTGAATTTTGATATATACAAAAAAAGTTATCCGTTATACGGTCGCACTATGTCTAAATTGTAATTGGTTTGACTTTGAAACTTGATTAAAGAAAAAATATTCAATAAAAAACTGTCTAACCAAGTGGAAGCACTAGATATCGTAGTTATGAATCTAAATTTGAAAGAAATAGAATTTTATCCTTCATGGAAAAAAATTTATGCATTATACGGTGTACGTCACTTTTTTAAAATGTTGTTTTCTAAAAAAAACCAGTTTTCGTGGGAGATGGAAAAAGAAGTGCAATCTAATTCCAAAAATTTTGAAAAAAATATTTTTAGAATCTACAAACAAAATGTGACGAGACTCTATTTTGCATCATCTTCAAATCCTTCACGGTTTAGCTGCTATATGTGCCCAAATGTGAAGATTTAGTTAAAAATAATAATTTCAGTGTTTAGTTTGGCCAAAAATTGTAAACCACTATTGTGGGATCACCCCAAGGCTAGTGAGGCAAGAAATCCTCCACCCAAGAGGGCAAAGAAGGTCGGCAACATAACAATGGAGTTAATCCCCAAGGATTCTTCCCCTCTATCTCTATCTCTTGCCACTATTCCTCCATCTCCACCTCTTGTTTCAGCTCCCTCATCTCCTCCACCTCCTTCCCTTTCGTCATCCACATCCACAGTCATTCCCTTTGCTCTTATTTCTCCACCAATTCTTTCTTTTCCCCTAGCAATCAATATTTTGATCCACCTCACTTCTATTCCCACTCCCTCCACTTCTTCCATCATGGTGGAATCCTCTCATTCCACATCCTCTATTTCATCTCCTTTCTCCTCCTCACTTTCCACCCCACAATTCACCATATCTACTTTTCCACCCACTATTCCTTCCACTTCTTCTCTCGCATTTCTTAGCCTCCCTGAATCCTTCACCTCTCACTTGTCTGACCTACCTAAGGAGGTATCAAACATCATGCTCTCTTAGTTCCACAGAGCTATGATAAATCAAGTGGTGCAAGAATCCCCTCCTCCTTCTTCTTAAGAGATTATGGAGCCTCCAACAATGGATAGAATTGATCAAATTATAAAGGAGATGCAAAGATAGGAGAGGGAGAATATGGAGAGATTGACCATAATGGAGGAGACTTTAGTTGCTCTTCAACATCAAGAGAAGTCCTCTAAGGAATTTGTGGAGATAAAATTGGTTGAATCTTAAAGGGATAAAATAGAAGAGGAGGAAAAAGAAGAGTAGGATAAGCAAAAAATAGAGTATGTGGTAGCAAAGGAAAAATCCAAAAAAAAAAAATCATCTTTAGAGAAAACAACAGCTCCTGCTTCACTAGAGGAGCAATTGACGAATAAAGTGCCTATAGTGAGAAATCCTTAAGATAGTCTTGAGGCAATTTTGGAGCTCTTTGAAAAGCCTAAGGAGAAAAATATAGGGAAAATAAGGTCTCATATGACCAAAGACACATCAGGCTCTAGAACTCTTCACGTTGCTACTCCTGCAATGGATAAGGATAATGCCACAATTTTTCCAGAAGAGTACAACATCTCATAATAAATATTGGCCCCATAAATAGAGTACATGATATCAATGGCTCTAGGGTTCTATGTCAAACATTTTGAAAAGGATGGATAAAGACAAGGCAATGAAGGAAAAATTGAAGGCACAAATTACAAAATTGACAGACTTTATTCAGCACCTTATTACTCCAATCCAAAGTCCTCCAAGGAAGGCTATCGCCCCTTTTTTGCTGATTAGTGATAAAGTAAATAAAATGGAGAAAATTAAGGTATGTGCCCAGACAACCCATGATTGGATCAAATACTTTGCGGCTATTGGTGGTAAGGCAATAGGAATAGTTGTGCAAGTGCACAATAATTTCATGATTTTGAAGGAAGAGATTGATAAGATGGTTGAAGACTATCAATCCTTCTCCAAATACTACGCCATGTTGTATCCTAAGCTAGAGGTGATATCTAGAAGTTTCTCACAGATGTAATAGATAAAGAAGGAATTTTTCCTAAAGAGATAAGGGAGACAATTTTTTGGATATATGCATTGGACTTCAAGAAGGAGGTGATAACCCAAATAATTTCAAAAATAAGTAGCATAATTGGACAAGTCAATGAAATTTTGACTAACTACAACCAGTTTTTGCAAGATATGGTAAAATGTCAGTTAATAATTTAGAAAAAATAGAGGATATAGGTTTGAAACAATAATGGCAGAAAGTTATACATAAAAAATCTACTGATAGTTTAGCTAAGAAATTTTTGGATGTTGTTGCATAGCTTTTGGTCAAATCAGAGGAAGTGATTAGATAGAGACCCTCCTACACTAAGCTTCACACTAAATTAATGGATGAGTGTGAGGCATTGGGTTACAAATTTCATGTTGCCTAAGGTCCCCCAGATGAGAAATTCAAGGTTGCATTAACTATTTTTGTTAAATTTGTAATAAAGGAAAAAGAAGCTGGAAGAAGTGTAATAGATGATAAATTTAAGTAAATCCAGCCAACTGTAATATCTTCTTGAAGTGTGTGCAACTAGATTTTTAGGATTTTGTAAGATGTATTTAATGTAAAATTTATATTAATATATTTTTCATTCTCTTAGGTTAAGGTGTAATAGAATTTTAAATTGGAGATAAAAAGGAATGTTTTGTAAGAATTTAATGCACCTCCAATATTAAATACAAATGTAATTTGGGCCATTGGTGTTGAGATGATCACCATTTATTTTGTAAGCCTTCTAGATATAAAAGGAAGCCTTCTCTCATTTGTAAAAGGTTGAATAGGAATTGTTGCTACAACATTCTGAGATTAATACAAGAAAAGGCATTAAAGTTCTCTTGACTTTCTTATTATTTCTGAGTGCATGCATGGTTTCTTCTTCTAGTTATTAGTTCAATTCAGTTATGATAATGGCAAAGTGTTAAAGGTGTTTGATAAATCTCCTTCTATACCATTTGTAATTTTTTTATTGTAATTTATTTTGTATGGTTAGTCTAAGCCTTTTATAGCATTAGTTCAATTTTGTGAGTGTTCATTTGTATTGTGCCAGATATTGGGCACATGTTTGGATATCTACAATTTAAAAAAAATTAAGTTTTCCTTTGAAATTGCACTATTTTGTAGTGTTGTGGGTTTAACCCTGATTAAACAGGAATCAATTTTTATGGGGGATTTATTTATCTACAACATCACCCATTGTTGTCATTGTCCTTAGGTTTCAAATTTAGTTTATCTAACCCTTATCCTTTTTCATTTTATTTCAAATCTGAGTTAGTTTAAGAAGAAAAGCATTAGAAAACTGTCATATTAGGTGATTTCAGATCTAAAAAATATAGCTAGGGTTTCATATCAGTTTCAAATTTTACAAACCCTTGTTCTTGTATTTTTAGCTTAGAAGTGTAAGGACCCTTGTTAAAAATAGAAAAACATCATCCACTAAGTCATTTTTGCAAATTCAAGACCTAACTATCAAAGCATTGGGGTTATCTTTGTGAAGTTTCTAAAGTTATATTTCCTTTCAAGAGATAGGGTACTTTGTACTTTGTTTGTTTTATGAATGTGCAAGAACACTCGTCAACACAACCCTGGCCAATAAGTTGCTACACATTGGATACTACTAGCCAATAATGGATCAAGATGCACATAATTTTGTAAAAACTTGTTGTCCATGCTAGTAACACGGTGACCTCATTCATGCACCACCACAATAATTACAACCAATTGTCACTCCATGTCCATTCTCATGATGGAGGTGAGACCTTGTTGGAAAAATACATCCATCTTCTTCTAATAGGTATAAATTCATCATCACCACCACCGAGTACTTTACCAAGCGGGTGGAGGCTATTCCTTTAAAATACATCACTGAAAAACAAATTGTTATGTTTATCCTCTACTACATTTTGTTTGGGATTTCATCCTCTATTGTCACAGATAATGGAAAATCATTTAAAAATCAATAGGTCTATGATTTATGCCAAAAAATTCATATCCAAAACCATTCTTCCACTTCATATTACCCGCAATGAAATGGCCAAGCCAAGGCCACTAATAAAAAAAATTGAAAATACTTTAAAAGTCATTCAATGACATTGGACAAGATTGGCATCTCCAACTCAATCCTACCTTGTGAGCTTATCATACCAGCATCTATACTCCCACAAGGGCAACACCATATTCCCTTATCTATGGTACAGAGGCCATTTTTCCAATTGAGGTCAAACTCCCATCCTTGAGAATCTCCTTACAACATCTTATTGATGAAGAAGAGTATTGAGTAACATGATTACAATAGTTGGAACTCTTGGATGAAAGACGCCACAATACTCTAAATCATCTATGGGTCAAACAAAATTGGCTTCGACAAAGTTATAATAAGAAAATAAAGCCTAGAGAATTCAAGATTGGTGATTTAGTCATCAAAGAGAATCAACACAATTTATAGGACCATGAAAAAAAAAGGAAAATCTAAACCTAACTGGCTAGATCCTTATATTATCACAACAAAATATGGATTTGGTGCTTATCAATTGGATAGTATGGAAGGTGAAACCTTGGAAGATCCAATGAATATTGTGCATCTTAAGAAATTTTATGCATAAAAAATCAAATAAATAAAATAAATCAAAAAATACAAAAAATAGTAAAGAGAAATAATTCGTCCAATGGTGAAAGCCACTTCTTGTGGCACCTTGGGCAAGTACCATGGTGAAAACCTAAAAAATAGGTGTCATGTGTAGAGTCATATCCACCATCTACTAGGTCTCTTGTTCATCCAAACCCTTCCCATCCATAATAAATTCACTTGCACCATCCTCTAACCATGTCTTGGAATAAATATCACTTAGTTCCCAATTTTATAACTAGAGAGATTTTTCTACCATAAACATAAACCCCACCCACCTTTTCCTTTAATAGGGAAGCTTTTCATACCATACACCCCCCTTTTTCTTCTAACGAGAATCATTTTTCTACCATGACCTCACCCCATTATACGTTCCCTCATTGCCACTCAGTCTTTTCTATGCACAACTTCTTTTCCATCAACCACTATCAATTCTCATCTACGTCATAAGTAGGCTAAAACTCACGTGCATTTAAGTACACTTACACCCCCACTATCCCCTCTCATTTTTAGGATATGATTGATATGTCAACTTCCATAATCCTTCCATATACATATTGAAGCTAATCCAAACGTTCCTCCTTCATGTCCCATCATATGATTGATTGTACAATTTACATAACATAACACACCCATACACGTCCATCCTCTCTCATCCCCCCTTTCCATACTCCTCATTAATTACCATCACATTCTCACATGCATAACTAAGCCACCATACACCTTATCTACCCCAATGGATACAAGAAGAGATGTCTAAATGTGCTCTTGGGTTGTTTTGTCCCCATGCCTAATTGTCCATAATAAAAAACATCACATTTTCATTATCCCCCACCCATAATAAAATATTCCACACATAATAAGGGTTAACATACAACTTCATCAAGTATACTCAAGAAAACAATCAAATCAAACATCTATCATACATACATGTGCCTTCATAAAATTATGATTGGATTAATACCAGCAGGTGCAATCATTTAATGATCATTCCTCTTGACTTACCATTTACATTAATCCTCATCTATTCCCATGGGGATGAATCCTTCTCGAGCCTAGCATAATCATTATCCTCCATTCCGCCTTTCGTAAGATATATATTTATTATATATTTTCCTTGTGGATTATTATTTTTTTTATGATTTTATTTTCAAAAACATGGATTCGCCTAGTCTAGACCACCTAGATCTACTCATATCTTGGTGTGTTTTGGATAAAGTATGAAATGGGGCATGATCATTTTGTATGATTTATTTGTGATTTTCCTTTACATGACCCACCTATGCTAATTACTACCTTAGGTAGAGGTGGATGCTCGTAACATACGCTTTTGGTTTCTTGGTTACATAGACCCACCAAGCCACTCGCTTGTGTGTACCAAGAACTTAGGTATATGTTACCATTTCCTCTATGACCCACTAAGGTCATGAAGGGAATTGTGTGTTTTAGGAAAATTTGTTATTTGTTTGTGAGTCTAAAGTCCATGGAAAGTACACACATGCAACATTGATTGTATATACCATCAAGGCATAATAAATATCCTTTGTTATATCAAATTTTAGAATTTCTCACCACATTTTCAGCATAATCACCCCCCTCCCAAGAAACCCTTTTTGTATCCCACTATTTCCTATGATTATATTCCCCTCACCTAGACCTAATTATATCTTGTATCATGAACAAAAAAATAATAATAACCCATCACAACCCATCATCCATCATTAGTCATTTGACTCGTTCATTTAGTCATACGCATTATCCTTTTTTAATCATTTTCCATTTTCCATTATCCATTTCACATAATCACATCCATAATCATTTTCCATCTTAAATATTCATAATCATTTTCCATTTTACATATCCATTTTGCACATTCATAACCATCTTATATATTCATTTTACATATTCATAAACATCGTACATAATCATTTTAAATATTCATAATTATTTTCCATTTTTCATTTTGCATAATCATAAACATTTGACATATTATATTTCATATCTATTTATCTATTTTCACCGATCATTAGTAAGCATCCATTCACATTTTCCATATTAATACATAATCATATTTATTCACCCATAAACCATAGTCATTTACAAAGAAAAATAAGGTCATCCAATCCATGACCATATCTATAATAAATTGCAGCCAAACACATCCCATGATTTTCCTTCCACACCCTACATAAACATGTTAGCATCACATGCATACATACAAATACATATTAAAGTTGCATACACATCTCATACATCTACATAGAATCACCATAACATAAAAGTGCATCCAACCAAACATATCCATCTAGTCATACATGCATCCATCTAGAAATCATAAAACTATATAAAATCACATAAACATTTGCATAATAAATAGATCATCACTACACATCACATAATAAGTCCATAAAACATACATCATCACTAGAAAACTCGTGATCTCATATGAATCAAAATAACATCATACTATAAATATATGAAAGGTCTATGCCATATACATCCAAAAATTTGATACCACTCCAAGGTATAATCAAAAATATCTTATAATCACCTATCCCATGCTAGCCCCCTCTGACTGAGTTGGCCTTGCTAGTGGTGATGGCATCCAAGGCAAACCACAAGGAGGAGGTGGCCCCATACCCACTTATGGCCCTGATGTGGCTAATCTGGACCTATAAGATCGAGTGCTAGCCATAAAACTAGGCTCTCACTGCTTTATCAATATTGCTTGCTCATATAGTGTGTGGTAATATTGCATCTCACATGTCATACAGATCAGGTCTAAAACATTGTCTTGCATCCCTTGACCATCCACTATTTGTCTCGCAATATCCCACTCCTTTCATAATCTAGCCACATTGCCCTGAGCTTGGGTTTCTATAGCCCAAGTTGCATCCCTCTCTATTGTGACAAATGCTAGTTGTGCCCCTCCATCTCCACCCTCAGGTCCCATTCAATAATCCATGTAATTGTACTACCTCTACCTATTCCATATCATGCTCTCCCATCAGTTGCAAGCACTCCTACTTGAGTTGATCCCACTTTGCTATCACTAATCCCAACCGCACCTAAATATCACCCTCATCATTAGGGTGATCCTCACCGTCTATATTCACATCCTCCTCTATCACCCTATCTTCTCCTTTGCCTACCTTTAGATCCCTCCTCTACCAAACTCATCGACCACCATCATCCCACCATCGTCATCACCATCATCATCATCATTGACCAAAAAAAAATTGATCTTGAGGATCGTCAATCATAGTGGCCTCCATTGTGACCACCATGCATCATACTTAGTTGTAGTGCATGTGTGTCACTACACACCGAGGATCCCACAACACTACTGGGGTGTACTGCCAATCCTATCTAGCTATATAGGGCTCTATGTGCCCACCCGATATCCCTCTCTCCCACACCACCCACGCAAATACAACCTCCTGTATGGGTACCGTCTGCTAAAAACTAAACTTCCTCATCACTTGTACCAAAAAATACCACTCAATAATGGTAGGTATGCAACCAATCAGATAGTGAATCCTCTATACATATGGCATGCACACATCATCCACCTCCCATACATCGCACTCACAGTATGGTCGCTAGATAAAGCTATCCATCTCATCAATGACCCATCTCTAGTAAGGCAGATCTCTAAGTCATTGGTGTTGCAAAAATGACGCATATGCAAAGACATAGGGCATACTTGGCCCTCTTCCCCTATCCACCACAGGCCAAAAAACTGCCACATGCTCATATGCCCAAATGTGTAACAAAGTAACACTACGGCTCAGGCTCTGACCATCCTTGTATACAACCAAGTGCATCTCCCTATAAAGCTTTGCCAATACACATGCACCCAATGCAAAAATGGTGCCATCCAATAACATCATGTCTAATACTCCTTCCCAGGAAATAGAAAATCCCTGAGACCGTCAATCTAGAACCAAAACCCCTTTGTCATCAATGTCATTGTAAATAGAGACAACTCTAGAATTCTCCCACCCCCACCTCCAAATCTAGCTCAACCCCCTAACAAGAAAATCGTCTATCATAAATACATATGCTAGTGCATCCTCAGCATGCATCAGATCATACTCTATAATATCTCCCCATATCAAGAGTATCAAGATCTGCCACACATTCTCCAAGGTAACAATGGCCTCACTAATCAATAAATGGAATTTTCTCATGCAATTCTTCCATCACTCCACTAAGACTGTCATCATCACCCGATGGGCCCTCAATTAAGGCATCCTAGATACATGGAATAAACCTATCAAACTCAACCACTCCTCATCCTTCTCTATAAGGTAGTATCGTAATTAGGTCATCACTCGAAGCCATCGCTTGCATGGTTGTAGCTTCACTAAAGGCTCTTGCATCATGCCACAAACCGACGTCAACCCTCTTCAAAATTAAATAAATTTCTTTCAATTCTACTTAAAAAATACCCCACGTACCTATATTTTAGTAGAAGCATGCTTTTGTCTTACGCAAGCACTATTTTTAGTGAAAGCACGTTTTTATCTTGTGTAAGCATCATTTTCAACACAATCATGTCCTTATCTTGTGCAAGAACCATTTTTGGCGCAAGTGCATCCTTAACCCACATAAGTGCCATTCATTGCAAGTGTACCTAACATGTACAAGCGTCATTTCTAGTGAATGCGCATACTTAACTCTCAGAGGTGTGCACTTGTGAAATGCAAGCACCACTTAAGTGTGGTGGTAACTCGTGCAAGCGTCGAATCCTTGATCACAGGGGCCATACTTAGCACAAGCGTGATTTCCCCCAAAAGTGTTGATTGATGGATTGTGGGAATTTTTTTTCTTCATAAGCGCCACTTTAGGTGCACGCACAGCTTCATGTAGTAGAGGCACCAAAATCGTGCGTGCAAGCGTAGTTTCATAGAATTGCACTTTTGTTTCGCCAAATTCCTAGCCTATTCTACCCATATTTATTACCCCCTAACTACCCTAAAAGCCCTATGTTAGATCACTCACCATGTCTCCGACCTTTGTCAGTCACTGATACTCCCAAATGTGCTTCGCACGATGCAAATTTCAAGGAATAGTTTCCACCTCTTCGCTCTCTCTATTCTTCTTCTCCCAAATTGCAGAGGTGAAAATGACATCTTTGGGCCCTCCAAGGCCTATTTATAGGCCTCTAACCCTAATTCTTCTAATATATGTGGCAAATACCCTTACCCCTAGCCAATACCGCTTATTTCTAGACCTAGCACCCTATTCCTTTCCATTCTTTTTTTCCTTAACATGCATCCACTTCTTCTAAACTCGCTTTTTCGTGAATTGACTGATTTTTTTCTTTTTTTATTATCCAGTTGGTCTCTCAAGGGGGCATCATCTCTTATTCCATCAACTCTATTGGAGCAAATTTTAAACTTCTTTGACACAACATCACTTTGAACGTTGCATCAAAGAGGGGGAGGCGGTGTGGCGGGGGCGAATGTAGACACCTCAATTCTAACATTACACTTTTAAATTAATTAAAATTCTAAATTTTAGTTAATCCCTACCATCATCCTATAATTAATTAAATATTATATTATTTAATTATTCCATTTCATCCCATAATTAACAAATATATTATTTAATTGATTATTTTATTTCTCTTCTAAATTAATTAAATATTTAATTTTGAAACATAGAAAAATGGGTTAGGGTTCAAACGCATAGGGTTTTATGCTAAATTTGGGATATTTCACCAAACTTACTATAAATAGAAAGGACAAAATGAGTTTAATGAACCCACCTATTCTTCTATTTCATTCAAGAAATGGGATCCCTCAAGTCAAAATCCACTTTCAACCCTTAGGTGAGTGAATTCTTTGAGGAATCTTGCAACTTCCCTTTTTGTGTTAGGACGGTGGTCTAGGTCAAATAGCACTTTGGAGAGAAAGATTAAAATAGCAAATCAACACCAAAATGTAATCTATAACTTGGATTCAATAGATTAAGCATAAAACTGAAGGAACCTACAATTTTTTTGGAAAATCTAGAAGGGATAAATGTTATGTACCTCTCACAAAATGGTGTTTTTAGAATTTTTCTAAGGACTCATTCGCCCTATGGCGAATGGGTCCTGGGTAGGGCTCTTCAAATTTCTTTTTTGGGTCCTCTGCTCTTGTGTCTGCACTCTCAAATTCTCAATTTTCACATTTGAGCAATCAAAAATAAATATGGGATCTAAGTTTCCATGAGATGACAACAAAGGTGACAACTTTGCAATTTTTCCACTTTAAGATCTTCAACTTTTCTTCAACCTGCAAATCTGCAAACACAAATCAAGAGGGAAAAATGTTTTGTTTTGGTGAATGGGGATTTGCCTTGGTCAAACCCTGTTTTGGTAATTAAACCTTGAAATGAAATGAAATAGCATGAAAGGAATGGTGAATGAACAACTCTATGTCACAACTCACCAAACCCTTGAATGAACCTTGGAATGTAAATCTGCAACCAACATGAAATGGCTTCAATGGATGTGGATCTTGATCTTGAAACTTGATTTGAAACAATTCCTTGAATGCTTGAATGGATCATGAAACCTACATCATCATATTAGCTCCAATAACATGCATGATGCAAGAATACTTTGACATGAAAATTGGATCTTGATTGTTGCAATAATTCTTCACTAAATCTACTATTGAATGCCTTGAAATGCTCACTTTAGCTCTTGTAATTGAACACTTGAAAACTTAGATGAAACTTAGTGAAATGACATTATATTTATAGGTATGTATCATTCATTTCCTAAAATTCAAATAACACAAGCCAACATATGAATATAGATTTGAATATGTTAAAATACTGCCAAAAACATAATTTAAATTTAGGTCATAGGTCTAACTAAGGACCCATTCGCCCATGGGAGAATGGGCCCTAGGTGACTCACCTAGGACACACATTTCTCAATGAGAAGTGTTATGTTTAGATGTTAATGAATGTCAAGTTTACTCTTCATAAAATGTGATTGATTAGGCTTGGATTTGAATTGAAGGGGCCAATTAAGGAAAATTAACCTCAATTAATTAAGGGATCCCTAAATAAGTGTGAAAGTGTAAATAAATACATTTTACAACACTAAATTAAGGGGGAAAAAAATTAATTAATAGGGCCTTAAACTTAATGTGAATATGTAAAATACATATTATAACACTAAATTAAGGCATAATTAAGTTCATTTTAATATTAATTTCAAATTAAGTGTGAAAAGGGATACATTTTTCTACACTACATTTAGCCCCCACTTTAGTGAGAGGAGGAACTTGCGTCAAACTCACACTAAAGTAGTCAAGAGGGGTCCAAGTGTACCAATGTGGATGGTATAGGATGACAAAGATCAAGGAGGGTGATCAAGCCGCTAGGATCCAAGATCCCACATCAAACCAACATGAACACAAAGGGACACACACAAGGTGTATGAGTAGCAACAAGACAATATACACAAACATACAATTTTAAAGACTAAAAGGAAGAAAAAATAAAAACAAAAACAAAAAGGGGTGGATCAAGACTTAACTGTCCAATGCAATGTGGAACACGTCTCGGCTATTTTTCCAAGACGTTCACAAGCAGAACTCAATGTCCACTATGCAAATGGCAATGCATGCTCACTCTAGGCTAATGGAACCTTAGGTGCGTCCACTAGGTGATCCCCCAGAAAGTGACTTAGTGAGAGAGTCATGCCAGGTCTATAGGATTTCACTATACTAGAACCATACCAAAGCTATCCCTCTGATAACTCCAATAGGGCACCACAAAATGACAACTAGAACTTTGAGCTTCACAAGGTTAACAAGTTGTATTATGCTAAACACTTATGAACAAAATGCAAATAAAGGTTTGTTCAAAGGGACTTTGCTTAGTTCATGTAAGGTCTTCTTAGGGAACATCATGCCTAATGTCTCCAAGAGAGGACAAGTCAAAGAAATATCATGCTCTCAGAGGAAATCAAACCCAATGACACCACCAAGAAAAGGACGCATCGCAAGAAGAAATAAAATCACACAATGAAACAAGAGGAATGCGAAAAATAATTCCAAAGTATGCCCCTACTTTAAAGAAATTGTTAACACCATTGCTAGGAGAATTTTTCTTTAAAGTAGCCAATAATCAATGCTAAAGAATAAAGAGGGCATGAGAGCTTATTTGGAAAGCACTATGCCAAGCCATATGTTCCCAATTGAAGTTGCATCATGAATAAGGGGTTGCCCCCAAGATGTAATGCTAAACATAGGAAGAAAGTATGTCACACATGAGCCAACTTAAGGCATGTTGTCTGCATCCAAGCTTAATCTTTTATATATACATGGAAGGTGACCAACTAGCCAAAAGAGACAATGAAAAGTGTCATACGAGGACAAGGCTACCTAACCCCTTTCCCCCACTAAGTACAAGACTAGGATGAGCTAAGGTAAGTGATGAGAAACATGAAAATCAGTATCAATTAGAGGAACTAGGTGCTTCAACACAAGGAAGAGCACCACAATCTTTAAGATATTTAATTTTATCACTCAAATCCTTACATTCATTAGTAGAATGACCATGAACTCTATGACATGCATAAAATGAACTCTTGTAAAATTTCTTTTGTGTTCTTGGAGAGAGAGATATCAAACAATCTTGGAGTTGTCTCGACAAGATACTCTCTTGATCAAAAGTAGGGTATATTTCTTTCTTAGAGCAAGATTTCATGCACACAATAGATGATAAGGCCTTGGATAAATATGGAGATAAAGGCAGTAAACCTAGATCTTTCTTGAAAGAGTACGGTATAGACTTCACTTGTTCTCTATCATTTTGCTTCGTGTTTTCATTATATCCATGTTTAGGAAGGAGTTTGTATCCAAGACCGTAACATTCTTCCAACTCAATTGAGGAGGTTTTATGCTTTTGAGAAGGATTGGCTTCTTCACAAGAACACAAATCCTTTTTAAGTTTCTTAAAGTTACACATCTTACTCTCATGAGGGATGAGATTTAAAGATCCCAAATCACCAGGTCATGAGGTGATGTTGTTGATGTAAAACCAAGTTGAGCAAATGAAACACAAGGTTGTTTTGGTTTAGATTGTGAGATTTTGTACTCTCCCATAAAGGATAGCATAAAATCTAATGAACCCAAATCGCCACTAAAACATGTGTCTAAAGAGGAATCGTTTGTATATGACTCTTGGGACTTTGAGGGTGAGATTTTGGACTCTTCATTGAAATGAGGCATAAAATATAATGACCCCCAATCATCACATAAGAGTTTTGTTGTAGGTGAAATACAATTAGGATTAACATCAACTTGTATAGGTTCTACTTTAGAAGTTGGAATCAAAGTACTAGGGGAGTTGGAAGTGCTATGATCATGTTTAACTTGTGATTTATAACTTCGTTCATCTGCTACAACCATGTATATTGTGTTGTTGTATTTAAATTTCATCTCACGGTGAAGAGTAGATGGGACTCCTTTCATAGCATGAATCCTTGGTCTCCCTAGGAGAAGGTTGTATAAAAGAGGTCTTGGCATGATATGGATAGGGGCAGGAAAAACTATAGGTCTGACCTCAATAGGTAATGTGATCATTCCTAATGGTTGCCTATTAACATTGTCAAAGCCACAAATATTAACATCATTAAGTTGAATAAGCCTCTTGTCCACACCAAAATATCTAGGGGGGTAAATGCTACAAACATTAATACCTACTCCATTGTCTATAAGAGTGTACCTAACTGTGGTTTCATTAATGATCACCTTTATCATTAAAGCTTCATTTTTATTTTGGATCTCAAGCGGGAGTAATTCGTGTTTAGGAAATGTGATTTCTGACTTTTTCACTTGCATACAATCAAAGGAGGTTGCTACATCATTCAACTTCACAAAACATTAGATATCACTCTTCTACAAAAAATTTTGGAACATCCGATTGTATGTAGGTGATGTGTGAATAAGATCCCATAAGGATACATTAGCGGGAGTATTTTTAAGTTCAGAAAAATCATGTAAAGGCAAATGAGGAGCACTAGGCAAGATAGGTTGAGGTAATGGTAACAAAGCAGGAATATTTTTAGGTTGCATATTGTTCCATGTATTGTATGCGTGAGCAACAGTATTGTAACTCCATTGCTGCAAAACATTTTTACTATAAAGTTGCATTGTCCAAGATATCTCTTGGTTTTAATGGTTTCTTTTTAGATGATTCTATGATGGGAGGTTACTTAAGAGGCTCGCTAAGTAAAGGAGATCCAATTTGTGGAGACATAACCTCAACTGAGTTACCTAGATAACCTTCTAGTGAGGGGGAATCTTCATCTATGGAAGCCACACTACTATTGTTTGATAGACATGTGTCAATGTTGTTATTTTCTTGCACCATGATATCTTCCCTAGTAGGAGAGCTTTTAGGAGAGGAGAAAAAAAGATGTTAATCACATTCCATGGTTAGATTTTGTAAAGTAAATCCATCACAAATAGGGGAGGCATCAAGAGAAGAACAACTATCATTGATTGAATCTTTTTTTTCAATAAGATGTTTACAAGTGGGAGAAGCATTAGGAGAGGGAAAAACAAGACTCTCATGACTCTCAATGAGTGTATCATCTAACACCAAACTATCTTCACAAATAGGAGATATATTAGAAGAAAAAATGTGATTGTCATGTTTGTCCATGATTTCATCCTCTTTCTCTAAAGCATTCTCACAAGTGAGGGATGAATAGAGACTAGGTAAAGTGAAGTTAAGAAATGTGTCGATGATCTCCTCCTCTTGTACCATAATATCTTCCAAAGTAGGAGAGTTTATAGAAGAGGAGCTTTCAACATTTTCATGATTCTCAATGGGTGTATCTTCTAACACAAAATTACCTTTGTCACAAGTAGGAGAGGTATTGGGAGAAGAGAAACTATGATTATCATGATTTTTTATGCTTGCATCTTCTTCCATCAAATCATTCCCACAAATAGGAGAGATATGAGGGGGTGTGGAATTAAGGAATGTGTCAACATTTTCACTCTCTTGCACTAAGAGACCCTCATAACTAGGAAATATATTGGAGGAATGACTAACATGCTTGTTGGTGAGCTTTTTCTTCGCATACTTGGAAAGGAAAGATACTAACATAGTGAATTTTGAGTGTGTGCCTAAAAAGTAATCTATCCAACTTATGTAATGCTTCAAAATGTAAACAATTTTCTAACAAATCTGGTGATTTTCACTACTGAAATAAGCTTTGAAATCATTTTAAAATGAATATACTAAATGGAAGTTTGGACCTAGATGTATAAAACTGAAATTCCTGAAACTTTCTAGACTAATATTGTAGGTTACCGGCAAGCCTAAGAAGTGTAGAAAACCAAAAAAAAACTCAAAAAAGATGGTTTTAAGATGCCCTAAAGGACTCATTCACCCATGGGTGAATGGGTCCCAGTACAAGATTTTTTTTAAAATGAAAAATGCAATTTCAAAGTGATTATATGTGTTCTTTGTTCCAGGTCTCAAACTAGTATTTTTGTGACAAAAATTTCCAAAATTTAATGACCTAATGCAAGTAAAATTAATGACAAATGATGACCTATATGACACTTTTTGAAATGTAATTTTGACTCAATTTTTGAATGCGAATGATGAAAAGTATACTGATATGCAAACACTATGCAAAATCAATGTGATATTATGCAAAAAAAATGAATTTTTAGATTTAAAATGAATGCAAAATGCAAGTTTACACCTAAAATGCAATGCAACTTTATGCCAAATTTAGAAACCCTAAATGCAATGAATTAATGCAAATCCTAGATGTAGGGTTTGAATGCACTCCAAATCAAAACTTAGAATATTCAAATACTTAGGTTTACCAAAATGAAACATAGAAAAATGGGTTAGGGTTCAAACATAGGGTTTTATGCTAAATTTGGGATATTTCACCAAACTTGCTATAAATAGAAAGGACAAAATGAGTGTAAGGAACCCACAGGTATCCTTCTACTCCATTCAGGAAATGAGATCCCTCAAGTCAAAATCCACTTTCAACCCTTAGGTGAGTGAATTCTTTGAGGAATCTTGCAATTTCCCTTTTTGTGTTAGGACAGGGGTCTAAGTCAAATAGCACTTTGGGGAGAAATATTAAAAATAGCAAATCAACTCCAAATGTAATCTATAACTTGGATTTGATAGATTAAGCATAAAATTGAAGGAACCTACAAAGTTTCTAGGAGATCTGGAAGGGATAAATGTTGTGTACCTCTCACAAAATTATGTTTTCAAAAGTTGTCTGAGGACTCATTCACCCTATGGTGAATAGGTCCTGGGTAGGGATCTTCAAAATCTATTTTTGGGTCCTCTGCTCTTGTGTCTGCACTCCCAGGTTCTCAATTTTCACAGTCAAACAGTTGGGAATAAATCTGAGATCTGAGTTTCCATGAGATGACAACAAAGGTGACAACTTTGAAAATTTTGCAATTTTGCCACCTTGAGATCTTCAACTTTCAACCTACAATTTGCAAACAAAAATCAAGAGGGGAAAAAAATTGGTGAATGGGGGTTTGCCTTGGTCAAACCCTATTTTGGTAATTAAACCTTGAAATGAAATGAAATAGCATGAAAGGAATGATGAATGAAAAACTTTATGTAACAACTCACCAAACCCTTGAATGAACCTTGGAATGTAAATCTACAACTAGCATGAAATAGCTTCAATGGATGTGGATCTTGATCTTGAAACTTGATTTGAAACAATGCCTTGAATGCTTGAATGGATCATGAAACCTACATCATCGTATTAGCTCCAATAACATGCATGATGCAAGAAGAATTTGACATGACAATTGGATCTTGATTGCTGCAATAATTATTCACTAAATCTGCTCTTGAATGCCTTGAAATGCTCTTGAATTGCTCACTTTAGCTCTTGTAATTGAACACTTGAAAACTTAGATGAAACTTAGTGAAATTACCTTATATTTATAGGTATGTAACATTAATTTCTCGAGATTCAAATAAAACAAGCCAACATGTGAATATAGATTTGAATATTTTAAAATACCACTAAAAATATAATTTAAATTTAGGTCCTAGGTCACTCGCCTTGGACACACCTTGCTCAATGAGAAGTGTTATGTTTAGGCATTAATGAATGTCGGGTTTCCTCTTCGGAAAATGTGATTGGTTAGGCTTGGATTTGAATTAAAGGGGTTAATTAAGGCAAATTAACTGCAATTACTTAAGAGAGCCCTAAATAAGTGTGAAAGTGTAAATAAATACATTTTACAACACTAAATTAAGGCATTATTAAGTCCTTTTTAATTAATAGGGCCCTAAACCTAATGTGAATATGTAAAATACATATTATAACACTAAATTAAGGCATAATTAAGTTCATTTTAATATTAATTCCAAATTAAGTGTGAAAAGGAATACATTTTTCTACACTACAGATTTAATTAATTTTCACTATGGTCTTATTCCTCTAAAAAGGTTAGATTATTTATTTAATACAACCTTAGTCACCACCATCCATTTCCTCTAAAAATTCACTAATAATTAATCCTAGATTAATTAATTAAATCCTTCTTCATTAACACCCACTTAACTTTCCTTCAATTTTAAAATTCTTCCAATGCCACATGTCATTTCCCTTCACATGCTTGCTTCCTCATCTCTCTGATAAATTCTCACCTCCATCTCATTAAATCCACTAAAGACAAATGCCACTTTTTGAGTTGACTTTGTATGGGGCCATCTCTCCTCTCTATAAAATCTAATTTTAAATTCTACCTCTATCCTATCCAATCATTTAACTCACACTCTCCTCGATCCCTCACATGGCGCTTGTCCTCTTGTTTGAGAGCACCTCTCAACATGAGCCATTGATCTTGTGGAAAGATCTTAGCCCTTTATCCATTTGACCCTCTTTCTATAAATAGAATCCATCACTATCCATTTTCATCAAGTATTTGGCTATAACTAGATTATACTAGAATTTCTCTTGAGAAATCCACATAGCAAATTTGAGGTCATATCAATAAGCTTCTTGGGTGCAAAGCTTGTTTACTTCAACCATGGAGATGAGAATCTATTAAGGTATATCCATTTATGTGATTTATTTTTTTGTGTTTTGTTTGTTTATGCTTCAATCTATTTTCTCCTCTACACTTACAGATGAGTTTCTTTCATGAAGCTTACAGAGAGATATTGTAATTATGCTTTTTCAATTTGATAGCCTCACATACATACCCTGCTCTACATTACATAAACATCCTTTTCCCTGAAAGATCCAACTTGAAGTGCTCGGATAGGTCATAGAACTATACACAGACACATAATTGTATTGTACATCATATCTTCAACAACCCGAAACTATTTTCTTAAATATCAATCTGGGTTTGTAGGACACATTACAATGTTGGTATGCACCAAAAACTAGCACATTTGGTGTAGTATAAGTTTGCTTGTAAAAATATTACCAATCACTACCTTGGCAGCCTGTGCAGAGTGAATTTTGAACCAGGAACTACCTTCTCACTTCTTCCTCTTTCTTCTCGCAAACAAGCAGAACACCCACGCGTCAATATCATGAGCTTTCACACGACCTTCTCTCTCCTTTTCGTAGATGTGCAATCACCATTGAAAAAATATCTTAGACACTTTTCAACCTTCTGTAGCCTCGCACAATTTTTTCTTTTCCTTCCTTTTTACTTGCAAGCTCGTAGAAAACTACCATGCATCAACCTTCTGCAGCCTTGCACAAATTTCTCTCTCTTCTTCGCGAATGCATGGTAGTTGTTTGATCTATCACTGAAATGTCATCCTAGACACGTGTCAATTCTTTTGCAACAACACACAAATGGAAATGGGACCCATCATAACCCTTGCGAGTAAGCGGGCATGCGACATGTGTCGCATCCACACAGCACACTTTCCTTTTGGGCTCACCTTTTACACATGTCACCAATCCACACTACTGTGGGACTTTTCTCCTTCTCTCTCTTTGTGTGGGCTCACAGAAGACTGCCACTTTTCATTATTCTATGCTACCACATGACCAAAAATGGGGCCTACCATATCTCTCGTGGGTAAGCAAAAGTGTGACACGTGCCCCATTGATCTCATTCACCTTTTGTTAAAGTATTAACTTTAGACTTAGGAAGAAATATTTCAAATCGAGGCAAGCGATACAAGTGGTCGATAAACCAATGATTCCTAGGGGCATAAGATGTAACTTAATTGACTGGAAACTGGCTTTGGCAAGTCAACAACAAATTAGAAGATAAACTGCATGCTCTATCAAAACACTTAGGGTTTTGGAGAATTAGGGCAAAAACCCTAGTAGAGAATGAAACCCTAACCCTGATGCAATCTCGAGAGGACCAAACCACCATTAATGAATGTAGAAACACTCTAGGCCATGAGAAGACATGAATAGACCAAAACAAGCAAGAATCTCTTATAATCCAAAGCTTTTACATCTATGACAATATTTTTCCCTGTTGACATCAATGACAACAATTTACAACAAATCTCATCTCACTTTACTCTAAAAATTGATGCTTGATTCCTTTCTCCACCACCATCCCCCATCCACTATATTCCTAATCTTATTATCCCATATACAATTCCTCATCTTCCATCCACCTTATCCCAAAAAATTAAAAAATTAAAAATAAAAGTAAAGAGAAAAAATTTGTCTAATGGTGAAAATCTAGAAAAAAAGCACCTTGGGCAAGTACCATGATGAAAACCTAGCAAGAAAGTTTTATGTGTAATCGCTTTCCATTTGCATTCTACACTTGGGGGAAATCTTCATCCACTTCATCCTATATATCTCTCCAATCCACTCTACCTATTGTAATATCCATATCTACCCATCCTCCCACACCTCCACCCTCCTTTCAATCTTGATGAGGACAAGAGAAAACATTCACACATGTTTTAGACAATACAAACCTTACCTTCTATACTATTTAACCTACATCCTTGGTCTCATCTCTCATCCTTTGTATCTTCCCTCCATGAATATATTACAACCTTCAACCATCAAGCTATTCCTCTTCAACCACCTAAGCCCCCTAACATTTCCCATAAATTTAGTAGACTTTCCCACAATCATTTTAACACATTCCCCACTCTACATCTAGTGTGCACCATCCTCTTCCCATCAACTAGCCTCCTCAGTTTCTCATCCCTCATTCCTTCCAAGCCTTCCATCTCCCCTCCATAATACTTATACTCTCTATACTCACACTTCCTCCAAATTTCCCATACAAATACCCTATATCCATTATCCTCCTATCCCCTATCCTCCATCCATAGATCCTCCCATTTCCTATTTTCATAACTAAATAACACTCTTTCTCTTGCCAAACCATGGCCATCTTTGTGATGCATCTAGAGTGGGCCATGCTAGTCCTCTACAATCTACTCCTTGGAGATCACATCTAAACCGACCAATCCATCTATCATGAATCCTCTATCTATTTTCATCCACTATCAATCAACTCCTACTATCACATACTTCCTTCCCTTATCATGGGTATCAAGTTATATGCTACCTCCATGCAATATAATGCAATCTCTCCCATTAATCCATTTCTCCTATCAATCCAAAATTACAAGAAAACCTTAATTCATGTAGTCCCGCTATGTAATCTATGCAAATCATCATATTCCAACGATTGGTCTTGTTCCCAACCTCACTGCAAGCCTTGATCAAAATCCTTATCATCATCATGTGGTTATATCATTCCCAATCCTTGTGTTGTTTCAAGATATATTGTTCCCATATCAACAACATTATCACTCATTCATCAAAAAATAAAGGATTTTCAACTTGACTAAGGCAACATCATGTTTGTCTTTGTATTATATTTTGTATGCTTGCTTGTGTGTTTGTGTGCATTACCATTTTTCTTGCATCTATATTAGTCTTTGCAGCCTCCTACCATAACAGTATCATGTTCTTCCATATTATTGTACGATAAAACATAGCATTTCTTGTGACTTATTTTCTTATGCATGGGACACATCATCACCTTGGTGTTCTATACCTTGGTGCATAATGTCCAGACCAATATCAAATAAAGAGTACTCAAGCCAATGAAGCATAACAAAGAATTATAATCTCCCCATCCATTATCCCTTCATTCCTTTCATCACCTATCTCTTAATTTATTTTATCCCATATACCTTGTATCTTTGCATCCATTTCAAGAGAACACCTATGTTCTCCTAACCCATACGTCCTCTCAAGGGGGCATCAACATTCCCATAATCCTCCTTCTTAGTCACTCCTCTTTTGAATCATTGGAGTATCTTCTCTTATCTAACCATTTTCTTCCCTAATCCAACCATCCTCTTCTAGCTAGTTGTATTCTCCTTTGAAACAATGTTAGACTTCATTAACACCACTTCAAAGATGGGGAAAATGTAGACAGTTGAATTGGCATGCCATCATTTTAGTTAAACACCTAACTATTCATGCTATAATTGATTGAATAAATCCATATTTATTTAATTAACTAGTTGATTTATATCCCCTTATGAAGTATAATATTTTATTATTTAGTTAATAAAATCACTATTCACTTGACTCATTTCCTAGCATTCAATTATTTAATCATCCTTCTTCTCTAGTCCACCTTAGGTAAACAAATCAAAATATTTATTTAGCTAAGTCTTTCATCCTCATCCCAAAAATTAAATAAATATCTCTATTCATTTAATCCCATTTCTCCATCTATTTTTCATTAAGTAGGTTAAAATTGATTAGCCCCTCAATCCACCACTTGCACACTCTTAACCTTGGTCAACCTCCCTTAAAACATGCACATCCTCTTAAAACGTACATAGGCATGAACCTTTGTACATAAGGTATGGGCTTTTGTACATGTGACATGGACCTTGGTCCATGTCACATGTTCAAGGACTTACTCATGCTCCCAAGGTACTCTAAAGTACTCCTTTCCATCTTGTCCCTCCACTTTCTTTGTGGGGATATGCAACCATTAATTTTACTTTGATATTAGACCCCTTCATCCTCACCAAACATGAGGAGAAACTTGTCCTCTCGTCCTCTCAAGACTCTCAATCAATATGAGCCCCTAATCTCTCCATTTAATCCTATCCATCCAATCCTTGAGCCAAAAATATATAAATTGGCCTCAACTTTGAAGACTCCATGAAATGCAATGTTATGTTGCAAGTAGGAGTACTCACATGGCATCAAATCAACCATCTTTCAACACAACCACCATGGCTTGGTGCAACAAGGGTTAGTATTCATGAGTTATTTGTATGCTTTTATCAATATTTAATAACTTGCATGCTTAATCTAAGTGTTGCATTATATTGTGAGTAGAATAGGTTAATATTATTTTAGCTTGTTCTTGTATGCTCCAATTTATATGTACACAAGAACCATTTTCTAGAGTTATTACAATTCATGGACTATCTTCATGAAAAGAAATGTATCATCAATAGTTTCATTAGGGGTTTGATCACTGAGATAAATATCACAATTTAGATGATGGCTCTCGGGACCTTGTAGGTTGTCATGGAGAAGGTGTATAAAGTTCAAAATAGGGGGGAATCCCAAGAGGCACAAGACAAAGCACATATTCATAACTAGGTGCACCAAGATACTAGGTTTAGGGATCTTATCCTCCACCTAGAGAAGGTTTTAGACCTTCACTATTACCTACTATGACTCCTTAGCAATAGCAACAATAGTCATAGTTTCAGATAACCAAACATCAAAAAGGTTCACAACATGGACAAGCCAAAGTTTTCCAACAATGGGCCCTCCACAAAGATCAAAGGGCATAGGCACATAGTGGTGGTGGGTAATCTTTCAAAGGAAAGCAAACCAACACTAGTAGATATTGTTTCCAACATTCTAGCAAAGCTTGACTAACATGATATAAATCTAAAGGAACATGTTTGGTGTATGAGAAAGGGAAACCTTGCAAGAGAGTGCCCTTAAGGCTTTGTACATGTTGATGGCTAGATAGTAACAAGATTAGGTTAGACAATGGGAGCATTAGTAGGTCTCATAATGTTTATGATGTAGTCAATAACTACCAAGCTAAGTAGAAGAACACAATCAATGAGGTCACAAGTATGAATGAAATATTTCTTACAATAATATTTTTATTTAAGAGCCTCATAATCCTTTAGGGAAGAGGACTTTACAGAATTAACATTTACACAACCAAACTACCCAATCCCATTCATAATTTTATCATCCAAATCATTAATCAACTTTAACTCAAGTTTCTTAACAACATTAGGTGTTAAGAATGAGGTTTGTCTATTTAGTCATCTTTATCAAATCATTTACTTTTGCTTGTGTTTATATTTATATGTTTTGGTGATTGCCAAATCTCTAGAACTTACTTCCTTATCATGTATTTCTTTTTGGATCGAGTTGCAAACCCCCTTACCTTGTGTACTATCCATAACCATGTACAATCTGTTTTATTTTCATTTTTGTATAGATATTATTATATAAAATATACAATAATATTAATGTATATCTTTTATTGGCATATCAATAATTATTTTTAAAAATTTATCATTATATGTAAAAAATTGTAATCATCTTATGAAAGACACTAGAAATCATCATACAATGTCACCTTTCATATGAACAAAACTATTAACTAGAAGTAACATAAATCGTATTTAATTGTAAAATGAACATTGGTTTGATTCTTGGTTTTTGCCTTCAATAAAATTCATTGAAATTTATTATGCACATGAACATTTCCCAAATGAGTAAGGTTGTAATGAAAAAATAGTCTTTCTAAAATTCTTTCATATCTATTATTCAATGGTTTAATTTGTTCATTTTACTTGTGTGCAAGTGCTATTAATATAGATGACTCAAAACATTTTAGTTCTTATAAGAACTATAACAATCTTAATTGGCTTTTAAATATTAAACTCATAAAATATCCATCAAGATATATCAAAGAAGTTATCTAGCAAAAATGAGTTTAAAAGTTGGTAATATGGTTTAGAATCAACAACTTGATTATGAAGGTATTATTTTTTTATGTTTATCATAGTTTACTTGTAATGTCCCCAATCAAACAACTCTACGAAATGGATGATTTATCAAACATGTGCAAGTTGAAACAATAATCAAATGACCAATGTAAATGTCAAATCATAGGTGACTAGCAATAATACAATATTGCAAACCCTTGTAAATCAAATTTAAACTTCCAAACAACAAATTCAAACCCTCATAATACTAGTATACATACTCAAATGCAATGCAAATAGAAAAATTGAATTGTGTGTGTCAAACATATCAAATATGACTAATTTCTTATGAATACACTAAAATTAACCATGGAAAAATAAACATGGAAGCACCTAAAAACCCCTAATCTAATATTTATTTATGACAATCAATTTAATCAATAATAATGTATGCAATAACAACAAAATACACTCATAAATTACCCAATTAACTATGTAAATGACTTGAAAATGTCTTTCAATCAACCAATAAAATATATATCTAATTTGCTTGCAAAAATTAATGAATTCAAACCTCCAACAATGGTGACATTGTAACAAGATAGAAATGACATCATATCATTATAGCACCACTGTAACAAGTTGTAAATGGCTTCCATCTATAGGCCAAAATGTAATCCTTGAATAGAATTGCCTTAAAATGGAGATGAGGGTTTTTGTCTCGAAATCCAACTATGAAAAGCCAAGAAGTTTGTGTCCTTCAAATCTCCAACACCATGGGTTTTTGCGCTTGAATGCTTCGATCTCAAATTTTGAAGAAATAATGAAATAATAAAATTGGATGATTTAATTTGTGCCTTGAGCTCTCTTTTATAGTTGTCTTTGTCAACCCTCCATTTTATTTTATTTTTATTGTAATTACTTTTCCCTACAAGCATTTAAAAAAACTTTTAATTACATCTAACAATCCCTTTTTGAATTACATTTTGGATAAGTCTAAAAAACACTTAAACATTACACGGGACCTAAGTAATATTTAAGTGGCTAGAAGTGATTAGGTCCACTTAAAAATATTGTTAAATCTTTAGTTCTAGAAAGGGTACATGACATGATATTGATCACTTGGCCACAAAATGCCCAAAGTCTTCTCATTTGATTTATCGTTGTACCTACTTGACACCAGTCACTCAATGAAAAGATGTCAAGCCACAACAAATGGTGATCAATTGTAGCTCTAAGGAAGATGGTTTCTCAAAGGCCTCTTTAGAGAGTGCCTCTTCTATTACTTATGGTTCTTCATTAGCACCCTCATTCAAGCTTGTTTAGTTCCCTCCTACAAGACGTCCAACTCCTCAAAACCTTTTTGTGGCTACGGGTCTTCTATAAATCTCAATGTGAAGACCCCTTCTAGAGTTCTGAGTTAGATAATTCCTTTTCATGAGAACTCTTCAACAATTTATTATGCTTATTTTTCCTCTTCAAAGGACAAAGATTTAATGTCTGGTGGTAAATTATGGTCTTGGTGAGAGCGCTCTCTCCATAAAGCCTTGGTCAATTTTATTTAACCCCCTTACTAAGCATCTAAATGTGCATCTAGTGTGGGTTAGACTTCTAAATCTCCCCCTCTAGTTTTGGGAGGATTCAAGCTATGAGGCCATAGGCAATTCTATTAATCACTTCTTGGAGGTTGATGACATCACTTCCTCAATCAAGCACTCTACTTTTGTTCACATTCTAGTGGGCATTGACATATCCAAGCCTCTTCATGGAGATATGGTTTTGATAGTGCGAGATAGGCCTTGGACTCAACCACTTGACTATGAAGGTATCCCTTTCAAATGCAAGTTATGTTTTTCCATCAATCACCTTACTACAAATTGTCATCTCTCAACGCAAGGGCCGAACTACTTGGTGGAAGAATGTTAATGAATATCACTTGACTATCCATGCCCTTGATTCTTTGTTAGATGCCTCCCCTTTGGATGACGAATCCTCTAGGGAGAATGATTCTTTGGCTTTTGTTGCTACTATGGCGTGCCCTTCTCCCTCTGCTCCTTTAGACCCTATTGGAGAACCTCTTGTCTCATTCTCACAACCCGCTTTGCTTTTGGCTTTGGATCAACTTCAAATTACTCATATGGTGGGAATCCTGAATCCCTACAAACCCCTCCCCCCCACTTCCCCTTGTTCTGAAAACTTGGAGGATAATATTAATATAATGTTGTTAGAAGAAGGAAGAAATGTCTTCCTATATCTTTTCCCAAACTCATACTAGTGTGTTGGGTGAGAGACCTATTCGTGCAAAGTCTAGTATAAGTGTTACCCCAAGGGTCCCAACTTTATATTTTGTTTGTAGTTGTTTATGGTAGCTTGGCTACAATTGAACCTCACTCTTTTAGGTCTTGTTGAGTGGTTTGATCTTCCCATTACTCATGTTACATGTTTCATCTACCTTTTGACTATGTCATACAAGGGTTCGAGCTCTTTCAAACCACACTAGAGGCATCCACACTAATAGCAAGATAATCTTTGTTCTCATTTGAGAAGGATTAATATGATATAATCCATTTTATCCCTCCCAAGTTCTTTCTCTAGGATTCTTCCTACATCTTTCTTGTTTATAGGGGTTGACCTTTACTCCCATGTTAAGGGTCTAAAACATGTTATGGCATAATTTGTTTTCCCCCCAAGCTCTTTCTCTAGGATCCTTTCTACAACTTTCTTGTTTGCAAGGATTGACCTCTACTCTCATATTTAGGGTTTGAAACATACTTTTAATGTTGATATTTTAGTATTTTATAATCCCTCCCAAGTTCTTTCTCTAGGATTCTTCCTACATCTTTCTTATTTATGGGGATTGACCTTTACTCCCATGTTAAAGGTCTAAAACATATTATGGTATAATTTGTTCTCCCCCCACGCTCTTTCTCTAGGATCCTTTCTACAATATTCTTCTTTTCAAGGATTGACCTCTACTCTCATATTTAGGGTCTGAAACATACTTTTAATGTTGATATTTCAATATTTTATAATCCCTCCCAAGTTCTTTCTCTAGGATTCTTCCTACATCTTTCTTATTTATGGGGATTGACCTTTACTCCCATGTTAAAGGTCAAAAACATATTATGGTATAATTTGTTCTCCCCCAAGCTCTTTCTCTAGGATTCTTTCTACAACTTTCTTGTTTGCAAGGATTGACCTCTACTCTCATATTTAGGTGTCTGAAACATACTTTTAATGTTGATATTTCAATATTTTATAAATGGGGGTGGGCCTTTGTCCCACATTAATGAATAAAAACAAAACAAAACAAAATTGAGATAAATAACATAGATTTAACAAACTTGTGAAGTTAAATATCAACCCTTCTCCCATAATAATCTGCTATATTTTCCCCAATATAGCACCCAATTGGATTACCACAAAACAATTTGAAACACCACATACAAAATTAAGGGAAGCAAAATATTGCTTTAGCAACTCCTTAATAATTAAATGTTGTAATCATGTATACTCATATATACAAGGTAGTCTTATAGTCATCAATCCATTTAACTAGACCTTTTGTAAATTTTAATGATCAGATAAATGCATAGAAAATTAATTCAAAATCAGACACAAAGACACAACAGATACCCTGGGAAAACCCTCCTCTTGAGGGAGAAAAACCCAGCAACAAAATCTCTCTTATATATTATTCAAGAACAACACTCTCTTGTACAATGAGGCCGAACTCAAAGGCCAAGAATAGCATCAACTCTAGATGCAATCATACATATTACAATTTGCACTTAGAAAATTCGCCAACTGCTCTTTAAGAAATTCGCACTTTTAATGAGAGAAAGAATATCGAACTTGCTTGATCATCATAATGAGAAGACGAACTCATATATATACATTATGAAGGGACGCCACCTTATTTAATACAAGTCGGCTAGCAATAAGAATATATATCTTTCAAAGAGACACATCCAATAAAAAATAAGTCGTCCTCATAGATAATCGCGCTAAGAGGTAAGAGGTCGGCCTTATCACAAATGAATGACGTGTTCCTTCATTGCTTCATGTCGGCTCAAAAGGAGTGTATATAATTCAAATAGCCATTAAGGCTCCATTTGAATTATCGCCATATGCTGGTCTGGAAGATACAGCCTGACGCTGTAAGAACATCAACACTCCCTCTCAGCTAGGGATGTTTCTTCCAGCTACACAAGACATATCACCTCAACGTGATGTCCACCACATTGGCTACAACCAAATGTGAAAAGAAGAATATCACCTCATCGTGATATTAGATATCACCTCAACATGATATCAACCATAATGGCTACAACCATACTATGGTGTGTACAAGTGTTCATCACTTACGTGATGTTGTCACCTCAACATGACATTCACAAGTACAAGATGTGTCATGGAGTCACACACATGACATCCACCATGACTCGGCTCAGAGGGTGGAAACAAGGGCTTTCACCTCAAATCTCAAAGAGAAATGCATTAACAAGGGCTTGCACCTCAAATTCCTTTGTCTCAGAGGAAAATGCATTAACAAGGGATTTCACCTCGAACTTCTCTCACAAAGAAGAACTCATTAAACAAGGCTCACTGATACTGAGACTCTTTCTTAATCAAGACTGGATTCTCCACCATACCAAGCTTATCTCGAAAGTACACAAACTTTATCCTGGAGAGAGGCTTGGTGAGAATGTTGTCGTCTACTCATCAATGTTGATATACCTCAACTGTATAGCCTTCCGCAGTACCATATCTCTAATATAGTGGTACTTGATCTCAACATGTTTGGTTCTGTCATGAAACACAGGATTGACAGAAAGCTTCACGCAACTCTGATTATCACAATGAATGATAGTAGGCTCCATTGATTGTCCAAACAATCCTGCAAGGAGCTTACGAAGCCACACTGCTTCCCGAGCTGCCATACTAGTTGCAATATACTCTACCTCTGTTGTACTCAATGCTACAGATGACTGCTTCCTGCTACACCAGGATATCATGGCAGAACCTAAACTGAAGCAACAACCAAAGGTGCTCTTCCAATCTGTGACACACCCTGCCCAATCAGAATCAGTATAACCATGTAACTCCAAGTCTACACCTGAAGAATACCTCAACCCATATCCAACTGTGTCACGCAAGTATCTCAAGATATGTTTAGTTGCAACAAGATGTATCTGTCTCGGTTCACACATAAACTGGCTAAGTGCACTCACTGCATAACAAATATCAAGTCTAGTGTTAACTAGATACATCAAGGATCCAATCAGCTGTCTACATAATGTAGGATCCACTAAGTCTGAACTAGTTGTAGCCTCCTTCAATTTATGTAGGTTGGTCTCCATGGGTGTAAACATGGATTTGCAATCCATCATACCAAATCTCTTAAGTATATCAATGGTGTACTTCCCTTGACTTAGAATCATCTCATCTAGTTTCTACCAGACTTCTAAGCCAAGGAAGTAATGCATGAGCCCAAGATCCTTCATCTCAAATTCAGAAGTCAACTCCTTACACTCAAGAATCAGGCGATCTTCTCCAGTAAGAATCAAATCATCAACATATAAGACCAAAATTAATGCTTCACCATTGATTACCTTGAAGTAGAGATTAGAATCAACATCATTCTTCAAGAAGCCCAAACTTGATAGGTAACGATCAATCCTTTCGTACCATGCACAAGGAGCCTGCTTAAGACCATACAAGGCCTTCTTCAGCTTGCAAACATGTGACTCCTTCCCATGAACCTCAAATCCATCAAGTTGCTCTATATAAACTTCTTCCTCAATCACTCCATTGAGAAAAGTTGTCTTCACGTCCATCTGGTGAATCTTCCATCCTCTAGATGCAACAATAGCAATGATGGTTCTGACAGAAGTATAGCGAGCAACAGGAGCAAATGTTTCTTCATAATCAACTCCCTCTTTCTGAGAAAACCCACGAGCCACAAATCTTGCTTTGTACTTTTCAATGCTCTAATCTGCAGCATGCTTGATCTTGAAGAGCCATTTAGAAGATACCACAGACTTGCCCTCGGGTCTAGGAACAATGTCCCAAACATCATTCTTAAGAATTGACTGATACTCCTCTGCCATAGCATCTCTCCAAACCTGATGACTAGATGCTTCCTCAACACAGGTAGGCTCAGATTCTATAATCTGACTCATTAAGGCAACATAACTGGAGAACTTATGTGGCCTTCTACTTTCTCTGAATGTGCCTCTAGGAGCTGCAAAACTTTTAGCCTCTTGCATAGTACGCCTGACCCATAGAGGTCTTTTTCTCCCAATAACAATGTCAGTAGGCCCATCAATAGGTTCCAAGGGTTCAACAGGATCAATATCTTCTTTTGGTTCTAAAGTCTCCCTCTGAATCTCAGGAGTATGGTCAACTTCCATATCCTGAGGAGACTCTTCATTATCGATCTCCATATGAATGCCCCTGGATCTCCTCAATGCAACATTTTCCTTGAATGTGACATCCCTACTGATCTCGATCAACTTTTGTCCTGGAATGTATATTCTGTAGGCTTTTGATGTCTCACTGTAGCCCACAAATATTCCCTTCTTGCCAAAAGGCTCCAACTTAGTTCTCTTTTCCTTTGGAACATGAACATAGACAAGACATCCAAAGATCCTCAAGTTACTAACTTCAGGCTTCTTCCCTGTAAAGGCTTCTTCCGAAGTCATATTCTCCAAGACCTTATGGGACTTATGTTCTGTACATATACAGTCGTCCTGGAAGCTTCTGCCCATAAGAAGGTTTGCAGATCTTGATCATGGATCATGGCCTTTGCTGCTTCCACAATCGTCCTGTTCTTTCTTTCCGCAACACCATTCTGTTGAGGATTATAGGGGACACATAACTCCCTCTTAATCCCTGCATCAATACAAAAATTTTGAAAACTGCCAGAGGTGTATTCTCCACCATTATCATATCTGAAGACCTTAATTCTTTTACCAAAAAGATTTTCTACCAAGGCTTTAAATTCCTTAAACCTATCTAACACTTCCTCAGACTCTTTAGTTTTCAAAACATAAATCCAAGTCTTCCTAGAGTGGTCATCAATAAAAAATAATAATACAAGAATCCACTCGAAGACGGAACAGACATAGGACCACATAAATCATAATGAATAAGGTCTAAAATGCACTTAGATCTATTTTCTCTACTATGAAAAAGGGCTTTTATATTCTTACACAAAGCGCAACCCTTGCAAGTACCTTTGTGCTCCTGGTTGAACTTAGGAAGGCCCGACACCATCTTCTCCATGATAGGTAAGGCTCGGAAGTGTAGGTGAGCCAATCTCTGATGCCAAAGATCACATAGACTTGAAGAATCATGAACCAAAGCTTGTAGAGGACGTGTGCAGACCCTGTAAAGGCTTTCATGTCTAACTCCAATTACTTGAGCATCCTTGAAGCTAGAGTTCTCCATCCACACTAGAACTTTGCCTTTGGAGAAGGCAACTTGATATCCTTTATCTTCCAAGGCTGAAATAGAAATAAGATTGCGCTTGATTCCAGGAACATAAAGAACATTACTCAATTGAAGTGTGATGTCGGAATTCAAATGAAGTGTAGAGGTCCCAATTCCTTTCACGGAGTAGCTAGCATCATCTCCAATGATGACTTTCTCGAAAGACTCCTTCTCCACCAAACTTGATAAGTGCTCCTTAAAACTAGTGATGTGTGGTGAAGCACCACTGTCAATCAACCAAGTGTTGGTGTCGGTAGGTACACTGCTTGACAATGCGAGTAGAACAAATATTCACTTGAATCCTTTTGCAGAGAAGCATCATCAACATCAGCAACGGTGGCTTGTTGCTTAGGTCTAGTTGGACAATGCTTAGCGAAGTGCCCAAACTTATCACACCTAAAGCATTGAATCTTGGACATGTCTCTCTTCTTCTTGAAGGGAGGTGCATCATCATTTCCCTTGTCTCGATTCCTCTTGAAGAATCCTTTCCTTCCATCTTTTCCTTTCTTCTTTGAAGCATGGGAGGCAAGAACATGAATGTCTTCATTCTTTGAACTTTGACCAACGCCTCTTGCCAACAACCTTGATTCCTCTTGAATGCAATCTAATCTTAGGCGATCAAACTTAGGCAATTTTGATCTTGCATTGATTCCCTGAATGTAAGATTCCCAAGACAAAGGTAGACCATTGAGAGCGAGCATAGTCAAGTCTTTGTCATCAACCATATGCCCTATTGTCGAGAGTTGATCTCTCAAATTTGAAATCCTCATAAAGTATGCAATCACTGATTCACCTTTCGCCATCTTCACATGATGTAGTTGTTGCTTCAGTGCAAGTGTTCGGCTGGTATTGTTGATTTCATACATCTCTTCCAATGTTTTGAACATGTCTCTTATTGTCTTCAACTTAGAGACAATAGGAACAATATGATCCTTGACAGAATCAACCAATATCTTCATTGCTTTAATATCTTTCTTTACCCATTGCAACTTCTCTTCTTCCTCCTCAGGTTCAGGAACGCTAAACTCCACAAACTCACCCAAGTCATTTTCACGCAAGGTAAGCATGATCCTAAATCTCCATGATGTGAAGTTAGAAGCTCCCTCGAGTCTATCCTCAATCTTCAAACCGTTCACCATCTTGATTAATGTAGAAAATGAACAAAGAAGTATTAAGGAGAGAATAGGGTATCATTGATTAGGAATAAATCTAATCACGATCCTCTCAAACCCGCTCTGATACCATGTAAATTTTAATGATCAGATAAATGCATAGAAAATTAATTCAAAATCAGACACAGACATAGCAGATACCCTGGAAAAACCCTCCTCTTGAGGGAGAAAAACCCAGCAACAAAATCTCTCTTATATATTATTCAAGAACAACACTCTCTTGTACAATGAGGCCGAACTCAAAGGCCAAGAATAGCATCAACTCTAGATGCAATCATACAGATTACAATTTGCAATTAGAAAATTCGCCAACTGCTCTTTAAGGAATTCGCACTTTTAATGAGAGAAAGAATATCGAACTTGCTTGATCATCATAATGAGAAGACGAACTCATATATATACAGTATGAAGGGATGCCACCTTATTTAATACAAGTCGGCTAGCAATAAGAATATATATCTTTCAAAGAGACGCATCCAATAAAAATAAGTCATCCTCATAGATAATCGCGCCAAGAGGTAAGAGGTCGGCCTTATCACAAATGAATGACGTGTTCCTTCATTGCTTCATGTCGGCTCAAAAAGAGTGTATATAATTCAAATAGCCATTAAGGCTCCATTTGAATTATCGCCATACGCTAGTCTGGAAGATACAGCCTAACGCTGTAAGAACATCAACACCTTTAACTAATAGAAGGGTCTTTTTGAATTATCGCCATACACTGGTCTGGAAGATACAGCATGACATTGTAAGAACATCAACACCTTTAACTAATAGAAGGGTCTTTGTTTAGACATTTCAATATCTATTTTCATATTACCCAAAAATTTACTTCACATTATGAAAAATAAACTCTGTTTTTATTTAATTCATTTAAACAAACCTTCTATTCATATAAGGGTTTTTTGTTTAGACATTCTATACGCCTAAAGTATTTGATATATAAATTAGATAATAGTGTTACAACTTTATAAGCACCACTCATCACTTGCAAATAAAATGTATCCAAATTGCAATGCCTTTGAATCTCAATTTTTTGGATTGAAAGATAAACAAAAGTTTCAATTATAAATGTTCGTAGCTTAGTGCAGCATATGTAACAAAATGCCCCATTATAAGATTCTATATCAAAAGCTAGTGCAATCAAAATCATGCATGCTACTGTAGTCAACCACTTTATTACAAACCCAACTCATTATTGTTTTAAAGAAAGATGCAAAACAAAGTGTACATAAAATTTTAAAATTAAAACTGCTTCTACATAAAAACCTGCCCCTAAATTTATTTGAAGAATCTGTCAGAATCAAAACAAGTTTACTTCATCAAATATATCAATAAACATAGATCCACCATAAATACCAAAGGAAAATATACTAAAAGTATTTAGGAGGGAAAATGCATCTTTATATTACCAAAATTGAAAAGAACAATTTTTAGTTACAGTTGTTGCTTGTCAAATCATAACAATAATATTGTACAATAACAATAAATGTGAGTTTCATTATCTACCTATCAGGCAGACACCAATTAGCTAATCTTAAAAATCATGTCATGCGTGTCAAAAGAAATCAACTTTAGAGTGTTGAAAATTAGACACCATAAAGACGTTGTAATTGCATCTGCTCACTCGAGTCACCTCAACTTTTCCAAGATGTCATTTCATCAAGCTTTCTGAGTTAAAGAGCGGAGACATGTAAACTTCCAAAACTATTAAATCATAAATTTACCAGCATGGAGAAAAAATCTATATATTCTGCAGTTATGCCAGAAATTTTTAAGGGTTTCCTTTCAAAAAAAATGTGCTATCTCAAAAAAAATCAGCATAAAATTGCACACCAACAACTGCTTAGCTAGCCTTAATCACCACTGGAAGCAGCAGATGGACTCCGATCAGACCTTACCTGAAAGACCCAAGAAATAATGAATATTTGCCAATTGAAACTTAGGAGGATTATGCCGAAAAAATTACATCACAATATAAGAATTTTGGGGTGCTTATTGAAAAACACTGAATGAATTTAAGGCCTAGCACCACAGGTGAAGAAAATCACGAAAGGCTCTGGTTCTGGTGATGGTTTTGGGTCTACTAACAAGAAATAAAATTGATCTATTAAATTAATAAAGCAACCATAGCAGCAACTGATCACAAATTCAAAATAACATGCATTCCAATATGACACATACCAAACCTGGAGGTGTCTTGGACCTGGACCTGGACCTGCAATTTACAACCAAAAAGATTTTTTTTTAAATTGCTTCTAGACAAACATTTAGAAACACGTAAGCAGTGTGCCATTTTTTTACTACAAGGAATAACCTGGACGACAGTCGTGGACGAGAATGAGAGCGTGAACGTTTGGACAAAGAACTAGAATGTGACCCAGAACCAGACTGACTCCTGGCTAACTTGCTGCAAAACCAAAAAGATTTATTCCTTTAAGAATAAAAGCTAAAATAACTTTGTACTTCGCTGCAACAGTTATATAATGATGTGGTTGTTATGTGTAGGCCAGACCTATGGCTCCTGCTTCGGCTACTGATAGGACTTTGGCTTCGGCTCCGGCTTCTTGATCTACTTTGGCTCCGGCTCCGGCTTCTTGATCGACTTTGGCTCCAGCTTCTCGACCTCTTCTTTCTTCTGCTTTGAGTGTGACTGTGGTTCCTGCTCCCTGACCTACTCCTGCTCCTTGACCTGCTCCTGCTCCTACTCTGGCTCCGGCTCCGAGTGTAACTGTGGCTACAGCTTCTTGAGACACTTCTATTAGACTCATAACTCTTGACCTGATCCATATAAACATTAAAAATAACATCAGTATCAGTTATAATATAAAGGCAATATACATAACACTATTATGGTATTAAATTTCATGAATGTGAAATCCTCAAAAAGGACAAGTATACCTGTATATAAGACCTAGCAAATGGATTTCTGAACTCAGAATCATCAAGCTTTCTGATCTGCAAAATTTTAAAAGTTCATCAATGTTAAACAACAAATAACTATAATGAAATATTCACTTACTGCGCTATAAATCAAATGTATCTGCATATTAACTACTAACAAGAGTCTAGACTAAAATGAATCCAACTTACAGCATATTTCATGTCGTCATAGTTAGTGTAGTCCACAATTCCAGTTGTACCTAAGCAGCAACAAAACCCACCAAATATCAATATGATCCTGAGTACAACAATAAAACTATAAAAGCAACACAAAGGATTCCAATGCACATAATTGCATACCAAGCACTCCTTTGAAAATAATAGTAATTCCACAGTATATTGATAATTTTCAATGGCCATTTTTTCAGGAATTGTGGATGATAAGCTCTGCTAGGTTTTCTTCCTCTGGTTGAGCTTTTGGCACCCTAGCTCTTCAGGTGCAGCTTTTTCTCTTTTCCCATAGACTTTTTCTGGTTTTTCAATTTATGAACAATGTTCAGGGTGCTTCTTCCCCTCTCCCCACAGATTCTGTCTTTCAGATTCAGACATGCTAGCAGGAAACAGATCTTTGGTTTCAAAGAAAGAGGCAGAGGCTGCAATGGCTGCAGCAGGTAAGAGAAAGATGGCTGCCCCAGGAAACTCCTCCAGCCATTGCATGCCAGCAATGGAAGAAAATCTGGTCAATCTTGATATTACAGAAGTTAAGAAGAATGTATCATCTCCATGGACAGCCTAATCTGCAGATTTTTGGAAGCTCAGCTCCCCATGAAAGATCTGCATATACTAGCCAGAAATTTCCTCAGTGCTTGCTTAAGGTTATTTCATAGCTGTTTTTGCTAATGAATCTAATAGAAATGAGGTCTTTGGGGGAGGTCCATATTTTTTCAGAAATGCAGGTTTCTTAATAAAACACTAGCACCTGAGTTTCAAACCCAATGAGGAAATCCCAACTAGAGCCATGGTATGGATCAGAGTCTCAGACCATACACCTTACCATAGGAGTTTTGGTCCAAATATTCTTTTGAGTCCATAGCCAACTCCTGATGAAAGGCAATGAATAGTTATACATCAAGATCTTTCCATGGCAAAGGCCTCTCCAGCTACACAAGAATTTGTGTAAAGCTGAATTTAACAAAGCTGCTTCTGAAAAGAATCACCGAAAGCAGGGAAGTGGAATGGGACCAACCCCCGGAATTTGAAAGTATCTCATTCAAGTGTAGGGGATGCAAAAAATAAGTCCGTCTAATCAGGGAATATCCTGCATTCACCAAAATCCAGCATGCAACCAAAGGAACAGCAGGCAAAGAAAAAGGGATGTAATGGCTTCATCAAACCCAAAAGGAAGAACATTATCAGGAACAAGACTGAAATCTGAAGGTACAAAAAGCGGCCAAGAAAGTAAAAAAGACACCAGGAAGATAGTAGAAGACACTAAAGAAATAGAAACTGTTCAAGAAACCCAATCTCAAGGGAAGCAACAAGGGAAAACTGAGAATCTTATGGAAGGATGCGACTTTAAAGGAGATCTGGAAAAGTTGATGGAAGAGCATAGCTCATATTCTGAAGGAGACAAGAAGAACAGAAGCAATCTACCCCAGATGTATACAAGACTTGGCCCTTGGAATGAATAAAAAGGAAAACCAAAAGAAGATGGCAGAACTTACGAAGGATTCAAGCTTAGATCAAGGAGGGAAGAATCCACCATCAATACATACGAGCAATGACATGAGAAGGGTGACAACACAAACATCAAGGTAGGAAGGCCTAACAAACATGATTTTCTTCATCATGCTGCTAAGGCAGATATTGTGGCAGGGAATCAATCCCAACTAAAAGATATTTTGGCAAGCACCGAGGGTCCTAAGCCTTCTCTATGAAGTTAATATTGGGAATATCATAGGCCTTACTGCTTGTATTACCCCCAACAATATTTTTCTGATTCTTTTTACTTTCACAGTGAACAGCTTGCAACCTTTTGAATCTTTGATCACCAAGACCCTAATATGGGAAAGGTGAGCGCATATGGTGAAGGGATCAGAAAGATATTATAGTAAAATACTTGTTGGCAGCAAGCCGCACAACTCAATATTGCATTCTTTTACAAAATCTGTACTAATCAAATACTTATTTTAGCACCGAGCCTTCCAAATTATAAACTGATAACTGAAAATAACTACAGCTAGTTCTAGCAGCAAGCCATCCAGAACAAATTACAAATACTAAATCTAGCAGAGAACTGCATAGATTATCGTTGGAAATAGTAAGCTAGAAATTAAAAATATTCTTCTAATGTCGTTGTGGCATAACCATCCAAACTTACATGGAAAATCATCAACAGTTCTAATATTTCTGGCGGTAAACCGCACAAAAATTTACAACGAACATATTATTTCAATGATCTAAAATACTGAATTGCAACTGCAGACATATCACTGAGATAATTACCAGAAAATAGCAATATTTTGTAAGATCAGAAATATAAATCATACCAAATATTTGCAACTTGGAACAGCTGCCTTTGAAGGTGTACGGGAGGCTGCATCATAATCTATTAGCAGCTTTTAAAAGGCTGCAAACCTCCCTAGAGCTGTACAGCAGCCCCTTCATACAATCAAAGAGATATTAAAACTACCTCTTCAATTGAATCGCCCCCTTTCTCATTAGTACAGCAGCTCTTTTAACAAACATATTAATATATCCCCAAAAGGTGAATCACTGCCTCATTAACAAGGTACAGCAGCCTAAATAACATTAATATGGTGCAACCAGGTAAGAATGCATAGCTGCAAACCCTTTTTTACATTAATAAAGGCCGCAAACTCATAAATAGAAGGTATGGCAGCACATAAAATAACAATAATAAATACTAATCAGATTTGCTAGACAAACAAATGATCATGAAACTCTTATCCATAATGAAAACTTCTCTTAAAAACTCAAATCAGAAACACACACCAAAAACAACTGAAAATGCTTCTGAACAATCAGCTCATTGGTAATCCCTTAATAGAATTACTCAAATGAATAGAAGAGTTTTCATCTTCGAATCCATTCTTTGCCGAAGGGACTTCGTCCTAGGGCAAAAAAGATGAACGATATTCAATCTCAAGAGAAATAAATTTGATAATAAGAATTGGTAAGCCTCTCATTCCTCAACTCCTTATATAAGCTTTTCGAAGAAAAATAATATTGTTTTCTTTTTTTCTCTATTTCCCTTCAAACTTGATTTTGGAAAAGTGACTAGAAGAACCTTTATAAAATACGCCACTTTTTGAACCCCATTCCTAGCACCACTTTTGGTCCCTATTTTAAAAGTCTTCTTAATAAGTAAACATAAGTTGTCTTTTAATGAATATAACTTAAAGTTACTTTTTTGACAACTAAAGTTAAATTATTAAATTATTTCAATAGCTCCCACCGAGAGAAGGCTTCTTAGAAGACTCTAAGACAAATATCATCCTAATATTTTTTTGCTATAGGAGACAGCTGAATTTATCTTAGAATAAGAATTTCAACCCACATCTTGGAGAGAGGTGGGAGATGATATCTATGAAAGCATAGGGAACTGCAAAAGACCTAGCCATTCTATGGAATCCTCAAGAGCTAAAAACTGAGGAACTCCACTCCTCAGCAATGGCTTGCCTGCGAGGTCCATATTTGAAGTTTTAAACTCTACCCTTAATTACTCCTCAGCAATGGCTTGCCTGCCATGCCCAATGTTGGAACTCGAACCTTTATTTCTTTCTCCATCAATGTCCATGGTCCACATAAAATCATGGCAAGGAAGGATGCTGGTCCCAAATCCAATAGTTGATTCATACCCAAGAAGGAGCCAAGTGGATTGTTGTTGGAGACTTCAATACTAGCATAGACTCTTCAAAGGAGGAACGTTGAACTCTCAAGAGAATGATAGCTTGGCAACTTAATTGAAGAAGCAATTCTCTAGGATCTCAAACCACAAAAAGGTTGGTTCACTTGGAAAAAAAAGGAGCAGCCCGCATTGCAGCCAAGATAGATTTCTCACATCCACTAGCTGGCTGGACAAGGATTGGGTCTATAATTCAAATGTTATTATCAAATTGGGATTTAACAAATGGCCTATCTCTCTGGATATTGAAGAACACTTCCCTCACAAGATCTCCTTCAGATCTGAAATGATGTTGTTTGAACACCTAGATCTACAAAGAATCATCACTGACTCGTAAACATGCTCCCATGTAAAGGTATGGCTCTAAAATGTTTCTATTTTTGCATAAACTTAAAAACCTAAAATTTAGGTTAAAAGAATGCAATCAAAAATGTCTTTAAAAACCTCCATCTAAAAAGCATAGGAAAAAAAGAGATGAATGAGATTCATTGAGCCATCTCTAAGTGTGGCCTTAATGACTATCTAAGCACTCAGTAAAAGGAACTGACCCTCCGACTCGAGGACCTCTATAACAAGTAATGTATCTATTGGAAACATAAATATAGAATTAAGAGGTTCAAGGAGACAGAAACACTAAGTTCTTTCACCTATCCCATAAGATGAGAGAGCAAAGAAACAATATCATGAGAATAGAGGCTCAAGATGGTCAGAATCTGAGCACTCAAGAAAAGGAACTAGCCCTCCAACTTGAAATCCTCTATAATAAATAAGAAATCTATTGGAAACAGAAATCTAGAAATAAATGGTTGAAGGAGATAGAAACACTAAGTTCTTTCACCTATCCTATACATTGAGAAGCAAAGATGCAATATTGTAATACTAGAGGCTCAGGATGGTCAGATTTTAGAGAAGACTAAGGAGACTAAGTAGGCCCTTATTTCATATTGGAGTTATAGGCTCACTGAGGAAAATGATAGCAAAAGGGAGCAAAATATTTTCCTCCAAACATCCTGAAGCTTATAAACAGAGTTAGGAATGAGTCTATCATGACAGAAATCACAAAAGATGAAGTTAAATCTACCTTGTTTGACATGGCAGGGGAGGGGACAATGCACGAAGTGCTAATCAATTCTGCCCCTCTTATTCCAAAGGTTTTGGGATTGTTGGGAGAGGAATTATGACATGTTGTAAAGGAATTCAAGGAGTCCAAATCAATCCTCGAAGCTCTAAACTCTACTTCCTTTCGTTCTCATTCTGAAGCTTAAGGAACCCAATAGACCAGAGAATTGTTTCCCTATTTCTCTCCAATACAATGTTTAAGGGTATCTAAAAAGTGTTTGCAAACAAGTTGAAACAAATCCTTCAAGATATTGTATCTGAAAAGCAAGGATGTTTTGTTTAGGGAAGACAGATAACAGATGGGATTGTCTCCATTCATGAAGTTATTCATTCCCTAGCCATTAATAAAAGGAAACAGATTTTGATAAAGCTTGACAATTGACATAGAAGGCCTATGGCAAGGTTGGTCTTTCTTGGATAGGGTTCTGAACAACTTTGTGTTTGGAAAAGAATGGAGGGATTGGGTGAAAAGTGATTAGATGACCCCCAATTTTTCCTTGATGGTTAATAGTTCAGTTAGGGTTTCTTTAGTATCTCCAGAGGCCTAAGACAAGGTTACCCCCTCTCCCCTTACATCTTTATCATTATGGTGGTGGCCTTAGGTAGGCAACTTAGTCACTTCAACTTGAAAAGGAGATTTACTAGTTTAAAGGACTCTTCAAATGGGAAGGTCTTCACCCTTCAACAATTTATGGATGACACCCTGCTTTTTGCTCAACCCTCTCTGCATAGTGTTAAAGACCTAAAGGACTTGCTTAGGGATTATAAAAAAGCTTCTAGTCAAAAGATTAAATCTAGCAAATTCAAAATCTCTTTCATTAATGTTTAAAAACTGGAACAGAATTCCCTCGATAGATTTTTATCCTTTGAGAAAGGTGAAATTCCTAGCTCCTCCTTGGGTTTCCCCCTTTGCTCAAGTCACAGTCAGAAAGATACATGGGATCCCATCCTACAAAAGTTCAAGAATGCAAGTTGAAAGGGGAAACCTCTCCTTGACAAGAAGACTAGCTCTTCTCAAGTCTGTCCTTCAATCTATGCCAATATACCAGTTCTCCTTGCTCACTGCTCCAAAAAGCATTGTCTCCAAGATAAAAATTCATAAGATCTTTCTTTTGGCAAGGAAATAGGAGTCTACTAAGTTCCTCTTGTTGGCATGGACCAAAGATTGTGAGTGTCTCAACAATGGTGGAGTCAGGATTACAAAAAACAATGTCTTCAATTAGGCCTTGGTGACAAAATTGGCTTGGAGATTCTTGAAAGAAAATTTTGGAACTTGGTGTAGTATCCTCAAAGTTAAGGAACTAGACCATAGCAAATTGACTCACCTTCTCACCATCAAGGTTCTCCATAAAGGCTCCATTGTTTGGGAAAGCTTGAAGCTTGTATGTGAGATAATATCTAGTCACGTCTTTTGGTTCTTTTAAAATGGCAAGAAAGTGGTCCTTTGAAGGGATGCTTGACTTTTGGATAAGTAGCCTTAAGGACAGATCCAAGCTTTTGAAAACCTTCAACAAGAAGCCCCCACTATTTGGGGAGATAAGATCAAAGTCTACTAGGAGGAGCACATTGTTTGGTTTCCCCTTTAGATCTTGGAAGGTGTTCCAAAGATAATACAGGTGTTGAAGATGAAGCATCCAAACAACTCAACTCTCTTCTCTTGAATTTTAGGCCAGGTTGGAGTAATGAAGATGATGTACTGGTCTAGAACCGAAAAGAAAGCGATTACTACAGAGTCAAAGATGGTTATGAGAAACTAACTACCAAAAGGAATATGATGAGCAAGACCTTTCCTTGGCTTAAAATTTGATCTTCCAAAACTTGACCTATTTCTTTGAATAGCTTGTCATAACAAGATTCTTTCTTGGGTTTAATTCGTTAAAAGGGGCTTTCAGACCTATTTCTTTGAATAGCTTGTCATAACAAGATTCTTTCTTGGGTTCAATTCGTTAAAAGGGGCTTTCAAGTGATATTTGGTGTTATTTCCTATTCTCATCTAACAACTTATGGAGTTTTGGACAAACCCTTAGAGATCATCTAGAGGCCTCACAATGTCATTCCTTAGGGATCTTGAAAGAGTTGTGGAGCCTAGGTGAGAGCATGATAACCTAGAAATTTTGGTTTGAAAGAAATAACAAGATTTTTTATGAGACAACTAAAGCTAAGGAGCAAATATGGGAGAAGTTTGTCACAATTTATATTCCTAGCCTCTTTGTAATGATTGATGTTTAAGAATAAATAATGTAATCCACATGATGAGAATCCTAGGAGCTAATTGAAGCTCAAATGTTTGTTTGAGGAAAGTAAGCCAAAAGATACAAAAAGTGGAAAGGAGGAATCATGGCACCCGTGCCCTCAAAGATGGTTCAAAAAAAACTTTGATGGCACCTCCAAATTGAATCCAAGAGAATTGGAAGCAAGAGCTGGTATGAGGGGATCATGAAGGTAAGGTTATTTGTCTCAATACCCTTAACTACACCAACATCAATAAACATTTCAAAAGCTAAGGTCTCATTTTGGGCTTAATTCTAGTCATTAATTCTAAAAGTCAAAAGATCATGATTGAAGGTGACTCCAAGATCATGATAAATGGTCTGATTTTTGGACAAGGTCCCAACTAGTGAATATAAAAGTTGCTCAAGGAGGCGGCCTCTCTTATATTGAAACTTGAGGAAGTAAAGTATCATCATATTTGCAAAGGTAGGAACAATGCAGCTAATTAGCTCACCAAACTAAGCCTCTCTTGGTTATGGCAACTTCAAAGTTACCATCTATGTTACCAAATTGGCATATCTATAGGGCACTTCCAAGCACAAAATGTCTTGAAATCCAATCCTAGTTTGAATCAACTACAGATTTCACCAAGTTACGTGTTTTTTCCCACCGAAAGAAATTTTGATTTTATCTTGTTAAACTTGACCTCCGGTGCCTACAAGACATTTCTAAAGCGAATCTCAAACGATTCCAAAGGCGGATAAGTTTTTTCAAATGGTCTTTTTAACTTTTTGGACCAAGAAATTCCCTAAACGGCAATATTTTTGTTATATTGTCACTTTTCGACGCCATAGGAGGGAAGAACAATTGCAGACAACGACAGATGGGATTTATTTCCTTTTAACATCTTGCAGCTGCTCAAATGCAATTCAGGAGTTTTATATCTGGTTACAGTCCTTACGGGTTTTAAATCTGGTTGTGGTCCTCAGGAGTGTAACAACTAATGACTAAGATCCCTAGCGTTGTTGGGAGTCAAGTGTCCATGTGCCTCTGATGCTTCTCAGCCTGTGTGCTGGTCTTTGACACCTTTTCTCCTCTCTCTCTCTCTCTCTCTCTCTCTCTCTCTCTCTCTCAATCCATCTAGTTTCTTCCTATTGCTGATGTACCCCTCCTTGGTTGTCTTCCATATTCCTTTCCATTTCATCTTTCTTTGACGCTTATGGCAGATTGATCCTTCCCCCATCATCTCAAGATGACAATATTTTTGTGGCACCTGACTTAAACCTCCCTCTTGCTGAGGATGCACCTCTCTTTGGCTTGCTTCCATATTCCTTTCCATTTTGTCTTTCTTTCACTCTTGTGGCAGATTGCTTGTTCCCCCATCATCTCAAGATGACAATATTTTGTGGCACCTGATTTAAACCTCCCTCTGGCTGATCCTCAGCCTGAGGAAGTTTCCTCTCTGACTGCCACACCGCAGTCTCTTCCTCTGGGCTCCTGCAGAAGTCGCGATAATCACCACAAACCCAATGCTAGCAGTGATGTTTTAAGGAATGACAGGAAAGGCACCCACAATGGGCTCAACCACAGAGCTTCCTATCCTGAATTGAAGACTCCTGGCGCTCCTAAAAGCTGTACAGGTAAAAGGAAAGCAGTTTTTTCCGAGTGTTGCCTCACTGAGAAACAACCTTTGTGGTACAAAAAAAATGGCAGGAACAGGGTTTCTCCAACCAAAAGTTCTGCCCCAGCACCTCTTGCAGAGAATATTGCTGAGGACCTAGCCAACTTGTTACAAAGTCTAACTGGCATGAACAGGAATCTGATTCTTATATTTCATAAAGTTCAACATGGTCAGCCTTCAATCCAAAACCTTCTTAGCTTTATCCATAAACTATTGGAATCCACTGATGGCCGTTTGTTCCATCTGGAACAAGAATGCTCTGACGAAGATAATTCTACCATTCATAACAACAAAAGGGTTTCAAGACAAAAGCACTATAATTATGAGAGGTAGAATTAAGATCCCAGATTGGTTTGCAATGCAGCCTAGATATCTTTGTCAGAGCATTCTCATTCCCCACAGTGCCATTGTTCTAATGGAATGAATTGCCCTATCAACAACCATTCAGTTCCTGCAATAATGGCTTAGATGCTTTGCCTCACTCATCTCCCTGCCAAGATTCAGTTCCAGCATTAATACATTATCTGTCCTTGGAAACTGCAAACACTCTCCATCATCCTATTCCACTTAAACTAGCCAGCTAATTTTTGCTCTGTGACAAGCCTTCGAGCCCCCAACTCAAACTCTGCACCCCTTTCCACAATAATGTGCAATAATAGGCCTTCTGAGGAAACTGAAATCCATACTACCAGCTACTCCCAACCCGATGAAACCATCACATCTCAACCTAGACAATATCAATGATAATCTTGATTGTTTTCTAAAAGTTGCAGAGCTCCAAACCACTCAACAAAGTTATGTCCATGAAACCTCAAGCCTGCTAGTTAACAACATCCAAGGCATCAAAGAAAACCAGAGAGCTATCATTAATTGCCTCAGTAAGGGCTAGAAATCATCTGCACACTGCTGTCAGCGCGTGCTCAGCCATATGCAGGTAGCAAAGCAAATAACTAGCAGCTTCAACAGTTTCACACCCTCAAAAGGACTCCTATCTCAAAATACTTCAACAAAGTTGACAACTCTCTGGAACCATGGAAGGCACAGCCTCAAGCCCAAAACGAGGGGCCTGTGAGATGGGTTTGGAACATGAAGAGCATCTTACAGCTAAACCTCACAACAGGAAGCACCATTGTGATATAAATGGAAACACTGGGTGAAGCTAAGAGTTCTTCTCCTAGTCATATGTAGTTGGTAACTATGTAAACAATCGATGTATGATTTTGTAACAGCAAGCTGCAAAAGTAAATCTACATGGTGTTGGCGTTACAATTCGCACCTCTGGAGTGTGTATTGGCAATGGACAGCTATGCACAGTATTAACTGCTCTTCAAATTAGGAGGGGGAAGCTCCCTCTTTTGCTGATATGCATAAAAAGTAAAGTATTCTAAATTCCTATCTTTTTGACTCAGCTGGTAGAGGCACAAGGTTATAAAACCAAGAACATTGCAGCTAAGGTTTTCTCTGGTTTTGCAGATCTTAACTACAACTTGGCTAACGCTAAAACTATCGTATTTCCTCAAGAAAAACAAAGCATGAGGACTTAGGAGCAAGTAGGAATGGTTGACAATAAACTTTATATCAGGATTCCCAAGGAGGTGGAACACCAATCCGAGGTGTAGCCTGAAATGAAGGTTATTGGAAACAACATCAAACAGCAAGCTAGTTCTCAAGATTACCAAGGAGGTGGAACACCTATCCGAGATGTAGGCTGAAACTAGATTACTAGAAACGAACACTAAACGACAATCTTTATTTCTAAATTCCCAAGGAGGTGGAACACCTATCCGAGGTGTAGATATGAAAGAAAGACTATTATAAACAACATCAAATGATAAACTTTATTTCTAAATTCTCAAGGAGGTAGAACACCTATCTGAGGTGTTGATATGAAAGAAAGATTTTTCGGAAAAAGCAACAGGGGCATCAGGGGCTTCAGGGGCTATTTTCTCGGAAAACTCTGGCATATGGGTTTTGTGGCTGCCAATGTGTTGATCAAACCCAGATTCTTCGTTTTTTGAAAAGTTGACTTCTTCACCAGCATGCAAAAAAATCTTCGGAAAAAAGCATAGTACTTCAAAAAGTGAGAAGTATCAAGGCAATTTTCTCGAAAAAATATGGAACATGGGTTTTGTAGAGAACTTTGTGCTCAACGAACCCAGATGACCAAAATTGTGAAAAATCGCCGTTTACTTTGACATGCAAGAGAAAACCTAAGACAAGGATAGAAGAAATGTGAGGGAGAGATGATAGAAATTATTTTTTGCCTCTGTCAATCTTCAAGAAAATTGCCTTCTTCTACCCAATCTAATGAAGTCTGCCAAGCATGTGCTGAAAAGATAGAATCTGAAAAATTATCCTTCTGAGCAATCTAGACCTAGAACTGTGAAGAACATTGAAAAATATCACCTGTAGCGCCTTCAGATCTTGCTTGCACGAGAAAATATGTGTTTTCCTTCAACTGTGATGAAGAAAATAGGCGCTCAAGTGCTTTAATGAATAAATTTCATGAATTAAGGCGTCACCTTCAATTAAATCCTTAATTTAGGATGAAATAACCTCATTGGACCTCAATTCAGTTAACTGAATGAAGATAAAACCCTAAAATGGGCACCACTCAACATGCAAAGAAGAAATATGCCACATGCAAGAAAAATGGAGTCATTTGCAGTTCGATTTGGAGGTGAGACTGAAGTTTTATTATTATTTTAATTCAGTTCAAAAATCCCTCCATTATAGGGCAGCCAAAGCATGCAACTTAAATTCAAAAACCTTCACAAGTCAAAGTTTGACTTTAGGTGCCAACTCTCCAAACTAAGAAACTTTTTCGAAGTTTCCTATTTTTAGCCTTTGCAAACATCACCAAAGCCTCTGTTTGATCATTGATTCTAAGTGACTAACAAATCCAATAGACTGGCTGACAGTTTCGTTGAAGAATAGGATCAAAACTGACAAGGAGCTTCTTGAGGTTGCAAACCCTGATTCTAACTTCTAAGCCATGAAAATTTTGGGCGCCCTTGGCCTCCAAGGGCGCTTTTTCTCATTAGACTTAGTCAAATTTTTATGCATTTTCATCATTTTGAACTTGATTTCCACCTCCCTTCATCTTGCATTTCCCGACATTTGACAAATCTCCTAAGCTGGCTGACAGGTCCACTGCGGAGCTAGATCAATTATGTACATGATCTCCTAGAGGGCACAAACCCCAAAACCTTCATCTAGCAAGTCAAAAACTTGAGCGCCCCTGGCTTCCAAGGGTGCTTTTACTTCCAGACAACCATTTTTGCAACGTGTTGATTCTTCATTCAATCTCCGGCTACCAAGTATTGACAAGTCTTTTGATCAGACTAAGATATGCAATGGAAGGCTAGGGGAATTTCACACAAGATGAACATTTGAGCAAACACTAATAATTGCATTTGAGGGCTCAAAACCCTAGGCGCCCCTGGCTAGCAAGGGCTCTTTTTGCTCTGAACTCACATTTTGTCCATGACAAAAAACATTATGTTTGACTCCTAATTCCGACAATTTGGCAACTCAGATTCATCCGCTAACGGACTCGTTGCGAAGCCTAATCAAGTCTGAGACAAACATCCTAGGTGTCATTTGATCAAAAAGTTACAATAGGTGCCTTAAAAGTTTGCGCGCCCCTGGCTAGCAGGGTCGCTTTCCTCCACCAGTGTTAGTCAAATTTTGACTAATTTCATTTCCTCCGTTCTTCATTCGATCTTCAAATTTGGGCGTTAGACAAGCCCCGTGATCTTGCTATTGGATTCATCGTGAAGCTAACAAGATGTTGGATGATGAGTTGGGGAAGATGACTCTTGAAAACCATATCTGGATGCCCAAAATGATGGGCGCCCCTGGCCAGCAGGGGCACTTTTGCCTTGATACATTCCAATTCATCCTCCGTTTTACATGTCCATTCGATCAACAGCTGTTGTCGTTTGATAAGTCCTGCGAATTGGCTAACAGATCCATTGCAAAGTTGGGCTGAAGCTGAGAAGATCATCTGGAGATAGTTAATGCAAAAACTAACATCTGATGCCTTGAATTCTTGGGAGCCCCTGGCCTACAGGGCTCACTTTTGTCCACTAGAGTTAATCAAATTTTGACTAATTTCATCTCCCTCATTCTCCTCCGTTCTTCGTTTGATCTTCAAATTCGGGTGTTAGACAAATCTTCTAGACTGGTTGGCTAGCTCATCGCGAAGTTGACACGATTCCGGAGAAGACCTCTTGGAAGTGACAAATCCCGAAAAGTTGATTTGGGCCCTTGAAACCTAGGGTGCCCCTGGCTAGCAGGTGCTCCTTTATTTCCAGACTTGAAAAAATTTCGATGATTTTCACCACTTCGAAAAACCCCTCCATCGCGAAGCATTGTACATCTTTCGCCATAGAATCTTCGCTGATGCATTTGAGGCTTAGTTTTCGACACCTTGTATCCGGCCATCTGCCATTGTTGACCTCAGAGGTCTTAACTTTTCTCCTGAAAAAAAGTGAAAACAACCCACCAAACTTAAACTAAGTTTTTCTTGATTCCGACTTCACCACTATGATCATGAAGTGAAAGAAGCCAATCAAAATAATTTTCAGTTAATTCTAGCAAGATCCTATTTTTTAGGGTTTTCCCTAAAAATAGGGGCCCAAAAACCCTAATTTTCAAAATTTTCAAATTTTGCCAGTATCTTCTAGATAATAAACCCACAAAAAGCCCATACTTTGTTTGACCAAAAACTGACTTTTGTCGACAATTTCACAAGATTTAGACCATTTTAATCAAAATGCCTTAATGAAGCAAAAATTTCGTTTTGGGTACAACACATGGTTTTTCAAGCTTACTTGAAAATGTTCTTTATCCAAATGTCATGGGTGCTTTTGAAATGATCATCCTCAAAAAGCATCATGCTAGCTTGCAGAATTCCATAACCTACAAGTTTATTGAATATGGATACCTTTTGTTTTTATCAAAAAATTAGAGAAAACTACCATAGGCATAGACTAATCAATGTCTAATTCACAAAGTTAGTAGATGGCCTTGACTACCAATTTCAAACTATGCTCTTCAAATCTAGACTGCAACTGCACAGGTACAGAGATAAAATTTATATATTATACTATTAATGCAAAGTTGGATCACCTTGACATTAACAATTATAACTTTTTCACTTAAGAGTTGATATCGAATTCTCAATCGAATATTTGCAATAGCAGTTAGACCATATAGAATATTGTATGATAAAAATTGCCAAACATTTTGTATTTTGGGAGATAAAACAATATGTATATGTTGTTGGACTGTAGGTCAAAATGTCTTTGCCAAGATATTAATAATATATACCTGAGAGATCACCTGTCCACACCATGCATCTCATCCAAAAGCATTCCCTATCATCCATTTCCATATGCTAAAATTAAAGCAAAGGGTGCAGTAGTGATCTCTTTGAACAAATAGTATTGTTGGGAAAGGTGTGTTGTACACCTTGCATAATAACTGGTATAGATATCTTAAATACATTTACCGAAAAAATGCTGAAGAGATATCAACTTATAGTTATTTTAGTTATTTATTTTACTTTAGAGTCATTTAAAAAGTATTTATTATATTTAAATTATTTTTGTTCTAAGAGCTATTTTTATTTACCTAAAACTTATTTTATTTACTAAAGAGTTGTTATATGTTATTTTATTACTTAAGAGTTATTTTATAGTTATTTTATTCACTTAAAACTTATTTCATATTGCTTTAGAACTATTTAAGAGTTATTTTATTTTTATTTATTTTGGCATTATTTTATAGTGTTTTTTGTTTGAAAAGATGTGGGCTGTGTTTTAGTATAGATATCTTAAATACATCTATTCTAAGATGCTATTTGATATACTTAGAGTTATTTTGTTTTATTTTAGAACTATCTATTTTATTTTATTTATATTGTTTATCTTATTTACTTATTTATTTATTTATTTATTTATTTATTTATTTATTACTTTGAAAAGTGTAATAAATATTGTATACTTATATGTTACTTCTTAATAGTTTTAATTTTACAGCTTTTGATTTCATTTTTGTTTTTAAGATATATCGGTTGCGTTTTGGTTTTATGTTACACAATAACGACGTGAAACTCCTTGATGCCACTATGGAGTGGCTCTTAGCGTAATAATAATGTTAATAATGTAAAAATAAATAATCTATTTGTGGTTCATCTTAGAGATGTCGATACCACATGGGTTAGGCATTCTTGGGGACACTTGTTTGATGTATGAGACATTGGTATAATATTTGATATGGGTGTCACATTGAAAAAATGTTTATTATTGTAAATCACTAAGTACCAAATATTTAATGTGGGGTCATGGTTTAGTGAGCTCATAGTTTTGAGGCACATGGTTTATAATGCCATTTCAAAGCAAGCACACGAGTGTTTGTTGAGGTCCGTTAAAGTAACCTTTGACTTGTTGGTTAAAGTTGGATTGACCATCTATTGTAGATCGCATACATGATTACAAGAAGCATGGATAGGGATGTGTGGATACATGGTTCTCATTTCCTTGTTCACATGGAGTGCAATTGAGTTGATGCTTCAATAGCTTTGCATGTAGACTCTACATGTGTATTGTAATCTTGTTCTTAAAATAATACATGAGTTGTGTAGGTACTTTCAGAGGATAGGTTTTTCCCTTGTGAGGGCTGTCCCAAGGTACATCTAGTGTTATCTTGGTTATTCTTTTGCATTGTAAATTCTGAATACTTGTTTTCCATTGTTTCTCCATGAGAATTATGTGGAAATGTGTAATGTCCACTTTTCCTGAGCAGTGGTCAAATGCAATGATAGCCTACCAACTGGTCCCTATAAGCTAACAGGGTGTTTAGAGGACCCTTTTGAGGGTGTTCCTTGGTTCTTTAGCAGACCCTTTGGTACTTATTGCAGTTTTCTCCAACTTAGTGTCCCAATTTATTTGTGGTGCACCTTTCGGAGGCTATTCAAGACACTTTGATGCACACTTACTATTTTTAGTAAGTCACTGGTATGGTCAATGGGCAGAGTTTCTATATTTGGCATGGTAGCATAATTATATCCTGGAGTTACATTGGTCAATATTAGTCCTATGTAGTTAATATTAATAACATCAAATAATAAAGTTAAATTGAGTGATTTAACTTTATGCGTTATTAAAGTATAATAAAAGGGGACTTTATATTTAAAGGGGATATAAGTGATTTTAATGTGCACTCTATATTATAAAGTTAAGTGCCAATATTTTAGAGATATAAGTGATATGAGAGTCATAATTAAGTTGTGCATCATAATTAAAAGGGAAATGAAAAATAAATTAAGTGAAATGAGAGTCAAATGCAAATTGAAGATTCTAAAAGGGCATTTGAAGCTCATTTTGCATGTTCATGATTATTATTCTTGATTGGAGAAATTTGGAGAAGAGCTTCAACAAGGGTTTGCTGGTAGTTTGAAGATTCAAGCTTTCTTGAGATCAAAAACCCTCAGAGAGGACAATGTCTACAGGTGTGGAAGATCACCCAAGGGCATTCTGAGAGATAATCTTATTCAGAGGTTATCATAGAGCTTCATCAGTTTCTTGGAGATCATCCTTCAAGGTTTTACAGAGCTTTCAAGAAGAGAAATTGTAATCCGGGTATGAATGCTTTCAACGAAATTTCATGGCATTAATTAATCTGATATAATAATATATTTGTGCTTCAGCATTTCTTTGTTCTGCAATTTTATGCATTATCTGGCAATTTGTTCAAAAAACTACAAAACCAAAACAAACAGAAACAGCAGAAATCAGTCAGCAAATATCCTATCAGGGGTGGGATATTTCAGTGGTATCAAAGTGGTTTCCTGCCATCTTGTGTTGGAAATAAATTTTCATGAGTAAAAAGAAGATTCTCATAATACTTATAATCTGAAGAATATATTTGGAGACTTGAAGATTTCAAGTTGATTAAGGGTTTCAAATTTGCCGAACAGATATATATGATTAATGCAGAAGATTTCAAGGAAATTGAGGGCTTGAATATTATATCGCTGGAATTTATATCTGTCAGAAAATGTTCTTACGAAGAGTCGATTTATTAAACTCCTAACCATTAGAAAGGACGATCCATGTTAGACGGGTCATCAAAGTCTGCAGGTATAAATAAAGAATCAAAGCTTTTTGAGATATTGGGGAATCGAAGCCTGTGAGTTCGAATATATTTCAAATAGTGATGATTTTATAATGGATACAATATCTCAGCTTATATTCGATGTGCATATTGTAAGGCTCGGTTCATTATTGTAAACATTATCAGCCTTAGGGGAATCGATCATAAAAGCACCATTCATCAGGACTTCCGCCAACTATCTGAGAAGATAGATATTTTGGATTCGAGAATTTATTCATGAGATCATGGGTTTTCAGGAGTCGGGAGTTGCTTGTATTCGTATCTTCCGATAGGTAAATTGAAGACTAAGGGAAACATGCCAGTCCTTTTAATATTCAAAACTGCCAAAATTCAGGAGTTGTGAGAATTATAACAGCCGCTATAACTATCAGATGGAGTTCGTGGCATTTCCTTCATTATATGAGTGCTTACTGCTTAGTTACATCCACCAGTTTGTATAAGACAAAATCAAGGAGTCAGAAAAGACAAATAGGGACTGAATTTTCAAAGGGGCCGATGGTTTGATTTTTACTAGCGTTTCATTCTTGAAAGCACCGTATGAGTTTAAAGGAATTACAGGCAACGTGGAGGCAGGATTAATAAGTGATTTTGGACTGTAGTGGAGTCCTACGTGAGTATTAAAAAACAAATTTCAAGGCACTATAGACAAGCACAGACCACTCAACAGGCAAGCAAGTTGCTTCCAGACAAGGCACCGTATGAGTTTACAGGAATTACAGGCGACGTGGAAGCAGGATTAAGAAGTGATTTTGGACTGTAGTGGAGTCCTACGTGAGTACTAAAAAACAAATTTCAAGGCACTATAGACAAGCACAGACCACTCAACAGGCAAGCAAGTTGCTTCCAAACAAAGATAAATTTAAAATATCAAATGAGACAAACTATCGGGTCCTGCTTAGTAGTGTGCTCCATATTGATTGAAATCGATTTTCATCAAAGAGGAGCTGGGTTTTGTGAAATAGCCAACACATATGGCTGAAGCGCCATATTTTGAAGACAACGTGGCATTCTAAAGGAGTAAGTCAACCTAATATGCTATTGGTAATTGTTGTTACCTGTGCATGGGATTATGCTGGGAGCTGCGTGGACATTTTTGAGTGTTAGATGCTAAAGAAACTCATTCTTAGTTGTTGCTGGAATCAGTTTTAATGAAGGATTTTGTATCCCTTCTATCTGCTGTGTTAATTTCTGTACTACTGTAAGTACATTCTGGGCATGTAGATAAGCTTGTAACCATCTCTGAGCATATGCAATACATCCCATATAATCTTGTATTCAGATTACAGTAGTCGATTTACATTCTGGAGCTGTTTGTTATGAAAGATCACTCATAGTGAAAGCAATATTAAAGTCTGAAACTACTGTCTTAGCAATCTGCAATTCATTGTAACCCATTCTGGGCGTTAGAAGTGTTGCTACGTTAATTTCTGAGCACCATAATCTGAAGTACGGAGGCTGCAATCGCATTTGGGGAATATATCGTGGCTTATACCAGGTCTGTGATTAGTTGTCACTGCAACTTATAGCTGCTACACACACAAAATTCATTGTTGTAATGTTCCTGCTAGTTGCTGTTAGTTGTTGGTCTGAGAAAGAGCTTGAAAGAGTCTTAATTCTGTTCCTGACATGAGTGCAGTCAATATTAAATGCTGTTCAAATCCGAGTTTGAACTTGTGGTAATTGTTATGATATTTTTTTGTAACTATTGAGTAGGAATTATTGGTTCATTTAAACCCGTATACATCAAAAGTTGAAACTTTTCGGATCAGACCATCAGATTAGTTTGACAATTAGCAGTGTCAAACTGAGAAGGAAATCACAAAAAGGTGTTCAAATGGGGTAAAAGATGACTACAGAGAAGTCTATATCTGAGTTGTTAGCAGGATTCTCCGAACTTATGAGGGACCCAGACATCAAGGGGTATTGTATGACATTGTTAAAACCCAAACACAAGGGAGAGGCTGAAAATAAAATGTTAGAACCCAAGGCAAATGGAAATGAGGATTCCAGAGAAAAAATTCATAAGGGCAGCAAAAATGAGTTAAGGAAACAAAATCTTTGTTCTGTAAATTTTAATGATCAGATTAAGTGCACAGAAATTAATTCAAATTGAACACAATAACACAGCAGATACCCTGGGAAAACCCTCCACTTGAGGGAGAAAAACCCAGCAACAATATATCTCTTATATATTGAATCACAATAGAGTCTCCTTTACAATAGAGGCCAATTATAAGAGCCTGTCACATGTATTACAATCTAATGCAGCAGATTGAGATAAACTGATGATCACAGTCAGCAATATGTTGATCTCCTTCTTCAATGATGATCTCAGACTGCCTTAAGAGAACTCGCACACACAGAAAATGATATCTATCTTGAATGAACTCGAACTGGATATATATCGAACTTGAGAGAATAAGCGAACTGAATTGACTTGTAAACTTAATGATCACAATGAAGACCATCGTCTAATATATATACATCTTTGAGAGAAAGACGTGTCTCTTCCCAAACAGGTCGGCCACAAGCAAGAAGACGTCTTTCTTAAAAGTCGCGCCACTTGAACAAGGTCGGCCTTGTTAAGAAATCGCGCCTCTTCATTTAAAATATTTTTGCTTTAACAAATAGTGGTGTCTCTATAGAAAATCACGCCTCTTGAGATTCTATAAATTAAATAGCTTAGAGCTATCATTTAATTTATTCACCAAAGAAGATCACTGGAGTATTACTCCAGACGCTGTATGTAACATTAACATGTTCTACTTACAAGGGCCCTTGGGAGCTGAATCATCTATGCCCAAGTGAACAAATGAAGAAGCTAGAGGAGGAGCAAAAAGTCCTACCTTCTGGTGAGACAGCTGAGTTTGATTGTTCTATGTGTGATTCTAACATTGTCCCATTGTTTCTACACGAAGAAAGCATGGCATCATCCAGTGAAAAAGCTAAGAGGGATGATGATGATGACTCTGACTTTGGGATTAACACTGCCCTAGTTCCAAATCAGCTAGTAAGTAATGAGGTTGTCAAATCAGCAGCCTCTAGTATTCCATTTGAGCCATCCTATGAGGTTCATAACAGCAGTACATTTGACGAGGATGTGTGCACTGTTGATGGCACACATGATGATGTTTTCCAATCAGTTAATGATGGTGATTCAACATCCCATCATAGTGCTGATTACAAATCAGAAATTTTGTGTGGAAACAATATGTCTAAGGGGTCTCATCATTTGGCAGGGCAATTGAAGGTGAATGAAGGCATGATTGCTACAGCCATAGAACACTTTGATGTTGCTCTGCAGTTGATGGCAAACTGTTGTTGGAGGACTCCAGAAATACATGAGCACTTTGATGGTGGACTTTCCCTTGCAGAGTTTCAGGCACTCAAAGATGCATTGGGGGTAATGAAAACTAATTACCTATAGCTCTTATCTAACAGAGATCATATTCTCACGCTTGATGGTATCTATATGATGCACTAAAAGGGAAAGAGGAGGTTGATGAACTCACTCATGAGCTTGAGGTCACCATGGACTCCTTGATGAACACTCAAATGGCCCTTCAAGAGTTAGAGTCTCATATTAATGAGCTTACCGTGGAGTTGATCTTGGCACAGTTTTCATCACCTACAACTACAATTCAACTATCTATGGCAGCCATTGGTGATGAGCATACATCCACGGATTGTGGGAATGTGCATATTGAGGATGTGGAACATCCATTTCATTTACAGGTGCAGGTGACACCAATGGAATGAGTGCATTGGATGAGCATAACAGGGAACAGTATGTTGCAACAGGTGTTCCTGAAGATGAACCCATTTCAGATGATGCAGAGAATGTTATTGACACGTCTGTGATGAAGTGGTGGATTTTGCAGAGAGTAGTGCGATCGATTACAACGCTGTTCCATCTTCTTTACAGGAGGAATGCAAGGTGTCATCTAGTGGGGAAATTAGTTTCCATGCTGATATGTTTCCCTCTCCTAGAAGCAAATCAGAAATTTCATTTTATGCAACTGATTGTGATCAACAACCTAATGAGTCACAGGGATGGAAGGATCAGCTGAAGGTCACTAGAGATAAGGTTGATCAAACCCTATCTCGCTTTGATTGCACACATAAGTTTGTCGAATACCTCCTTTGATCAGTGGAATTCAAGGAGAGACGGTACGGGGTCTCGACGGGTACTTCTATTCGAAGCTTGCAGACTATCAGGCACACTTTCGAGGAAATAAAATCAAACTACCTCCATTTGCTTTCAGATAGAGACCTTGCCATCAGAGTTGCATAGAAGGTTTATAGAGTTGTTGCAAGGTTTGTCCATCACGATTTCAGTTGTGAGTCATCTTCTGGGGGTAGCAGTGATGTATGGAATCCACGTGACTATAGTGGCATTTTGTTGACGCAAGCAGGAGAGTTTCACCTTGATTGTGTGGTGAGGTGTGCTCACCATTTCTCTTTCAGCCCACACGTATTTGATTTGACTATGATGCATAAGGCATGCACACGTGTGGTGGACAGTTGGTATGAGGTATCTCCTCCTGCGGATGTGGAAAGCAAACCTAGCAGGTATTCAGAGTTGCCTCTATAGGATGATCATGCTTATAGGACACATGATATGAGGGTTGGTCTTGGCTGATGTGACATACCTGGTGTGGTTAAATTGGTACAGCAGGAGCTAGTTGGAGGCAGGAAGGGCAAATTCCAAATTTGTCCATGGGATCCAGATGGAGTATATTCGTGGAGAGATATGGTACCTGGAGTTTATTACAGTGTGTTGCTTCACCACTCTCAGTATGGTGAAGATTATGTTAGAGTAGTGTTGTGACCTTTTCACACATCACCCCATTCAAAATGGGGACCCCCTAATTTTTGCTCCGTTCCTCGTCTTTTGGCTTTGGTTTTGTCTCTCTCTCTCTCTTTCTGTCTCATTTTTGTTGTCTGCCTTTCTGGGGATGTGCCTGCCTTTGAGCTTAAACGTGAGATTTTGGCTAAGTCTAAGAATTAGGGTTGCGAATCTTCTGGTCAGTTTGAAGTCAAATGGGGTGAATAAACTAAAATCTGAGCTAGGCATTGCAGTCAGTAAGCTTCCAACAGGTTTCCAGCAAAATTTCACTACAACTTACTATTTTTAGTAAGTACCTAATTCGGGACATTTTCTCAACACTTTTGAAGTTCTGACCGTTACACTGCATCCAGAGCACGTCAAGTTGCTTGTCTGCAAATTTTGAGCTGAAACTAACAACTTTCTATTTTTAGCAAGCTCAACTTCAGGAGTTGATTTTAGGGTTTACATGCGAAGTTTTTCAATGCATGTCTGGAGAATATTTTTGGGTTTTCTGAGACCTACGCGATGATATAACATGCAAGATGAGATGATAACTTTCAGCACTTAGCCTTCGAAGGCTATTTTTAGGGTTTGCTTGTTGGAATTTTCTACGCATGTTTGGATATTCTTTGTGGGTTTTTCGAAAGCTTCACAGTGGTGTAACATGCAAACCAGGATCAGGACCTTTTTCAAGAGCTGTCTTTACAGGCTATTTTTAGGGTTTGCATGCAGGACTTTTTAGCGCATGTCAAGTTATTCTTTATGGGTTTTTCAAGAGCTATGCAGTGATGTGACATGCAAGCAGAGTTGATCACTTTTTCAGAGACTTACTATTTTTAGCAGGACCATTCCGGCAGCTGCCTAGCACCTCAGTATCACGAACAAAGTAAAGTGCAACAGAAACAGGGTCAAACAGAGATCGTTTGAGCAACATGAAAATCAGATTAGGGTTTCCAGCTTTGGGACCTGAAATGAGGGGTCAAATGCCAAAATTTTCGAAAGTCGGTGTATCCTACTACGATCAATATCTTTTGAGCTATCCACTGGTAAAATTTGAGGGCAATCGGAGCACTTACTATTTATAGTAAGCCACTTCTGAAACAGGCTATAAATAGTAAGTCAGCAGCAGGTGCCAGTGTGTACAGGCAAGTCATCCCATGAGGATCACACCAGTCAAATTTCAAGTTAGACGGAGTTGTGGAAGTCTCAAAATCAGGCAGTTGCTATAAATAGTAAAACACCTCCAGAAACATGCTATAAATAGCAAGTCAGCACGAGATGGCAGTGTGAACAAATCAACTTGGTCATGAAGATCCTATGGTTGAAATTTCAGATCAATCCAAGCTCCAGAGGTATGAAAATCAAAGGGCTTACCAAATATAGTAAAACAGGAGCAAGCAAACCAAAAAAATGCCTAAGTCTAATAAATTTCCTTCACCCCCTGTCAAATGCGCCCAAGGTGAAGTTGGCAGAAGGATGGAAAATTCTAAGTGTTGGCTTATTCTTGCTCCTACCCCTAAATGCGCCCATGTTAGGTGTGAAGTCAAGACAAGTTCTAAGGCGTTGGAAGTTAAATCCTCAGTATGCAAAATGTGCCCAAGGCAAGGTGAAGTTATGACATGGGCTAAGGCGTTAATTCCTCCTAGACATGCCAAATGCGCCCAAGTGAGCTAGGAAAAAGACAAAAGTGCTAGAAAATCCCACCTTGACATGTCAAATGCGCCCAAGTCCAAGATGAAGCTAAGGCATTTGCTTAGTGTTAATTCCTCCTCAATATGCTAAATGCGCCCAAGGGTATTGAAGGTGATGTGCTAAGTGTTCATGAAATTCCTCCACCCCAAGTGAAATGCGCCATGACTAGAGAATGAATGGGAGAGAAATATCAAAGGCAAAATGCTAAGTGTTCAAAATTCCTCCTAGACCCCCCTATATGCGCCCATGCTCATGGAGATAATAAAAATTTTATAAGGCACAAAATTCCACCTCTAGAGGAAAATACACCTAAGCTTGAGGGGATGATGAAATTCACTGAGGCATGGATAAAATCGACAAGGATGAGTCAGAATACTCCAGCTTCATGAGATTGAAGAATATTTTCAAGGCCAAGCAAGAAAATACGCCCAGAGATGAAGGATGAGAATAAATTTGATGGCAAAATATTTTTCTAAGGTTAAAATTCAAAAATTAAATGTAACCCTTCATTTGTAGACACATGAATTTGACGCTTTCTGAAGGGAATTTTCTTCTAGGTATCTGACATCTGCGACAAGGAATGGATTTTAAAATTTTCTACACCTCCCCAAGAATTTTGAGATGAAGATTTTTTGATGGGCACTTGATTGATGAATTTCCTAAGGGGAAAATTTTAAAATTTTCTAAGGCAAGGAATAAAAGATGTTGTTGAAGATAAAATGCCTTGACTAATGAATTTGAGGTTGATTGCCTAGATGAATTTGATCAAATTCTTCATGAGGATAATTTTCTCGAGCCAGAGATGGATGAAATCAAATGTCAGAGCCTCAACTAGTGAGATGAATTTCTTAAGGGGGATGCAGTTGAAGTTAATATTTTCAAAAGATAATTTAAAAATGCTACATACGCCAGATGCCAAGTGTTGCAGCTGCCTGAGGAGGGAAATTCGAATTCTTGCTAAAATTGGCCTCTTCTAGAAATCGACTTGGCTATAAGAATTGAATTGACTTTCATTTTCTTTATCAGTTGTTGAATTGCAAGCTAAAGAAGTTTGACTTGAAGTAAAAAGGATTGTAGTGTGAGAAAAGCTAAGTGTTGAAGCTGAAGTTGAGCTTTGAGGGTGAATAAATTTGAACCTGAGGCGTTGCTGAAGTGAAGTTGGTCGATTTTCTTCTAAGTGTTGAAGTTTTATTGCTGCAGTGAAGAGTTGAGGTTTGAAGTTGAGATACAGTGTTGCAACTTCTCATTTTCAAAAATCTGCTGACAGCCCCAATGAGATTTTATTTTTTTCTAAGTTAAATTGCTGATGACTATCTTTTGTTTTTGCAGAATGGTTGAAGCAAGAGCGACTGGCAAGGAGAACAATGCTGAATCCAGCAAGGCAAATGCATCCAGACAGGCTGTGATCAAGAAGCTGAGCAAGTCTTTCCTGTCGGAGTCGAAGTTTGCTTCAAAGTTGGGCAAGTTGGCTGATACGAACTTGGGTTCTTTCAATATGGAGGCTTTCAAATGTCGAATGATGGGAATTGGAGGCCATCGTCCTTCGATCACTTCTCACAATATTGTCAGGAGTGGACTATATGCAACTGTTGGTTTTCCACCAGCAATTCAGTGTCCGGAGCTAATCATGGAGTGTGCTAACTGCTACAATCCAGACCGAAGGACTATCACTTCATCAGATGGCAAGTTGTTCGCCAACCTCACGCCTACAGCTATTGGCAAGGCATTTGGAATTCCTTCACATGAGAAGATGATTTACAAGACGAGAGAATGTGCTGAGCGGACGTATGCTTCAACATTTGAAAGATGTGCTGATATGATTAACTCTCGTTGGATGAACAAGCCCAAGCCCACTCGCACAAAGTTGCCAAAGCAAATAATCTCAGAGGATTTGAAGCAGGAGTATTGTGATTTGATTATGATGCTCAACAAAGTTGGAGGTTGTCCTCAAGCGTTCATCTTTGAGCCGTGGATGTTCTATTATATCAACCTTGGCTGGAAGGCAAGGAGCATATTAATTGGGCGGTGTTGATCAATGATAATTTGCACGAGCAGCTCCGGAGTTTAAGAAGAACGAAGACATTTTATATGGGCTCATACATCGTCTACATGTTGGCTCGCATGACGAAGTACAAGGGAATATCATACAAGGAGCCTATTGGGTGTGGCTCTCAGCAGTTTAAGATTCATGAGGCTTGTCCGCAGCTGCACTTGACAAGCACATCCCATTACAAGAGAGTCAATGACGCCTTCACCATGCACATAATGAGATCACTGCAGCAAAGAACTCATCACAGGATCTCGAAGGAAGCTCAGGAGTTGATAGAAAGGTACGGGTGTTGGTTTATCCAGTTTCCAAAATTTACTTACATTAGGCTGCAAAGGTTTTCTTCATACCCGTATAGATTGCCCAAATACCCTACAAATAGGATCTTGATGTTAGAAATATCTAGGCAACTCATTGCCTGTGATAAGATTCACAAGAAAAAGAAGAAGGGAGGACTTGACTTCCCAGTCAACATGGGGAATTCAGACAAAGTGTGTCCTTCACTACAGGCAGCCAAGGAAGCTGAAAATGAGCTTCAGTTTTTCCACTTTTCTTATCACACCAGCAAGCAGCATTATGACCCCCACAGCAATATCAGATGGATACTATCAGAAAAGTTCAGGCATAAGGCAAATATTGAAGATTACTGGGCTGGTGCATTAGATGAGGCTGAAGTAAGAAGGATGTTTTCGAGACTACCTTTGAGCATGATCAGGGAGTGTGAGATTATTCCAGTACTAGACCAGGTGGACGAGGACATGAACGTTCTTCATCCAGATTATGAGGCAGTGAGGGATACACCACTCCCACTTCCAAATTGGTCAGAGTCAGAGATTGTCGATTTGGACACACTGTGCATACCAGTCCTGACATTCACCAGAGGATGGGTTGAGAGGCATGTGAACAGGCTGAAGAGTAGGTCAATTCCTCTTACTTACAATTTGATGGGAGATCATAGAATGCCAACTGCTACCAACAAGAAACAGGTTGCTCGAGCTCCAGAGTCTCGAAGGAAAGAGCCAGTTCAGCCAGAGCCTCCGAGAATTGTGGTAGAATCACCTACGCCATTGGAGACCCGTTCTCCAAGCATACAGGAAGTTTCATTGTTTGTTGATCAGAGAAATATATTAAGTAAGGAACATGAATTACAGGAGGCAAATCAGCCACCCCGAAGAGAATATGTTGGCCAAAGTGTCAATGCACCCACCAGAGATGATCAGCAGGAAGAAGATGAAGAAACAGCTACAAATACGCGCTTCCAGCATGAGCTTGAGGCAGCTCTAGAGGATGATACAGTTACAGGACAGGAGGCCCAAGTTTCAGGAGATACCCAGCCCGTAGAAGCCAATGAGCCCCGTCAAGATGAAGTTAGAGAGGAAGTTCGTGAAGAAGAAGCAAGGGATTAGCAGCCATTTGTTATACAGCAAGTAGTACCAGATTGGCTCAGAGACAGAATGAGGAGGAGCCCCAGTGAAGAGGTTGATCCAACAGTAGAGATGGAAGAATTCTTGAGTAGGATCAGTGCGCATCCGACGAAGAAGAGAGCTAGAAAGTTTTCGAAGATTTCAACAGATGAGGATGGCTCTCGCACCCTTCACGTGGTTGTGCCAAGGGTTGAGTGTGATCGAGATGAGGTTGTGCCAGAAAATTATGTGATCACCACCATGGAGTTAGGTCACCCCACAGGAGCACAGATAATTGAGGAGTGTGATAACTCCTACCAGGCACTCAAGGACAGATTGCTCAGGACTGACGGCAAATATAAGAAATTGAAGAAGGATCACAAGACATTGATTGGATACGTACAGCATTTGTCTCGTCCTTGTGGGCAGGAGAACCCGACGATTGAGCTTCCAGCCGAGTTTCCTAGAGAATCAGTTAGCGGCTTGGAAGAGTTGAGAAAGATGGCACAAGAGGCAGATAAATGGGTTGCTAGCGTTCGTGCTGAGAAAGAAAAGTTTATGGAGGATCTTGCTCATGCTTACCGGCAGGCTTCCAGCATCGTGTCACGGATGGATGTCGTTGATCAGGCTTGGGGTGATGCTCATATCTATCAGAGCAAGGTTATTCAGCGTTTGGAGGCTTTGATGCCTACTCCCTTACAGATGTTGATTGAGGGAGGCGTGATACAAGAGGGTGATAGGTATGATTTTGCCGGCTGGTACTCTTCAGTTGTCACAGGCCGGCTGGTACTCTTCAGTTGTCACAGGCCATGGATTCTTTGATGTAGCACATGCAGATTCGGCCAAAGTCAGAAAGGCTATGAGGAATATTGTAGATGGAATCCTGAACACGCTTGAGGCTATTTTTGCTAGGAGATTGACTTCCGAGGAGGTGACTGCTAATAGTTTGAGGAGTGGATTGACGCCTTTCTTTTCAGAGGTGAAGACTTTTATTCAGAATGACTTTGAGAACACCTCAACTTTCTCAAGCATTATTCAGAACACTCAGGATGCTTTAGTTGCTTGGAGAAAGTCTTGTATGCGGCATGGGCAGGCAGTCACAGTGTTGGAATTCTAACTTGATCACATTCCGCCGATCTCAGTTCAGGAGGTTGAAGCCATGCTAGCCAGATTCATTGATTTTGCAGCCAAAGAGAAGGAGAACGGAAATGCCTTTCTGGATGATGACCTTCTAGATGACTGATAGTGGGCATTAATTGCCTTTGCTATTTTGGGAGTGAGTGAGAATCTTGTGATTCATTTATTGTACCACTCCACATTCTAGCAGTTTCTAGGGTTAGGGCTGATCTGGCTTAATTTGAGCCCTCCATTTGATTGTAATCTGAGTCGTCCATTGGACTAGGCCATCTATAAAAGGGGCATCCCCCCTCATTTGTATCTCATTAGATAGACATCAAATTAGAGAATAGAGCAGAGAGACTGATAGTTGTGATAGCGTAGCATAGTTTGTTAGCATAGCATAGTTTGAAGGAGAAGGAAAGTTTTCCCTTGAGAACTTTGTAAGAGATTATTGTGAAAACTATCATAATAAAAAGAGCTTTCATTGATGGTGAATTTGTCTTTTGTTATGAGCAGCTAGCAAGATTTCTTCGCCCTTCTACTTCAAGTAGTAGCTTAAATTAGAGTAATTTTCGTTTTTATGCAAGTAGATGTTAGTTGTGGATTGTGGTGTTTAATCAAGGCAGCTTCGTTTTAATCCATGCCACTAGCAGCTTGCTAACGGCAAGTTTGCCTTGTGTGGTCAACTAGAAAACTTTACAAGCTTAACTTCGGTTGTGATTCACGTCTTGGCATGCATCGTCTTGATGGTGTCTTTATGTTAAACTGTGACTTGAAAACCTCTTGCCGCTCCCTTGAAGATTGCACCGACCTTGTGTAAGTTGTCCAACATGAGGCGAAGCAGAGTCTGGTTGAAGTCTGTTGAGATTGATCCCACATCCTCCTTTAGGATAGAACTTAGATCTTCTAAAACCCTACACTCATTTAAATTCAGTACATTTTTGGTTAGTATAGGAAACACGTGCCTCATCGCCAAATCATTTGCCTCACACACGAAAATCCCCTTTCAATCATTAACCTGCTGTCAGCTGCAAACCTCTGAACAATTGTGTAAGTCCCCTCGTGAAAACAGCAAATCACAACGAACCAACTGAGGGTATTCCATTGCATTATCGGAACCTTGGAGTTGAACGTACAATCTCTCTCGCAATCTTAGCGTACGAAATACTTTGATCAAGAGAGAATGGAGTAACCTTTGGATACTTTGTTCTGCTGATTGGTGCGGTCACAAAAATCACATCAACAAGTAGCGCAATGGAAGTTCGTGGGTGATATGTATGGAAAATTTCCATTCTGGTTATGGGATCCAAGGATTTCTTTGTTTGGTAGATTGCTCTACATTGGGGAAGTTGTTCACAATAATGTTGAGCATGTTTCTATTTCTACCCAGCAATTGCAGTGGATAATTTGTTGGGCATTCTACAAATTGATTAAAGATCCTGGTATTCAGGTGACAAGCCAGAGCATCTAGGTGAGGATTGCTTGGGGACAAACAATCTTGGGAAGGATGGACTGTAATGTCCCCTTTTCCTAAGCAGTGGTCAAATGCAATGGTTAGGCTACCAACAGGTCCCCGTAGGCTAACAGGGTGTTCAGGGGACCCTTTTGAGGGTGTTCCTTGGTTCTTTAGCAAACCCTTTGGTGCTTATTGTAGTTTTCTCTAGCTTAGTGTCCCAATTTATTTGTGGTGTGCCTTCCGGAGGCTATTCAGAACACTTTGATGCACGCTTACTATTTTTAGTAAGTCACTGGCATGGTCAACAAGCAGAGTTTCTATATTTGGCACGGTGGCATAATTATATCCTGGAGTTATATTGGTCATTATTGGTCCTATGCAGTTAATATTAATAACATCGAATAATAAAGTTAAATTGAGTAATTTAACTATATGCGTTATTAAAGTATAATAAAGGGGACTTTATATTTAAAGGGGATATAAGTGATTTTAATGTGCATTTTATATTATAAAGTTAAGTGCCAATATTTTAAAGGGAGATATAAGTGACTTTTAAAAGGGATATTATTTAATTAAGTTGTGCATCATAATTAAAAGGGAAATGAAAAGTAAATTAAGTAAAATGAGAGTCAAATGCAAACTGAAGATTATAACAGGGCATTTGAATCTCATTTTGCATATTCATGATTATTATTCTTGATTGGAGAAATTTGAGAAGAGCTTCAGCAAGGGTTTGCTGGTAGTTTGAAGATTCAAGCTTTCTTGAGGTCAAAAACCCTCAGAGAGGACATTGCCTACAGGTGTGGAAGATCACCCAAGGGCATTCTGAGAGATAATCTCATTCAAAGGTTATCACAAAGCTTCATCAATTTCCTGGAGATCATCCTTCAGGGTTTTACAGAGCTTTCAAGACGATAAATTGTCATCCAGGTATGAATGCTTTCAATGAAATTTCATGGCATTAATTAATCTGATATAATAATATATTTGTGCTTCAGCATTTCTTTGTTCTACAATTTTATGCACTATCTAGCAATTTGTTCAAAAAACTACAAAACCAAAACAAACAAAAAACAGTAGAAATCAATTAGCAAATATCCTATCAGGGGTGGGATATTTCAAAATGGTATGTTTTGCTGCAATTTCTTCATTTGGTATCAAATCATAGTTGTTAGGTTGTAGGAGAGATTTTTCTAGTATTGTTAACCCTTTGTGTGAGCGGGTCTTGTGCATAGTCGATGGTCACTCAAGAAAAGCATTGAACACATTTTTAAGGTTTCAAATGTGTTTGCTAATCTAAGATGTTGTAGATCTAGACTTTCATGTTTGTTGGCATTTCAATTAGCACCTCTGGAGTGCTTATTGGAAACGGACAGCTATGCACAGTGTGTGATGACTGCTCTTCAAATTATGGAGGGGAAGCTCCCTCTTGTTTGTTGATGTTTGTGTAAAAGTAAAATGGACTAATGTTCCTATCTTTTTTACTCAGCAGTAGGACACAAGGGTGCATAAACACAATGCGTTGCAACTAAGGTTTTCTCTAGTTTCTACAGATCTTAACTACAACTAAAGCTAACTTTTAATCTATCCTATCTCCTCAAGATAAACAGAGCATGAGAGCATAGGAGCGGGAATGGGATGGTTGGATCACTTGAGCAGACCGTTTCTCAAAATGTGTCTAAAGGCTCTGAACTTTCAAATCTATGTTGGAATAAGGTCTTATGCAAGCAAACACTCTTACGGTAAGCTGAATCTCAGGATTGCCAAGGAGGAGGAACCCCTGTCCAAGATGTAGGCAATGGAGATCATTTTCTACATACTTTGTAGTGGATCAAATGTGGAAGTGTTAGTATATGTTTTTTTTACTTACATTTCTCTAGAGTTGCTTGTTGGGTTCCTAAATTGTGGTTACTTTGTGGATTTGTGACAAATTGGATCTAGAGTTGATTTGGAGTTTAAGTCATTATAATATCTACATGTTAATCTCTAGTTGTCTTTGTCTTATTATACATGAAGCATAAATCCTCAAAAAATCCCAAAAATCCCGATTTTTAAAAAAATCTTTGATTGAAATGATTTTTTCCCCCAAAAATCTCGATTTAATCAGCCGTGATTTTCAATGAAGTTCAATGATTTTTAAGGGTTTAAATTGCATAAAAATCGCAAAAAAAATTGCCCAACCAATCCATCGTGAAACCATAACTGCATGAAATTGCTATTTAATTGGGTTCTTTCGTTGATTTTTAGCATAGAATTGAGTGTTGGCTACTGGGACATGGTTCACCACATAGTAGAAAAATGCACAGGTTACTCGTAGGACGCGCAATTAATCGCAATGCAGAGAGAACAGCGAGTAAATCACGCAATAACTCAACCCCGCGTTTTTGCATTTACCCACCACGATTTTTGAGAAAAAATGCGCAAAAATTCGCGCTTTCTGGAGGTAAAACCGATTAGAGTTTTAAAAAAAAAAACGTGCCATCTTTTCTCACAAGATTTCAGTGTTTTTTCTTGCCATCCGCAACACGATTACAGCACGGTGGCTTGCGACGCAGCACAGAGGGGATTTGAATTTTTTTTTTTTCATTTCGAATTTCATACTCGAATTTCATGGGTTTTTTTTCATTTCGGATTTCATACTCACAGCATTAATTTTTGTTTCAAAATTCATGATTTTTTTATTTTGAATTTCATAGTTTTTTTTCCATTTCAAAATTCATAGTATTCGCACTTAGTATTAATACTTTAAAGTTAAAACTTTTATTATTTAAATTTTAAACTTTATATTAAAATATTAATTATATTATTATAATTATAAGCTTGAGTTTACATATAATTATTAAAATTAATATATAGTATTATAATATTAAATTACTAATTATTACAATATTATTATAAAAATGTAAATATTAATTTTATACAGTATTACTTTATAATATTATTAATTTATTATTCATAATATTATTAATTTATTATTCATAGTTCTAGTTGATAGTCCATATTAATAATATTATTAATTTATTATTTATTATTACTAAGTTCTAACATATTTATTAACTAATTTATTATTTATTATTCATAATATTATTAATTTATTATTTATTATTTCTAACATATTATTAAATTTCTAATATTATTCATAGTTCTAATATTATTTATTACTTCTAACATATTGTTCTTCCATAATTTATTATTTATTATTTCTAACATATTAAGAAAAATATCATTCATAATATTATTAATATTATTAATTTATTATAAGCTTGAGTTTATATATAATTATTAAAATTAATATATAAATTTATATACAATATTATAATATTAAATTATTAATTATTATAGTATTATTATAAAAATGTAAATATTAATTTTATACAATATTACTTTATAATATTATTATTAATTTATTATTCATAGTTCTAATTGATAGTTCAGATTCATAATATTATTAATTTATTATTTATTATTTCTAACATATTAAGAAAAATATAATTCATAATATTATTAATATTCTTAATTTATTATAAGCTTGAGTTTATATATAATTATTAAAATTAATATATAAATTTATATACAATATTATAATATTAAATTATTAATTATTATAGTATTATTATAAAAATGTAAATATTAATTTTATACAATATTACTTTATAATATTATTAATTTATTATTCATAGTTCTAATTGATAGTTCATATTCATAATATTATTAATTTATTATTTATTATTTCTAAGTTCTAACATATTTATTAACTAATTTATTATTTATTATTCATAATATTATTAATTTATTATTTATTATTTCTAACATATTATTAAATTTCTAAATATTATTCATAGTTCTAATATTATTTATTATTTCTAACATATTTATGATATTGTTCTTTCATAATTTATTATTTATTATTTCTAACATATTAAGAACAATATCATTCATAATGTTATTAATATTATTAATTTATTATTTATTATTTATAATTTATTATTATTTCAAATGTTTGATAAATTTGTCAAGTTATCTCCAAGTTTTACCCTAAGTTTTTGCCTTGTCTCGAATTTTTAAAAATTTTGGGCCTGCCAAGTTATTGCCGAGTTTGAGTTTTTCAACTATGGTACACCATCAAAAATTCATTAGATTTCATTAGGTTGTTCAGGCAAATCGCAAGTAGGTGACCTTGAATGGACGTATATTTCTAATAGATGTTATGGACATTAAAATAGAGACATGTTCTTTGGTATGCTTCTATGTTTGATGTTATGGTCATTAACATGGTATGGTTAAGAGATGTACTTCTTTTTCTCTATATTCCACACTACTGTCATTTGCTTTAGGCTTGTAATTATTTCCATGTATATAAATCCAAAGACACAATTTAGTGGGAAATAGTAGACAATATCATAAATACTAAGTAAGGCTTCTATCTTTTTTTCTTAACATAACTAAACTTTATAAAAGTACTTGCCAAAAGTAAATATAGAAGGCCAGACTAAACTGAAACGAAACTCTATTGGCTCGATAACAACCTAAATAGGTTTGTTTTGTTTGAATTCTTATGATCTTGACTATTCAAAAGAATTTTAACATTTCAATTATCAACAATAATACCAAGGTGGTTGTTTAGATTATCAAGGTTAGGTTGGGACAAATTTCCTTTTCGGATGCTAACAAAGTGTGATAATTTGGAGCTTCAATTTGACACTGGCCATCAAGTTTTAATGGTAAGTGTTGAATAGGACAACTGAGAGGGGGCCAGGGCGGTGAATCAGTTGTCACAGAATTAAACCTTTAATTCAATCACCAGATATTTAATACTGCTTAAATGATTAATCATCAAATGCCAATGCAGAAACTCAAATCCAACACATGAACACAATAACACCAAATTTACGTGGAAAACCAAATGAGGGAAAAACCATGGTGAGGATTAACTCACACTATAGAGAATATCAAAACTGATTACAAGAGGCTCACTTCCTGAAACAAGGACTCACTGTCTGGAACAAAGACTCACTATCCAACAGGGCTAACAACCCGGAGGGCTCACTACCACAAAGATACAAAGAAGACAAAGAAGACTTGTTACAAAGAGACTACAATCCCAATGCAACAAAGGATTCCACCACAATCACTCAATCCACTTGCATGAATGATAGAATTCACCTTCTGCTCACTGCATCCGGAAACTCAGCATTTAGCTTCGCACTGATCTTCCACTCTCGCAACACACACTTATTGAATAGAATCAATGTCGCACCAAACTATAATTCCTCTTTTTCACTCTTGTATGTTTTCTATCACTTAACTCATCTTGCATTTATACTATCTTCAACTTTGAAACATATCCAAAGACGGCCATCCAAATTCAAATTCAAATTAGGTCAGCGCCAAAACATCCTAGGTGTAATTAGAATGAGGGCGACCCAAACACGCACTTCATAGGGACCCAAATAGATCCAACACGCTTCATCAACCTCGAAAGTAGTATTTCACACAAGGTCGGCAAAACCAGTGTAAAACACATAGAACCATTAAGCACGAACTTTCCAAATGTTGAACTTATCTTCAATACAATCAGGGCAACTCAACTTTAGAACCGCAAGTCATAAGACTTCATCAAAGAGAAATCCGGACCAACAACATTTCTCCCGGACCTCAACCAGAAATACAAAAAACCACAGTTCACAACTAGTAAACACAACTTGCACTGTACAACGAATCAACAACCAAAAATATAGATATAACATCTTCTAACAACCATGAACAACATATCTGAACCGCACAAACATAGGAGCAAATCCAGACCAAAACCTGGAGCAACCACTGAACACCTGCAACATATCTTTATTACAATTTTCTCAATATCCTCGACATAGCAACTAGTTCATAACCAGTTGACCGGTTGACATCAATGACAACACCTTCAATCTTTCCATTCTTACAACAATAAGCGAGTAGTGTAGTGACAATTGTATAATCAAGTGGGAAGCATAAGTATATACATAATAGTATATAGACATTGTGGAAATGGAAGCAAAATGGTTCCTATCAGAAAGATAAAAATCAGCTTGTAGTGATGAAAAAAATAAACTGTAGCAATATTTTATATCAAAATGAAGGATAGTTTTGGTTATATTTAAACTTCCTATATATTTTGTAGGCTTAATGCTTTGTTAATTGGTGAAACTCGCTACTTAAATCGTGCCCTACACTTGTTTGGGAACTACATTCCATTTAGGATCATCATATATACACGGAGGTTCAAAAGGCCTGCAAGGAGTACAATAGCAATGCATGAATTTTTTAGACATATATAAAGTAGCATTATGTTAAATAGGTATCAAGCAAATTAATACATGCCTTGGGAGAAGTCATGCCCTAGTCTTGTGGGCATATCTTAATCCCTCCCGAAGCACGCCTCAATATTTTCTCTTTAACAATCCAAATAGATTTCAGCAGCAATTGTCCCATTGAAAGGGAATGTTCGTTGTGCTTTGATTTTCCATTGAAACTTGTACCTATAATATCTCAAGTTCTCAACTCAAAGTCCATCAATGTTTTTAACTCCGTCATCCACTTATACACAAAATAAAAGAAAATTTACTTGAATAATAATAGCTAAACTTGTGGCTCAAATAGTTGCTCTCTTCTTTTGTACTAGCAGGTCTTTATTATCTTATGAAAAATATTTAACACTCCCTTTACTCTTTTACAAATCTGCTAAAATAGTTATCAATGAGAACATTTCAATTTCATTTATGGTCTTTTGAGATTTAAGATATTGTTTCAAAAGCATTTTCTATTACTCTATCTTGAGCTATTTGATTCAAAACCTGTTAAGTTGAACTTTGCAAATGCTTCCTTTGTCATATAATTTCCCATTCACACTCTTCATATAGTTCTCTTTGAGATTGTTCAAGAAATTGCAAGTACAACTAAACCACAAATATGAACTAGTTGATTCCTGTTTTGTAATTTATAATGTTTGCTCAGCGAAAATTCTCTTTTTAATGACTTTCTTGAGCCTGAGGAGTTTTAGATCCTAGAGGTCAACTTGGATATCATGAGGTTGAATGACTTAGGAGAAGCTTTGAACCAAGAGTTTCAGCATCAGGACCTGCAGCCCTCTAGTATAGCTCTATTTGTAGTAGCAAGAGTCAATTTTGGTTTTTTGAACTTTGTACTTAGTTTATAAGTTGACTTTGTACAAACTATGTTGTAATTGAAATTTTATCAACTATAACCATCTAGTTATTATTATGCACTATAAAGTATGTTTTGTGCAATGCAATGTAATCAGTGATATGAATATAAACAACAAAATACTATTTTATATAATTCATGTGTTAAACTCTCTATTTTATTTGCTCTTTATATCTCTATGCTATGGAAATGCCCTTGAATTTCAAAAAATAATAATAATTTTTCTCTTTTTCTACACTTTTTAATGTTTTTTCTTAAATCCAATCTTTTCCCCATTTTTTCCCAATTTTTTCAAAAAATCTTATACTTTTGGTTTTGCCGATTTCTTTCCCAAACGATTTTTGCTGCTACCTTATATGATTACTAATGTAATGTTGAACCTATATATTGCATTGTGAGATCTACGAGTTGTAAAATTTGTTGGTTGTCTATAATTACAGGTTGCATAGATAACTCAAATATAAGCAATCTATGCCTATAGATATTTTGGTGTTGATGTAGACTCTATGATTGGCCTTATTTGTTCACTTGATGCATTGGTATGTTTGTCACTATGAAGCAGAGAAATGGTGTTGCTTGAGACAGTTGTATCTTTGGACTTATAGTTGTTGACTATGATGGTATGAGAGATTTTGGATCTCATTTTAGTGAGAGTTTGATACAAGTACATTGAGAGTGATGATCATAGTTGAAAAACTCGGACTCAGCAATAACTCGGTAGGCCAAAAAAATTTAAAAACTCGAGGAAAAACTCGGGGAAAAACTCGGCAATAACTCGACAAATTTATCGAACATTTGAAATAATAATAAATAATAAATTAATAATATTATGAATGATATTGTTCTTAATAAGTTAGAAATAATAAATTTTAAATTTTAAAACAATATCATAAATATGTTAGAAATAAAAAATAATATTAGAACTATGAATAATATTAGAAATTCAATAATATGTTAGAAATAATAAATAATAAATTAATAATATTATGAATAATAAATAATAAATTAATTAATAAATATGTCAGAACTTAGAAATAATAAATAATAAATTAATAATATTATGAATATGAACTATCAATTAGAACTATGAATAATAAATTAATAATATTATGAAGTAATACTGTATAAAATTAATATTTACATTTTTATAATCATACTGTAATAATTAATAATTTAATAAATTTATGTATTAAATTTTAATAATTATATATAAACTCAAGCTTATATTTATAATAATATAATTAATAATTTAATATCAAGTTTAAAATTTAAATGATAAAAGTTTTGACTTTAAAGTATTAATACTAAGTGTGAATACTGTGAATTTCAAAATGAAAAAAAAAAAAAACTATGAAATTTGAAATAAAAAAATAATGAATTTTGAAACAAAAATTAATGCTATGAGTATGAAATCTGAAATGAAAAAAAACCCATGAAATTCGAAATGAACAAAAAAAAAATTGGATCCGCTCTGTGCCGCGTCGCAAGCCACCGTGCCCTAATCGTGTCGCAAATGGTAAGAAAAAACATTGAAATCCCGTGAGAAAAGATGGCACGTTGTTTTTTAAACCCTAAGCGATTTTACCTCCAGAAAGCACGATTTTTTGCACATTTTTTTCTCAAAAATTGCGGTGGGTAAATGCAAAAACGCGGGGACCCAGTTATTGTGCGATTTACTCGCCTCCTCTCTGCAACACGATTAATCGCGCGTCCTACGAGTAACCTACGCGTTTTTCTACTATGGGGATGATTATGGTGTCATGGAAGTTCTTGTATGCTTGGAACTTTGGCACAACATGGTTGTTTATGCAGATTCATAGTTGGTGGTGATGGATTGATTACTAGATTGCAAGCAGTGGTTTATCTTCTTGGTATGGAGATCATGGTTCTACTTTATTCTCTAGGGTTGTTGATGTTGCAATTGAGTATATTGATTGTATGAGGGCCATGGGTGATCTTTAGTTAGGGGTGGTTATCATGATGCCATGTGTAGTTTGGTTTCATAGTTTAGTGAGAGCTTTGATAGTGATGTGAATTTGTCACTTAGTGATGGATGATCTTCTGCAGTGGTTGTTGGTGTCAAGAGGAGCTCTTGGATTATGTTTCTTATATGCAATGAGAGTTCATTGACATCTTTAGTTCTATTGACAAGGGATGCTTATTTGCATGTGGTTTGGAGATTGATAGCTTGTTACCATGGCAAACTCTTTAAGTCTTTTGTTTAGGTGTCAATTATGATTTATCAATTTGACAAATGATCCTTGGTTTAGAGGATGGATGTTATTGTGCCATGGTTGATTCTTGAATACTAGTTAGAGTTTACATGATACAAATATGCTCATTAGAGACATATATCTTCTTTTGAGGAGATATAAATCATGATTTCATGGTGAGTTCCTAATTCTGCAATTGGAACTTTGGCAATGATTTGTGGTTATCTACTAGATGAATGTTCTAATCTTTTTTCCTTGTGGGCTTCTAATTATTGTAGTGTTACAAATGGAATTTAGTTGGCATGAGATGATTGGTTGTACACTTATATCAGATTTGGGTGAGGGTAGACACCTCTTGTTTCTTGGAGATTGTGTGTTGAGAATCGAGACAGTTACTCTTGATGAGGTTTTAATAGGAAAACCAAGGAGCCTACACCTAGAGTTGGACATGAGTTCAGCATGGACTTGTTGAGGAGATTGTTCATAGAAATTCATTTTGGCTTGGTGTTTCGTGCATAAAGCAATCTCATTCCTCGCTCCTAGTCCTCATGACAGTGAATGATCTGATAGCTATTGCCCATCTGATTTTCAAATGCATTTTTTCTTTGATGCTGTGTATTCTCATGGGAATGAGTCTTGAGCAGATGTTAGTTCTTGAGGGCTTATTTGAGGATTGCTTGGCATAGTTTCTGTTTCCTTTGTCTCCTTATTTACGAGTTTGTTATGAAGACAATTTTGAAGAGTACAAGGTATGGTTTTGGGAATATTCCCTTGTTCAGGGAATGGATGTTTTGTTTGATCTTCCTTTGGTTTGAGAGGCTTAAATCTTAGCTCATTTATTGATATATGATACGTTTGACCTTGGGGTTAAATGGTTAGATGTTGAGGAGGCTTTTCTATTTGGGGTTTTGAAAGGGAGATCTTCTTGGTGTTGGTAGGACATAGTTTTGATTTGCAAGTTTTCTCTCTATAGTCTATTGTTCTATTGTTTCTTCTAGAGGTTTGTGTTTACATGACATTGGAGTTGAGGTTTGTGTGAAGCTCTTGTGATCACTATGGAGGCTCTTTGATCTCTATCTTCTGTGCTGTGGAGAACATGGGAGAGCTATAGAGATTAGTGGTAAGAGTTATTTTGCACCAATTTAGTTTGCAAATGATTGTGTGTTTTCTTTATAATATTGATGGCATTAGCCACACCCTTCTTGTGAGGATGCATGTGTCCTTTGTTGTAAATTCTCATTATTATGTGGTGTTGAAGGTCTTCGAAACTTTGTCCAAGATAGTGTAGAGACAAGGACCTATGATTGTGGATTGGGTTGGATTTGTTAAAAGCAGAAGGTTACCTAAGATGATGAGTATACCTTGTGTTTTACGTATAGTTAGTTGGATGTATTAGCAACTAGTTGTGGTTGCTATTCCAACTATTGATGAGTTCTTGGCAGCTACTCAAGCCTATTTGTTCCCATTGGATATGGTGTCGGTGTTTGGATATCAAGTTGAGGCAAGATTCATACTTCTATGTGACAATAAATGTGTAATCACCTTTGGACAAGGTCTTATCTTTCATACATTTGCATGATGGAGAATGAGAGAGTTCTTGTTTGAGATGGTGCTCACGTTGTTTGCCATTGCAAATATGGAGCACATAGATGTTTAGATTGCACATGTTGGCTATTGGGATTGTTCCCTTGATGATTGACTTTAGCTTTGACGCTTTATACAATGTATATAGCAAGCAGGAGAATGTTGAGAATGTGTTGTATACCTTGCATAACAATAATGTTAATAGTATAAGAATAAATATTTTATTTGTCATGCACCCTAAAGATGTGGATACCACATGGAAAAGGCATTATTGAGGGCACTTGTATGTTGTATGAGGCATTAGCATAAATACTTAATGTGGGTGTCACATTGGAAAAAACATTTATTACCATGATTTTGATACAAAGTGAATTCATAATTTTGAGGCACATGGTATGAAATACCACTTAGTGGTTTTGTACAAGCTTATCTTATAAAAGCAAGCACATGAGTAATTGTTGAGGCTGACTTGTGTAACGTTTGACTTGTTGATTAAAGTTGGATTTAATATCTCTTGTAGGTTGCATATGTGATTACAGGAAGCATGGATTGGGATGTGTGGCTATATGATTCTCATTTCCTTGTTCACATGGAAGAATGCAACTAAGGTGCCTGATGCTTTCTTGAGATAATACATTGAGTTGTGTGGGTGCTTTTGAAAGCTGGATTTTTCCTTTGCAAGGGTTTTTCCAAGGTATATCTGATGTTATCATGTATTAGGCTTTGTTATTCTTTTGTAATGTGGATTATAAATACTCGTTTTGCATTTGTTTTTCTAACGAGAGTTATGTGAAAGTGATATATTTTGCTGCAATTTCCTTTCAAATATTTTGCTAAAAGCATTTCACTTAGCAAAGCCATACCATTCTAGAAAAGGTTCACATTTATTTACAAATCCATTATCTGTATTTGGCAGAAACTTCACACAAAGATTATTTCTAAAAGATTTCAAGAAGACCATCAAAAGACAATATTCTAATAGAATGTAGCATTAGAACATAAAAAAGCCTCGTATAAGTTCAAAATAAACCATACACCATAATATGCAATCAGTACCATTGCCATCACGGAATACTTGAGAAAAACAAACATCTCCAGCTTGGCGCATGTGATCCTGAACAAAAAAAGCAGCAAATAACAAGAATAGGTTCACTATTAAAATATGTATGCAACTTTCACATTTATTTAGAAGATAAATGTAATAAATCACCTTCAAATCTTGCCAAGATGCAGACGAAGGAAGCCCATTAACAATAACTGCAATTCACATTTACAATTCATTAAAAGATCAAGGGTCTCAACAACAAAAGGGCATTTAAATAATAGTATTCACACAAAAAGAACATAGATTTACATTAAGAGGACTAGAACCATTAAGGGGATAATTATGAAAAATAAAAGAGAGGAAAGAAAACTTGCCAAATGGGAAATACCACTAGCTGAAACATCCAAGATAAACTTTGATGGGGCATCCCAAGAAAATCTAGGAATCACTAGTGTTGAATGTTCGATAAAAGACCATAATGGCATCTTTGTAGAGAGAAGATATTCTATTCCAAAGGCAACAAAGCGAGGAAGGAAGATGGCTGCACAAAAGGGTGTTATTCCAGTAGGTGACTTAGTGACCATTATTCACACCATAAGTAAAGAGAAAACATTAAATTGGAAGATTGAAGGCACCCTACAAGAAGCCAAAGGAAGGGGTATAAAGTTTAAACAATGACTATTGCAAGAGTAACCAACGGGCAGATCTACTTGCCAATTCTAGCATTGACATGGCTGTGCTACCATGTAGAGTGTGATCAAATCCCAAAGGCTCAGATGGCATTCCTTCCTTCTTGATCGAAGATTGCCTTGCTATGAGGAGGCAAGAGATGGATAACTAATAAAAAGTGACAAGTGGGGACTTTTTTCCCAAATTATGAAATACATAAAAATTATACAAACATAGTATAAAAGAAAGACTGGATTGGAAAACCAATCATTAATGGTTGATATTAGGGGGTGACAAAGATAATAATAAAGTAGCATTGGCTTGCCCCTTGATCTCTTCACATAGCGGCCACTAGGTCATTCCAACCTTGCATTCATTGCCAAAGTCAATATGCACACTTCACTCTTGATTGCCCCTCAAATGATATCTCAATGCACTACCACCACTTGTGTTCTGTCAATACGAAAGAATCCTTTTGAATTTGAGGTGCCGAATGCAAAAGGAAGAAGCTAACATCATGAAAGGTGGCATAAAGGGCTCTCTATGTGGAGGTAAAATATCAAATAAGAAGCCTAGACATTCTTTTCAAATTGGCCATGATTGGAAGTATGTTAGGAGAGAGCAATGCTATTAACATGGGTGAAATGCATTTGAAACTCAATTGAGGACGCTATTCAAATGAAATTGGTGACCCTAGTTAGGGTCATGAAGTGTATGATTAGACAGTAAAAAAGGTTCTACTTGGCAAGTAGATTGTACCCTGAAATGTACTCAATTGACAAAAGAGGAGCCCTAGAGGGAAGAGATGGACCTATTACTACGACTAAAGTTACAACCAACTATACCTAGAAGCTCTACAACAACATTATGAGGATCCCACTCCCTACCCATGTGTTGCATAGTGAGTGTAATGGGTCTATCTAGTACCATGGTTTTTCCTACCCTAGGTGATGGAGAAATATAAATTCTTTAAGGAACTGGCAATCTTAGAGTCGTGTATGTGTTTTTCTCTATCTTCCAAGAAAGCAACGCAATCTAAGGAACCACAAGTAACAAACCTTAAAGATGTGGTGTCCTCACTAGCGAAGGATGGTGGCTATCCTCTGATATCTGCAAGCCCAAAAACTATAGCCTTTATCTAATCAAAGGATGATTAAGTGTAAGGTCAAAAATTGCAAGCCCTACAGTTTTGACAATACAAATTGTCCTCATTTTAGTGTCTATCTCCTTGACATGTTTCTAGGATGCATTTAGCCCAACCTTGACCTTTAACCTACTCCTAGTGCTCACTTTTTTTTTTTTTTTATATGTCCAAGTTAATCTTATGTGTTTTCATGTGTTCCTTGCATCTATTTAATGTTCTATTTCTATTTTTTAAAATCTCTAACCATATTGTACTTGGACATTAACACTAGCGCACAAACGTTTGTGTAGGAGTGCTTCCATCCTCTGACAATATTGCCATACTTGTTTCCAACCAAACACTAACATTTTAACTTCCAAATTTCACATGTAACCATTGTACGACCCATAGGATGGATTTTGAACAATAACCTTTGTCCAAGAATAGCTTTTTGGTGACCTTCGATCTTCTCTCCCACTCTCTCCACATTCTCTCATGCATGTTTGAATTCTCTAAGGCAATGCTCAACATTCTCTATTGGCTATTGACTACACTATCTTTGATCAACACTCTATCATCTTATTATTGGCATTATACATATTTCCTAAGAGCTTTCTCTTGATCCTCAAGATGTTGGCACTTCGCCATGCATTACATTCTCTATTTTGTGGCATTCGTCTTCAAGTTGCAGGATTTTCATATGACAAGCTTCATTTCTTATTGCTAGAGTATTTCACTAGAGGATTACTCTTCACAACAAGTGTAGCTTCTATTCACCAATCAAAGAGGCATTTCATCACAACTCTCTTGAGCTAGGTGATGTTGCATTGTAATTTCTTTACCCTCTTGTGATTCAAGCCCTTCATCTTCATTCTAAATTTAACAATTTTTCATAGCACGTCTTCTAGATACTAGTAATACCATTGTTGTTCTTACCATTGTTCTCGCTCTCTCCATTCTCTTGAGAAAGAGTTTCAAGCATTCTTGTGTACTATTGTTTTCTCATACTTCTTGTTGTTGGCACTTCGGAGTTTTCACCTCCTATTTTCCATTTACCATACACACTATGATATTGGTAGCTCTGCAGACCAGGGTTATTGATATAAATAGACTATTACCATATAGTTGCCTTTTAGAATTTCTAGAAGCACTTAGAAGTTTAAGAGCACACACTACCCATTTTCATTCCAATCTTTTTTCTATATGGCTGCTCATAGAGATCAAAAGACCATATTTGGGGCTTGATCATTTTGACAAGCTCCCAAGCAGTCAAACCTTCTCCCTCTATCCTAGTTATAGGTATCTCTTGAAGACTCTCTCACACTGAATTTTTGCATTATCTAAACCTTTCTTTGTCATTCTGGTATTTCATTTAAGTTAAATCTAGTTTAAAACATATTACCATTATTCTGTATTTTTCTGGATATCTTGTGTTTTGTTTTGTGTGTTCATCCTCTCTCTGTGTAGAAAATTTGGCATATGTACAGCTCCTTGATTCTTCTGTTGCTTTTGAACGGTGGCACAGCTAGAGGATGAGAGTGCACTTTATGGACGACAATGCTAGCTCGTTAGTGTCTGAACTGAACTTCTTTCAAATTTACTCCCCAATTTGTAAATCCAGGGTTGTTGTACTATGGTCTATCTTCATATTTTGTTTCTCTGTTTTCAGTTTTTCCTGTTTTCTGATATCAACTCAATACTTTTGCTTAAGGGATAAACATAGTTTAATTGCACAAATGTACATTTAGAAAAGGTTAAGAATAATTCTGATTATCTGTTGAAAACAATAAAAATACTTTTTGATTCTTAGCATTATCTAGTGTGTGTTAGGTTGAAATCTTAGGACTACATAGGAATCAACTTTAACCATCACAAGAAATTGGAAACTGCTGGAGAGACTTAACAATATTTCTGAGTATCTGGTCTATGGTACAAGTGTTTTTTGTAGCTGTCTGTAGATGTTTGATATAATATGATAAACTTAAGGGTTGACGGTTTGCACTCCATTTTCTATGTAAAATATCAGCATTTAAGGATGGACTGGTACAATTTTGGTAATAATCAGTTGATAGAAAGGTTTTGAGGTTGCTGGAACAAGTTATTCCCAGCTAAACAGGCTGATAGAAGAATGTATGGATATGTTAAGAAAAACAACCATAAAGAAATGATAGAAAATGCTATTAGACCAAACAGTTGAGCTCCATTTTGGCTTTAATTCTGCATATTTTTCCATTAGCAGCTTATTTGTAGTGTTTTTGGCCATTAATGCCCCTTTTAGTGAAAACAGACCTGTTGCAACCCTCATTCCACCATTAATAAATAAGAAGACAACTATTTATAGTTCTTTGAGCTGATGAGTCTCCCCCAACATACAAGCCATGTCTAGATTTCAAAATATAAAGACATCTGAAACAACATAAAAAATTACCAACATACCACGAAATTCAGATCGCTTAGAGACTCCACCACGACTACCACTACTCCCACCACGTCCACCACTAGCACTGTAGCCATTGTAGTGATCTCCTGATGAAGGCTGTCCTCGACCTCCATGGGCCAGTTCAACCTGCATACGAAAGAATACATTCAACACATATACACATACTGATTGTATAGAGTGAAAGAGGAAATAGAGGACTCGGGCTGTTATAGCAAATTAAAATAAAAAGTCTGTAAGTAATTGTCACTGCCTTTGTTATGTTCCTTCTCACCCTTAATCTATGCCCATCAAAATTATATCCGTCACGACCACGAATTGCATCTTCTGCATCTCGAGCATCCTCAAACTACAATAACGCAGATAATATGCAGAAATTATCTACATGAAAACTACTTTTCAAAATGGCTGGAGAAATCAAACTAATGTCAAACAGCAACATCCTATTTGAAGAAACCACCATAAAAAGTGAATCATTGTCCAAATTTGACACCCACGGTACGAAATGGGAAAAGTAGAATGTTCAAAAGTGAGATGATTAGCATACCTCTATGAAACAATAACCAGGAGGCCGAGGAGGAATTTTAAGATCAATGTCAACAATGGGCCCATACTGCTCAAAAAAGCCAACAAAGCAAGAAAAATCAAGATGCTAATGAAATATATATTAAAGCATTTATAAGTTACAATGAACAATCCATTGTTCTTTCAAGATAATACTCTAATCAAACTCTAAGTAGAATATTCAGTAACAAAAGTCCGATCCAAGCTATCAATAGGGAGCCAAAACTTAATTACGATCAGAGTAGAAGTGTTTTTAAGATAGCATTCTAATCCAATTTTTGTACTATGAAATATACCAATGATTTGAAAGAAAACACCCCAAAGCAAAACTTTCAGGATCGGCACAAAAAAAGTCCCAAAATCTACTAAATCAGGTTAGCTGACTGCCAAAGAGGTCCACATTCACAAATCCCGTGCTTTTGTAAAATCAGATTGCTCTCATAAATATAGTATATAAAAAGGCAGTTCGTGTCTATTACCTTTGAAACTCTAAAATGTCTTCTACTGTTTAAAAATGGGAAAATGTGGATTTTAATCATCTTAAAGTCTCAATGCTATACAACGAATTAACAAGGTTTTCTACACAGCCCTAAGTTCAACAAGACTCTTAGTTATATTATTTCGTTTTACTAAACCATAAACTATCCATCTTAATGAAAATTTATAAATGTTTCAAACATAACTTTTCACAACAATTCTGTTGAATATTTTGTCATTGATGTCAAAGGTCTGGCATTAGCTCACTGTGTTTGGTGAAATTGTTGAGAATATTGAATTGATCCATATGAAGGCATGAAAATATATGGCTGGACATGGTATTATATCTGCTGAGCATGTATTAACTTTGACAGTGGTGGTATACCAGCTTCATTGTGACTTCTTATCAGCTGGATGTGCAAGTGCAACTTGTGGATTTTTAATTGTTGGTCAATGACTTTGTGTGCTGAGCGATGCACCTTGGGATAGCTTCGAACCTGTAGGAGTTAAGTGGATGCCAAACCTCATATCAGCTAGGCATCATTGTTGACGAAGTGAAAAGAGCAAACAGTTCTATGCTAGCTGTGAGTTTGTGAAATCTGACGCATTCTTGTTTTAAGATGAATTAATGTGTAACGTCTTGCACAGTGATTTCCAGCGGTTTGGTTTATGATGGTCGACGGCTTCAGTCAAATATATCCCTGACATGCAATAAATTCTCATATCCCTGACTTCTCTATTCTTGGGTGACGGCTTGAGGATCTATGTCAAGTTTAATGCATTTTTCGTGGGAGTCTAATTTTATAGCAATTTATTCAAGACGCATGTATGTGAGTAACTGGGCGTGTGGGATCAGTTTCCTCACACTATCGTGTTACTGGCGGAAGCGATTCAGGAAGGCCAGTTGTGGCATTTTAAATTTATGCAAGAGTGTGGGGCACGTGAAAAGTGGAGTAGCGCCAATTATTGGCCTTCGTGGCTTTTTATTCTGCGGACTTTATTCTTCTTGTAGTCATGAAAATATACCATTATTGAAAATTTAATCCTTTGCCGTATTTATTTTTGTAACGCTCTGCATTCATTTTCTCAGTCAAAATCGTGAGCATTCAAATGTATTTGTTATCATTTTTCAATGGCATGGGTTGAATGATGAAAAGGTTGTGAGAGTTAACATGTGCCTTGGTGTGGAGTCTCTGCAGTTAAAAAGAGTTTCAAAAAGGCTGAGGACATCGTTATTCATATATGCAATCCCTATCATGCAGACTGTGTAGTGTGTGAGCTGCAGACCATAGACGTGAAGTCTGAAGTCGTGAAAAGTGGCCATCAATGCATACATTCATCCTGGGCCGTATTCTTCACAGCATTCATTCTGAATCAATTGTGGATGAAAGAGGTAATCATTTTTCAAATGCCATTACTACCTTTCATTCTTCTGGCACGGGCTGTGTGAAGGCGGGTGGTTTTGAGTTATTAACTTATTTCATGCCATATAAGTGTGTCTCCATGCATACAGATATGATGATATGGTTTTCTTCTGCAAATAATGTATGTGTGTGTGCTGTATGAATTTAGTCGGGCCTTTTAAGGAGTCCCAGAAATTGAAAAGTCAATGTTTAAGGCGTTTTGAGAAGAATGTTATAGTTCTGATTATTTCTGAGTGAAGCTATTTTACTGTTCTGGGGACTCAATAATTTTGTGATAGTCATTCATAAATCTGGGCGGTAATATCAGAAATCATGAAGGCCTGTCTATGAAATAAAAGTTTGTATTGGGGAGTGGTGCAGCTTCAAGATGGTATTCTTTCTTGTATCAGTATCAGTGGACAGAGTATGAAGACGTGCTGAATGTGTGTGTTTGTGGGATGTGCTCAGATGTTGGTTTATGCAATTAGCAGGTCTTGACCAAAATATGGATATCAATGTGTTGAATTCAAAGTTGCAGTGAGTTGGTGCTCATGCTGGAGTTGGTGCTTCAGTTGTTCGAAGTTGGTGCTTCCAGTGAGTTGGTGCTTCAGTTGTTCGAAGTTGGTGCTTCCAGTGAGTTGGTGCTCACTTTTGTAATCTGGAGATTGTAGTCTCCTGGGTTGATGCCCTTTTGAAGATTAATGAAAGCAACTGTTTTGCCGTGGTTTTTTACCCGAAAGGGTTTTCCATGTGATATTGGTGTTCTTGTCAAATGTTTGTTCAAGCTGTTTTGATTGCTGATTCGTATGGTTTTAACTTCTAAGTTTTAAAGTTTTAAAATACTGATTCACGCACCACACCCCTCCCCCTCCCCCTCCCCACCTCTTCCCCCCTCTCAGTACTTTTTGTCTTCAAATCCACTTTAAAACACAAGCTTAACTAGATTTTCATCACAATAGCTATTTGTAATTTGATTTACTAGCCTAATACTTTTTCATTCTAATCCAATCAACAGCTGGCTATTTGAATTTCTATCAACGTGCTCCATTATAATCCATTACTATATTAAGAAATTTGAATGTGAAAAAGATTGCATTGCTATGAGATATAAGATACTGATGAGTTTATGATTAGAGAAATCTCTTGTAGTAGTAACTATTGATGAATTTTATGATAAAAAAAATCTCTTGTAACTAGATGAAACAATGAATTCTACATCACTCATTTTTAAGTATATGAAACGAAGTATAAAATCAACCATTTGAATCATATGAGAGATCGATATATAGGTATCAGATTATCTCAGAGCTAAGAAGAAAAAAATAAGTATGAATTCTAAAATTCAAATGACTATGGGCCATACACAGTAATATGCATAATAATGAAATCCACAGTTTAAATATGTCTGGTAAATATATTCTAAGATCCTCATAACAAAACTCCCAGTGAAACCTTAGTACTATGGGCCATACACAGTAATATGCATAATAATGAAATCCACAGTTTAAATATGTTTGGTAAATATATTCTAAGATCCTCATAACAAAACTCCCAGTGAAACCTTAGTTCATTGCTTTGTACATTCTATGGGACAATTTCTTTTTGTATCCAAGTACAAACTGCAAAGAAATTAGGAATTGCATTCATAATGTTGCTTTAATGTGGTGATTTCTTATCTATCTACATAAAAACTGCAAAGAAATTAGGAATTATATTTCCCACTATTATCCAAACCCAAATGCAAAAAGAAACAGAAAACAAACTCAAAAACTTCAACAGTAAACAAAAGCATGCAATAATACTATATTCTAATATGAAGTTATACAGATTGAAATAAACACATGAATTTATTCAAAAACAAAAAGAACAAAGGTAACCTTATAAAAAAGGTCTTCAACTTCCCATTCTCGAATATCGCCAGGTAGGTTGCCAACATATAATGTTCGACTGGACCGGTCACTCATTGTTGCCAAGACAAATAGTCTTCCTTGGTAATCTCTTGCCTGCAGCAAGTGATAGGACCTGTTAAGTATTTTACACTGACAATTCATAGAATAGTTAAGATTACCCCATGTAATGACTATCATAAAGGTACTACAAATTCAAACTAGAACCCCCTTATAACTGCATCCTAGAGTTCTTTTACTAACAGAATGGGGCCAAAGCTAAATTCTAAGCAGCAAACCAAGAGAAAAATCTTTGGTGAAAGTGATGCCCAGAAAGCTCCATCATTCTCTTTTTGCTCCAAGAAACTCCTCAGATATGATAAATTCAAAAATGGAGTTAACCATTATGACCTACTCCAGCTTCTTGTTCATGTAATTAATCTCTCTCCCAAGCTTGTCCAAAGGACTCTTTTTTTATTACCCAGTTTTCCACCCTGCTTTCTCCCTCCTCTCACTCTCTCTACCTCACAGTTGCAAAGCTCCTGACTTTGTCAAAGTGCCTCACATCTATCATACAAAAATGGGTCATGTTACTGGAAGCAACAAAATATGGTTAACAGCAAACTTATTATCTATTTTTCATCACACAACCATGTTTATCACAAATAGACCTGAGAATATGCAGAGGGCAAAATTAAAAAGTTTTGCACTTTTATAGACGTCAAATTACATTAAACTCTCGGAAACAGTGAATATTCAAAGATGAATAAACTTAACAAGTTATACAAATAAAGCATCTAATCCACATTTCTAACAATTAGCATGTACAGATCTTGATGAAACTTAGATTTGAATACAAACTCATCAACAAATTTAAATGAAGGATTTCCAAATAATTATACGTACTTTAAATAGAAATATGAGAACATTGAATAGCAAAAAATCAGTTCTATCAATGAACTTTTTTTATTGATCATACAAGGTAACAAGAGTTTACAGGACAAGACAATTACTGATTTTGATAACACTTTCTAGATTCCTGAAATCGGTACTCTTTATGAAAAAATTAAAAATGAATTTTCCCTAGTATCTACTATCTGACAAGATTTTGACTCTTCTTCAAACATCCCCTTGATTCCAGATCCAGTTCATGGCTATTTATGTTTATCAGAATTTGAACCAGTTCACCTTGTTGTGCATCTATTAGTCTTCCATATCATATACTGCTATATAAAGTAAACATAATTGTTCATGAACAAGAGAAAGAACAACAAATTCAGACATTTCTGAGCAAGAACCTCAAATTCAGATATTTCTGAGCAAATATTATTCCTGTACTAGGGGATTAATTCACTTCTCTGCTTTGTTATTCAAGGTCCTGTACCCTCCTTTGGGAGCAATAAATATTAGAACATCAAGTAAAAATATAGCAGTTGTATCTATGAATTTTTATTATTGTTCAAATAGGAGCTTCCACATATAAGTTAACAGAACTGAACAATCATTAATTTTGATATTTAGATACCTGGAATCAATCCCTTCTATTAAGGAGGGAATTATGATTATCCCTACTATCAGTCGAGATTTTGTCTGTTCTTCAAACTTCCACTTAAACCAGATGTAGTTCATGGGAACTTCCTTTTATCAAAATTTGAACCAATTCATCATTGTTGTGTATCTAATAGTCTTCAATATGATATACTGTCTAAACCAAACAGAAATGTCAATGAACAGGAGAAAGAAAGTCAAAATTATTTTATGTTCTCAGCAAAAACTCTTTCTGCAGTACGGCTGAAACTTCACTCCTCCACTTTGTTCAAAGTCATGTACTCTCCTTTGGGATCAATGAATTGTAGAACGCCAACATCTTTTGAGTCCAACCAGTTGTAGATAAACATGATTTTGACAGGGTTGTATAAGATTTGGCAGCCACCCAAGATCAAGAAAGCCTAAAGGTAAGCACAAAGAAGACCAATATGACAAAATAATAATATTTTAATCAAAGGATGAAGCACAATGACATTATGTACAAGAGATGCTCATATGAGAGTGCAATACACCACCAAGAGATGTGAACGTACAACCAATGTGGGATAAAGAAGATTTAGTTATGTGTATAGTACAACTCCACCAAACAAGTACAAGTCAGATCATGCAAGTACAACCTACCTAAGTAGATACCTACTAAGTGGGTATAATTCAACAAAGTGATAAACTAAATAAAATAATAAAATAATGCACCCACACCGCCCACCATAAGCATAGATTAGGTGGATAGGATAGATGGACGAGTGGAATGGATCCTAGCAAATGTGTAGCCATGTTATGTACCCCATATAAAAGTGTTCTCAAAAAGAAGAAAAGGAAAAAACCCATAGGACAAAACTCCCACTCGAGATAGGATGAAATGACCCAACTCAAAAGACTAAAAAGGATAAAACACTATGCAAGGAAAAACCATCCCCCACAATAGAGAGAAGAGAGAACATGCAGCCCCCCTCAAAGTGTTTCCTACACCTATGGTAGATGCTTGACACTGAATGCTGAAGATAATCCAAGATCAATGAATAACATTTCTCCTCTTAGGAAGAAACAAACTCAATGAATTACACAAATCTTCCAAAATTGAGAAAGAATTAAGGGAAGCAGACAAAAGATGATCATTGAAAATTGCTCAAATGTCACGATGCTAGTGGTGAAAGATGTCACAATCAAATCAAGCATCTCAAGCCTAACTAAAGAAACTAACCATTTAGAACCATTTGGAATCTAATGTAGAGCAAGTGCCACAAATGTGGATGATGTCTCCAAAAACTACTCGATTCTCCAAGCCAATGTGAAACTATGACAAATGTTGAATGTTGATAAGATGAATCAAGTACCATGCAAGACTCTAGTACAATAACCATGGATGTATGGTGCTCACGATAGCTAAGACAAGAGAACCAACAAGAATTTGGTACTCTTGCAAAAGGGGTCAACATGAACAATGACTAAGTTAGATTTGTGGACTCTACTCGTGAATTTCCATAGAATTTGTCATTGTGGAAGTATGGCATCCAAGGAAAGCGATGCAACTCCATGTGTCTTTCCATCAAAGAGAAGACGAATGTCCTCAATAGTGCCCTTGAGATCCTCAAGGTGAGAATTTATAGATTGATGTGAAATATCTAATAAGTAAACACCCCAATGAGGTGGATTAGAAAGACTGATATATTCCTACTATAGAAAGAATCAATAGAAGGCCTTGATAAAGCAACACTAAACTCTAATGGCGCAAAAAGTGATGATAAAGATTAGATCTCAATGCATGTCATTCAACCACACTACTCATCCAAGATGTCTAAGTGTGAACACGGTAACACCAAATGTATTTGTCAATGCTAGAATACAAGAGTCCCAAGCTTCAAGATATTGACTTATAAATAAAGAAAATGAGCACTTTGAATGTGTATTAGGACTCATGGAGTCCAAAGAATCAATTGAAGTCTCTGTATGAGAAGCAGAAAGAAAAGTCTCTAGTCATCATAGCATTCAAGACTTTCATCATAAGCAATTTTATATGTTGTATCATAATCATATATGTTAAGTTATCAGAAACATCAAAGGGTACAAGGTAGTCCACAATGAGATCTTCTAAGAATGATGCTTTATTTGAGTCTCCATGCATCTCCCAAATTCCAGTCCAAAGAGTGAGGGCACTCAATGTGATAAGAAGCCACCTAAGATGTTTCAAGATTTCGCTTCTCCAAGACTTATAGTTCCCCTTTTCTAGAGTGATAACAGAAGGATGTGTTGGAAAACCCATTATTCAATGTGAATCCTCAAATGAATCAAACAAAGACCAAATCAGCACAAGCAAGGCAGAAGCCCCCCCTCCCCCACCCCGCAAAAAACCACTCAATCATGAAACCTCGGAGCAAATTATGACAATGGCACTTTATACTTAGTGCATTTGCAGTTGCCACTTCCCAAATCAGAAAAGTGGTCTTAATCTTAATGTATTACAAAAGCCAAATTAAGCCAAAATGTTGAAAGTACAATTTTGTGATAGCATGGGAATAACCAAACTACACCAACAAAAAGTATAAGAAAAATTATGCACTTTCAAAAAAAATTGCACCTCAAAAGGAGCTTGTATGATCCCAAACAAAGCCCCATAAGTTATCCAAATGAGAATGGTTCAAGATCATCTATGAAAATTTGCAATTTCTAGAAAATCCAAAAACCAGAATCAAGAATTGTATGCACCATTGCAAATCTTGAAAAATTAACCCAAATCAAAAAAAATTGCTCAAGAATTGAAGCCAATATGACTAAGAATGAAGACTACAAAGTTGGACTATCAAAATCAAAATGCAAATGGAGGAGCAAGTTGGAAGGGTAGGATGATGATGTTAGCATGACATCATCTAACACCAACTAACTAAATATTCCTTGTGTGGACAAATATACCCCAAATGCAAAAATCATTATCCATTTCTCCAAAACCGCTTTTACTAGAAGTTATGCAATTGCCTTCATACAATGCAAAACTACCAAAGGGTGTAGAGGTAGCAAAAGAGCAAAGTCTCAAGCAACAGGTCGCTTGGGCAACAAAGTGGTGCAAGCCAATGAACTAGTTGAAAAATAGGAGTAGGTTGTGACCTATTTATAAACCGTGCAACTGTGGTCACACAAGCCAATGTAGCAATGCACTAAGCAACGACACAACAGAGGAAATCACTACCAGTCATGGGCTGCTATAAATAAACAATCCTACAATTTTGTCCATTACCTCCTACATCAATACTAACAAAGTCTATGCAAGAAAAACTAAAAATATTGCAAATATTTTTCAATAGAAAATTTATACCCTGCCTACATAGGACTATGCAATAGATAAGATTCTACAAAATATTCCTCCTATGGCAAATAAGGGCAAAAATAATTAGAAGAGCTCAAGACAAAGTGTTCCAAGTTCAATGAATTGACAATCAATCATAGGGTTTTTGGGTCTTATGGATGCAATGGCAAAATTGGAATTGACCCAAAATGCTCCAATATAATAGCAAACTACTAGATCTAGCAAGCACCTCCAAAATGATAACTTTCACAAATATAGCCTCCTAAATTTGCTTCACCAATTTCTAAAACATGCTTGTAATACAAAGCCACAAGAAAAAAACCCTAGAATCTAGATTTTCTATTAAAGCTTTTTTAATTCTCCATATCACCCTAGGATGCAAGAGAAGAGCATATTCAATCTTTCAAAAACAGAAAATCAACAATCCTAGATCTCCCTAGAGACTAACCAAAGGCACTCAACTACTCCAATTCCATGTAAGATTTGACTATGGAGATTGCCACCCAAAAGTTAAAAAAATCTAAAGGAAAACACAAAGAAGACCAATATGACACAATAATTCTCTTCTAATCAAAGGATGCAATACAATGAGATCATATACAAGAGACATTGATATGAGAGAAAAAGGTGGTTATATATATGATACTAATGTAGAATAAAGATGTAGTCACATGTGTAGCACAACGCCACCAAACAAGTAAAGTACAAGCCATTCTCAATATGGGTTAGGTTCTCATCCACTTGGTAAGAGATGTATGGCGACATATCATCAGACTTTGCACAGGATTACAATTCACAACTTTAGTCTAACCATCTGATTGTAGGTGAAAGTATCACCAAAAGTGTCCCACAAAACATGCTACGCTAAAAAAAAGTTCCTACTCAGTTGACCATAGAATCACCAAACTGAGTCAAAGAACAACTAGGCTAAGACACAAAACTAGCCTTGCAGCAAGGAATGAACTTTGACATTTTATCTAAAGTGTTCAACAACTACAAGAACACAAACATAGCAGTAAACAGTCATCAGAAAACCACTAACTAGGTCCATGATAATGCCCTCCCAAGGAAGAGTAGAAATGGGCATAGGAACACTCAAGCCCAATTCTCAATTGGCTAGTTGGAGCAGCAACAGACTACACAGTGCCTCAAGGAGTGAACAACATCATCTGACATGTGACACCAATAGAAGATAAACTACAAATAATGAAGTGTCTTATCCTTGAAAAAATTACCACCATAAAAGTTTAAAACATAGAGTGTGCTTCCTTTAGAATAAGTGCAGTTATTCACAGGCACACACAACTTAGCAATCTTGTACAAAAAACCTTCCTTGATGAGGAAATTCTGAAAGGTTGTTGGAATGGTAGAGATTAGATGTTGGAGACTTTTGTAGACCTTCCCAAAGTCGGGATCATCTACAAATTAGGAACCCCAAGTCTAAAATGGTAAAGTGGTAATAACAGTCAAGAGTGAGTTGTAGATGGATGGTCCAAAATATTTGTAACAGTATTGGTGGTCCCCTTTTTGTATTTTATTACCAATGAAACTATTGTAAACTGGATGCCCAATTCCTATGCCTAGCTTCTTCAAACTTGATTGGAGTTTGAAGAAACTAGAGAGGCAAGTAATCAGTAAACATGATAATTTCCTGATGCAGAAGCATCTGGGCAGAAGGCAATCCTCCACAAACAAAAAAAAATTATCACTAACAGTTTTGTTTACCATTCTTCTTTTGGTTTTGCTTTGTGGCTGCAGATTCTATAGCTGGTGTTTGTCTTTTCCAATTTTGTTTTAGTTTCTCTGCTGCACTGGTCTTTTCCTGACAACTCCAACTCTGTACCCATTCCTTAAGGTAGCCAGTTCTTTCACTTGACATCGAGACTGTTAATAAAAAGGACTCAATCCTTTCTGGGAACTAATTGATACCAAAGATTCCCATTGAGGCCCACAGCTCTGACATTACAATCTTCTTGATCACAGAGGTTTATGCTGTCAGTGGTTCCCTGCTGGGATCCACCATCTTAGAAGGTTACAAAAGAATATTTTAAAATGTGTGATGTCCCCATCCTAGTCAGCGCAGCTGGATACGTGGTTAGCCTATTATTTCGATCCTCGTAGGCTGACAGATGTGTGCAGAGGATCAATTGAGGCAGTTACCCAGTGTTCTGGAGCTTCATTGTTGCAGTTGTTTCAGGTTGGGCCTTCGCAGAATCCTTCAGAGTGGTTTTTCAGAGACCTTCTATTTTTAGAAAGTCTGACAGACGGAAGCTGCTATTTTGGGCAGGGCACCTGGTTCAGCTGTTTAGCTCAGAGTCGACCCAGTTCATCAGTTTGACGGTCAGATGGAGAAATAACGGTGTATTTAATGATTTATTGAATAATTAATATTTTTTACTTTATATTAAAGTCACTTTATTAATTTATTTAAAAAAATTATGAAAAGGCGTATTATAAAGTATTTATTATACTTTATAATAAAGTGAGAAATTAATATAATGAATAAGTAATTATTCATTAATGATGGGCGCCAATTATTTATTTTATTTCTCCTAAGTCAAAAGGGCGTATTTAATCATTTAATTAAATGATTATTAAAAAGAGGTTTTGGGTCGAATTTTCCAAGAAGCTATATATTCACAGCTAAAGACAAATCGAACTCTTATGTCTTGATTATTCAATTTGTCTTCTTTTGCTCTGAGCATTGAAGTTTGCAAAACCTAGGGTTTCAGCAGACGAACGATTTTGGAGAACGATACCTCTTCAGAATCTGGCATACTGAGACTGTGCAATACCAGTTGAAGATTGTCTACTTGGTGACTTCACACAGAGGTTACAGTTTGAGCTTATTGATCGATTCAGGCAGAGTTTTTGCAGAGATTATTCATCAGTGGGTTGAGGCGACTTAACAGAGATTACATTGCAGAGATCTGGTACTTCATTCATTGCAGCCGTACCATATTAAGTGCTGCTGTTGGGCCGTACAGATTTGTACCAGCAAGGCCGTACATTTCATCCTTGGGAAATACGCCTTCATTTAGCATCTTCTGTTGACTGGATCTGGTGCGCCTAGGCTATCTGGAGCTTCTGCATCGCCTTCAGAGTTTGGAGATTCATCTATTCATCTAGCCGTACCATTCTTATCTGTTTTCTGGCGCCTGCAAGGGAAATCAGGTTCCTTTGAAATAAAATCATATTTCATTCATTTGTTCGATTTTTACATTGTATGTGATCTGGAAAGTTAATAAATATATGCGCCTACTTTCTCTGAGCAATATCAAAGCTTATTTACTATCTTTAGATTTGTTATGGATTTTTAAACATTTTTAGAGCAAAATCGCCATTTCCTGTTTTATGCAAAAACCCATCAAAAACACAGAAAAACTACAAAACAAACAAATTCAGTGAATTCAGTTAGGGTTTGGGGTTGAGAGTCACCTGGATTCTTACAAAATGCACCAGCAGTTTCAATGTGTCATCATTTCCCAGCCACTGCTGGCTTCCACTAATCTGGTAAAATCCTCTTTTACTGGCAGCCAGCAAAACCATCCCCACAATCCCACAATAATCTATATTCAAGTTAAATAGAAGAGTGGATGCCATACTATTTAAAAAAGACGGCGTCAAAGATTTTAAGAGGAGATTGTGCATTTCAGAAAGGAGGGGAGTTGAGAGGAGTCTTAGAGGCCTGATATTCAACAAGGAATTTCAGATATAATATCAAGAGGGTTCTCTGTGAAGAGGGCGACAGTACAGGAGTTGTCATTCTCTTAAGAAAAATGTTAGTAATCATTTACAGGCCTACATGCTGGGTCAAGTCCAGTTATATCAAGGTTTCGTTTGCAGATTTCAGAGTTGATGTAAGGATCTTTGGGGCTGCACCCCTGTATTTTTGTATTAAGTTTCAAGAAGGGACATACTGAATGTTAATTCGCTGGTTAATCATGAGGAAGTTCATCGTTCTTGTTGCTAGTTATCAATGGAGATAGCTTGTTACTGTTGAAATCATTATACTGTTGTTGAAGCCTTCTGGGTGTGAATAACTGCACAATTTAGCTGTCCTCAATTGGACACCTTATTTGCGACTGCATTATTTCCTTGCCGAGAATCAGAAATTGGTGTCTCTAATATTTGATAGTTCATACCAATGCATACAGCTCTTTACTATAAGTGGAGTGGTTCTATTTAGCTGCAAAGAAGGTTTTTGAATTATAAGCCACTGGATGGCCATTCTGCTTCAAAATGGCTCCAAGTGCAAAGTGTGAAGCTCTCAAAGGGTTGTGAGAGATCAGGTACTACAAGAACAAGTGCAAAACACAGCATTTACTTCAATGTGTTAAAGGCATGTGAATGGTCCTCTATCCACTAAAACACAACAATGGTCCTTGTCAACCAAAGGCAAAGCAACATCTAAACAGCCAAGGATGAACTTAGGGTAAAAGTTTACAAGACCAAGAAAATTCTGTAACTATGATGGTAGGAGTTGACCATTTAAGAACTTCCACTTTTATTGGATCTACCCAAACTCCATGGGTGTTGGTGACAAATCCAAGATAAGAGATCAATATCTTATCAAAGGAACAATTCAATAAATGCCATACAACTAATTTTGTTGGAGCTTCTGAAAAACATGTTCCAAGAGCTGGAGATGTACCTTCCAAGTGTTACTGGTCAAAGCAATCTCTAAGAATGTGGTAGGTACAATTGTGAACCCAAAAAGGTATCACTACCACTCAAAAGACCCATTTTGGTTTTGAAAGTTGTCTTCCATGTGTCCTCTGGCTGAACTCTCCTGATGATGGCCACTCTTTAGATCAATCTTGAGAAAAACTTCGCACCTCGAAGTTGATCTAGGTCATCAAAGCAAGGGGGTGTATATTGATTTTTTATTGTAATCTTGTTTAATACCCAAAAAATCAATACAAAGAGGCCAAGGTCTATCTTTCTTGAGCACAAGCAAAATTGCAGAAGCATAAGGTGACACACTTGGTCAAATGAAAAATTTGGACAAGTCTTGAATTTGTCATTTGATTTCATCACTTTTTATCATTGATGTGTGATACAATGGGGCATTATAATGAGAAACAAATGGGAGAAGTGTATTATGTGATTGATTGCTTTATCTAGGGGAAGTGTCTTAGGCTCTCAAAACATATTTGAATATAACAGAAATAACTGGTAAAGACTTGCATGCAATGTTGGAAAAATGACCTTTGCTATTGATGGTTAGATTGAGGCCTCATAAAAATTAATGCAAGCTCTACTACTTGATTAAATACTGTACATGTTTGATTGCAATTGAGTATGAAATTTGTTGTTTTTGTAATGCATTTGATTGGGTACTTTGTAGTCCATAGCAGCAAAAATCGTTTCGGGAAAAAATCGGCAAACCAAAAGTTCAGGATTTTTTGAAAAATCGTGAAAAAATCGGAAAATGTCGGATTTGAAAAAAAATGTAAAAACTAGTAGAAAAAGAGACAAATGCTACTCTTTTTTAAAATTTAAGGCCATTTCCATAGCATAGAGATATAGAGAGCAAATAAAATAGAGATTTTAACCCGTGAATTGTAGAAAGCTTGCACGTTGTTTATCAAGTTTATGTTTGTTGAGCTTAAAGGCATCTGTTTCTTGCTTAGGTTGTGAACTAAAGATCGTTTGGAGCACCTCATGCAATAGAGTAGTGTATATGTGAGATATGAAATCAATTGTAATGTAAAATCTTTGCAGAAATGACAACTGAAAAAAGTGGAAAAGGCTAGTGTATGAATGAGTCATAAATGATGCAAGTGACCAAAAGCTTTGAGAAGGCAATGACATGAATGAAATAAAGTGGAGGATGAAAAAGTGTGATAAAATAAAGGATTGGCTAAGGGTTAAAATCTTAGGCAGATACTCTCTAAAGTTGTGCAAGCTTGCAATCAGAGACAGTGCATTACCAGTCCAAGAGAATGGTTATAATCTTAGGCAGATACTCTTTAAAGCTGTGCAAGCTTGAAATCAAAGACAGTACATTACCAGTCCAGGAGAATGGTTAAAATCTTAGGTAGATACTCTTTAAAGCTGTGCAAGCTTGCAATCAGAGAATGGAGTCTGAATTCAGGGTAATGCACTGTCACTGATTTCAAGCTTGCAAAATGATATCTTTGAATTACAAACATATTCTGCATGCTTGGCATAAAAATGGGTGCGAGATTGAAATCTTTCAAGAGCTATTTTATAAGTTTTAAACATGAAGTGAAATTATTTTTAATATTCTCTATGTAAATTGTAAAGTAAAGTGACTATAGGCTATGCAGGTTATAGATTTAGTATTAGACATTTACATACTTTCATTTCATTGCTGCAGTCATCATCAATGAGGAACCTCATCATTTTCATTTTGAAATAGTTCAACCTAAGACATTTTGAAAGAGTTAGCTAAAATACTAAACCAAAACATGACAACCCTGCAACCTGATAGGGGGAAGACTATAACTGATTTGACTTGACATTTAAATGATGATTAATCTATGACAAAATGAGAGACAAAGTAGTATGATCATTGATTTTTGTATAGGTACCACAAATGTTTTTCGGGGACCTTGGGATGAACTTCGGCCATATGAGGACTTCAAAATCTCTGGGAAAAATTCGATCAATGTTTTATCTGAGGGCAATAGAGTCAAACCTATCACCTAACACCTAAACATACAATGAGCTTAAAATGATACAATAAAGTTATTTACAATTTGGTGTAATGTCCCTTACCTAGCCTTGCTCTTGAATTCACTTGTTTGCCTTAGAATTCGTTTGTTGATTAGGCTTAGGGTTTCTTCTTTCCAAAAGGAATGTGTTTCTCTTATGAAATAATCCTAGATTGAAATCTGCATTCACCAATTTAATAACATTTCCACATACACATATATCTGTTAGCAATAATATCTAGATATCCAAAATATATTCATAAACATAAAGCAATAATGAAGACATAAGAGGAGTGCCATAGGTGGATCTGCCCTGAAGCCCTCATGTAAAACTCAAGAGGTAGTCCATCACAATCCTTCTTGCCTAGGGGCTTAGTACTTGCATACTCCACTCATGACAACACCTCGGAAGACACTCGTCCTATCAGGGGCGAGGCAACATAGAGTGCAAGTGGCCTAAGGCCTACCACCTCCTATTGCCCAATCCCATATCTCGGGCCTAAGGGGCATAGACCTAGGTGGGACCCCCATCTTTCTATAACCCAATCGGCCTAAGGGGCTGCAAGGCCCAATCCCTTGTCTAGGGCCTAAGGGGCAAAAAGTGGGGTTTTTAGGCAATCCACTTCACCCATGTTTTGCCCTTCCTGATAGGTTTACAAGCACATAGCAGACAATCTTTACACAATCAGATATATTTGCATTCATCCAAGATTTATTTCATGCCTATAATCAAATATATTTTCATTCATCAATGGTTCTTTAAGTTCATCATTTCCTAGAATAATTCTCATTATGATAAGATTAAAGAAAGCATTATTTCAATAATCAGATTAGCAATATCTATTTCTTATATTCAAAATATGCTAAATATTATTGCTAAGTGAGTATTGTTAATGTTATGGCAGCTTCGGGTTCATCCTTCCAGCCACGAATGAAGACATAAATAAATATAGCCTATCGGCTATTTATTTATATGAGATATTTAATGTGAAGGGGTGCTTCACTTGGCAACAATATAATTTCTAAAAGGGCCAACCTTCCTTGATATTCGCATCTTTTATTTTGTAATTATATTTTTATTATGGCCGACTTTACTCTTGAAGAGGTGCGACCTCTCTCATACAATGTATAATACAAGTTCACATTCCATCCATTAGAAATCAAGCAAGTTCGATTCATTTGATACAAGTGCGAATTTATTCAAGAGCAGGTTGCGAATTTTCTTTAAGGGCAGTTTAGATATTTAGAGGTGCAGATTATTATCTGTCTTTGCATCTTGTGTACGTGCAGAATATTGACCTTGTGATTGGCCTCATTGTAAAGAGAATTGTTGCCTCTATTTGTATATAGAAGAGAGATCTTTGTTGCTGGGTTTTTCTCCCTCAAGAGGAGGGTTTTCCCAGGGTATCTGCTGTGTTATTGTCTGATTCTGAATTAATTTTCTGTGCATTAAATCTGATCATTAAAATTTACAAGTATATCACTTGATTCCGCGTGTCTGGTCTCCTACTGTAGATTATATTGGATGCTTCTTTTCTATTCTCTTCCTTGCCTTGGTTCTCTTCTTGATACTTATTCTTACCTATAGCCTATTCCTTCATATATGTTTGTGTTATATTCTTTCCTTGATTTATATTGAGTATTTCCACATGAATTATTATTTATTTATTAATATATGCTTCTACATGATTGTTCTTTACTTACTAATACTCATATCTATATTTATATATAGTCTCCATTAGATTTTATACTGACTGGTAATAATGTTCTGCTCTACAGTGGATAATACTTATTTACACAAACCTCCTTACTATCCCCTATAATTCATACCATACTGTATTATGCCTGCAGACTTATGTTAAATCTGATTGATATGACTGAGTGGCTGTTTTAATATTTAGTAAATATGGTATTTCCCTGCTGATCAGATTTTAGAGAATATTCTTTATTAAATGATTCCTCTTCCCCCAAATCTATTCCTCCTATCTCGTATGTTCCCCTTTTATATCTCCCCACTTTGGAGAAGGGACGCGATTGATATGGAAGATCATGTCTCAACAAACCTCTCTTAGTATCAACCGCTGCCTTTAATAAATTATATGTCTTCATTTAAATGAATCATTGCTGATATGTTTGGGAATTGATGCCTTTTAGATTCACCTTTAGGGATCGATGCCTTTAGGGTCCCTCTATTTGCTGTTAGTATAACTTTAAATATTTCTTATTTGATGTAATTTTATGAACATTATTTTATATTGTTTTCTTGTGAGCTTTATTTTTTAATTATTATATGATATTTACAATTAGTAAAATTAACTGTTCCATTTATTATGATAATCATATTATAATTATATTTTTTTGAATATTATGATAATGATATTATAATTATATTCTTGTGAATTTTATTATTATAATATTTATAAGTAGTAATATTAATAGTTCTATCCATGACAATTGCATTATAATTATAATATTATTTATGATAATTATAATTATAATAATATTTAATTTGCTAATATTTATGATATTATATTATGATTATAATTATAGTAATATTAAATTGTTAATATTTGTAAATACGTAGTTTGTCACTTATTTTATTTATTTGCATCTCAACCATTAGTTACTTTAAGGTTCTATTTCGGGGACATGACATTTGGACTGATTTGGTGTAGACTGCTCATTCCTTTTGCAGGTTTCATATGTAAAATTTTGACTAACTTGGTCATCAAGGTTAGCTTATGAAATTTTCTTGGCATGGAGGTGGTAAATGCTATAACCATTTAATAAGGTCACCTTACACAGGCACGACTGGTGAAAATGATTGGAATTGCTTCTTTTGATTAATGAAGAATCCATTGCTTTATTTTACTGTGGTTTACTTTATTTTAGGACATATTGACAAGACTGCAAGCTTAAAGTTTAAAGCGGAAAGGAACCTGTTCATGTGTGTATGTAGGGCAGACTATAGAGTCGACGATGGACACCCTTAACTTATTGCAACCCTGATTTATAGCAGAAAATGCACCAAATTTAGAGTTTTTAATGCGATTTATGGCATTTTTTTTCATGATTTTAACGCAGAAAAAATCGCGATTTTCAAGGATTTTTTGCTAGTCAACAGTCTGCAAAAAATCCCAAAAAAATCGGGGAAAAAATCGGCAAGCCTGAGGATTTTTTCAAGATTTTTGCTTCTATGCTTTGTACCATCACATTGAAGTGTGTAGGTATTGTTATACACATCATAGTGAGCTTTCCTATCATATTGATGGGTTTGACAAGCAACAAGCCACAACATTCCATAGTGGCTACATCACGAGGGACCTTATCAACAAGCATGGGACCAAAAGAAAAAGAGATAGCACATGTGTGTGCAATTTGTGACAATAAATCACTATACTTCCATTAAAGCATATACCAATGAGGATGTAGGTCCATCAACAACTGCAGTTTGACAACAATGTATCGTGCAATGAAATTTTCCTATGATCCATTGTTGATGATACAGACAATTGAGAAGTCATGTGCTGAGCACAAATGACTAACAAATTATCATGACCCCTTAGAGTGGTATAATGGTGCACCAAGATGACCTTGTTGAGTCAATATTTCAGCTCATCATAGGTCTTATCATCATTGGAAATCTCAATGGAAACAATCTTCATTTATTCATCAAGAGACTATAAAACTAAGGTCTTCTTCAATCTAAAGCACACAAATGTTTTGTGTCCCCTTTTCGTCAAACAAGTACACAATTTTCTAGGTTCTTGGCATTAGAAGGAGAATGAGCACTGTGACAAGATATAGAAAAGAAACGCTGTTTCTCACATGAAGAAGGTTGTTTAGACTAAGATTTCATCTCTAAAATAGCATTAGAATATGTTTCAATTCTTAATTGAATGAAGCATCAAGTGTCTTAGTAGGAGTATATTTCAATTCTCAAAACACTCTTGATTTTAAGAAACAGAATTGGTGCTTCATCTGATGCATTCAGCGTGACTCTCAAGTGGTTGAATTGGTGGATGTAATCTTGCATAGGTATCGGGACTCACTGATGCAAAGAAAACCATTTGATACTAAACTCCTATTCATAATTAAATGAATACAAAGTTTCTTTAAGAGTTGTGATAAGCTAATCCAAGGTGTTGAAAGGGTTCTTAGTATCCTATCATTCGGTGACCAACATCTTAATGATGCCTTAGAGCTTCAGCTTTGCAAACATAACTTTGTACTCTTCATCAATATGGTTGTAAGCAAACAAAGTCTCCATGTCAACAATCCAATTGGTAAGAAACAAGTGGCTGAAAGAACCAACATAGGTTTTGACCTCAAATGTAGCCACAATATGGGTGGCATCAAGACAGATGGTATAATGACCATTAATCCTAAAGACAACAATGTCACATTGACTTTGTCCATCAAAGTAGATACCACACTGGCAGGTTCAACTAATCTTTTGGCAAGAGCAGCGGTTGCCATTGTTGTGGCAAGAATGGATCAATTGAAAAATCAGAAGTGTCCTACCAACAATAGAAATGAGACACTTGATAAAAGATGATTGTATAGAAATTCACAACAACCCACCCTCTTTTTTATTTTAATTATTATTATAATTAAAAAAAATTGACCAACAGTAGCAATGGCATCAAACATAGGTTGCCAAAACACAAAATACCAGTAAATAGGTTGCACACATGCGAGAACAGGGTCAGGCTGAACAGCCATGACAACATACACAGAAAGTTGGCAGCAAATCAAAAACAGTTGGTGATATCATGCATGAACATCAAATACAGCACTCAAAAGCTGGCAGCTACAATGGAGTGACGAGATAGCCATGCAAGTTTCCATGCACATACACATAGGTCTGCTAAAACCTGCTAAGTGCACATGGGACCAATAGGGATCATTCCCACTAACAATACTAATTTTTTTAATAAAAAATTACTTTTAAACTGTGCTTGCACAACCAAGCCTGCAACTTGTGAAACATAACAAATGGAGAAATGATAACTGAAGCCCTAGGTGTCTAATTCGGACAAAATAAAAGGCCAAACCTCCTTTCTCAGATGCCCCAAGTCCAATGAGGTGAATAGATGAACCCAAGCCCAACAGCTCTAAAGCAGCTCTAATACCCATGATATAGAATCAAAGTGCTCGAATCAAAACAAGAGGCTGTCAAAGGTCTACACAGTAATGTGCAACAAGAAAATCTCTACAAAAATCAAGCTACCAACTTCATTAATTCAAATTGAAAACCTCCAAAGCTTATATAAGCCTAAACTGTGCCTAATTTACAATATTTTAAATTTTCCTAGTTTGTTGTATTAAACCAACATAGGAATGCAAAATAGCAAACAAATCAATTAACAATTAGCCTTTTGCTATTAAACTTAATAGCTAACAACTAGAAGTGACAAGATTCTAACTATAGGACAAAAACTATGACACAGGAAAAAAAAACTAACCTATGTCTAATCCTACATACCCTATAAATCCTAATGCAAATGGCAAGTGGATCAAATAAACAACCTACAATTGCACAAAGTTACACAATCAAAGCACAAGAATAATGAAGAACAATGAAAATTTGGAAAAAACAAGCTCAATACAGTTTTGCAAAGAAGCATACATTCTATGGGCCATCCCAAAATCAATGGAACACAACTAACCTATGCTAGAGAACTCAATGTGAATAATCAACCTACTTGCAAAGACTCTTTGCAGTACAATCTATCACCTTTTAAACAAGCACAACCATGCCTAAAAACAAGTCCGTTCTCACCCTCAACTCCAGCTCTCACCATTTATGTGCACCCTTTCTTATTTGGTCATTAAAACAAGCTGCCAATGACTCTTGGTCTTCCAACGATCTGCAAATAACAGATGATTCAATCTTGCCCAATGTTTGCAATCTAGAGTATGTGCACCTTCAAGAAGTACTATGTAACAGTCAATCTGTTGTAGGAATTAACAGATTCCTTGTTGCACCACTTGTCCACAAGTGAAACTTCAATAAAACCAGATTCTTCAACTCCTAGTTGATTGTAAGCTTCACTCTCTCCAACCAACCATACAGTTCTCTCTCTCTCTCCAACTAACCATACACTTCTCTCTCAAACCAAGTATACCCTTCATCTCTCCAATTAACAATATGCTTCACTCTCTCCACCCAAATATATGCTTCTCTTTGTTTCCAACCAATCAAATGCTTCACTATCTCTCTAGTTGATGGCATGCTAGACTCTCCAATCAACTGTATTTTTCACTCTTTAGCAGGTCGTACACTTTGCTCTTCTTTGATGACTCCGCACAGGTTGTCTATGTTAACAATTATTGAAAAGTTTGCTCCAATCTTTGTTCTTACATGCAACACCAAATACATATCTGATGGATTCCACAATAATGTTGTAGATTAATCAGCCCCAATCACAAACACAAAATCGCAAACCAAAATAGTAAATACAAAACGCATTCTTCAAACTAAAAACATAGCAACTAGTCCACTATGCAGAAAAGAAACTAGGTTGCCCCAAAATGCCCTTGCATCAAACTCCCTGAGAAAATAAAATTATGAGTTGGATGATTACAATGACAATGAAACAATCATTTTATTCAACTGCCCAACTTGGCTTACTTTCAATTTAAACAACCACATATCCTCTTCTAGCCCTTTACCCTTCTCCAATGAATAAGATATTATTTTTATTAGCTCACTTGAGTCATCTTTCTATTGCGCTCATCAAGGATCTATGTTATTTCTAGTTGATGCCTTTCTAGTATTTCCTTTTCTAATCAATGTTGTCATGTGGCTATACTTCCACATAAACCCAATCATCCTACCTCGGAAAAGAATAAAGAGAAGATGCATTGAATATCAAGGAGACATACAATCCTTTTGGCAACTCAATTTCATATGCATTCTCTACAAATCTGCACAAGCCTCCAAATGGGTCAGATTTTCTTTGGATTCAATGTGTTACCTGTTCCACTAGGGAATCTTTTTCCTCATGTGCACCATTACTAATTCTCCCTCAAAGTAAATATCCTCCCTTTCAAGCACAATTGTATGTGTCATGTATTTGCTAGTGCTCACCTCCGATTGCCTCTTGACTTCCACATGCACCTCCTACATATGTTGCATGAAATCTTCAATATTTGCGCTATGGCACCTTCCTCTCCTTCCAACAAGTATGTGACACCCCTTGATGAGGTCCACACACAATATTAAATGACGTTCTACCAATCAACTTGTTCACTAAATTACTGGATGCAAATTTTACAAGTAACCATAGAGTCCCATTGAGTGAGCTTCTTTCCTACCAAACATCTCAATACATTCCCACAGCTCCTATTTACAAACTTTGTCTTCTCTATCTACGAATGATGCATTGAATTACAGTTCAACTATGTGCCCAACTTCTTCTATAACATTCACTAAGGAACACTTGCTAGAGAAGCCGACTTTAAAAACCTATCAACAACCACCAAATTGAGTTATTACCTCTTTGCATTTGCAATAATCTATGAACAACTTCTCCCATGGTTTGTTTATTGTAGTAAGTGGTTTATACACTTCAGTTTTTTGTGCCACCTATTTTGTAATTTGGCACATTCTACATTTCTCCACAAACTTCTACACAATTCAAGCTAGTAATACCTCTCCTCTAGGATGCCATGTGTATTAGCAACTCCAAAGTGGCTTCCCAATCCACCACTATGCAAGTCTCTATTGAGATTTTGCCTTGTTCAAATTTTTGGAATGAATTACTATTGCTCTGTAATGTCCCCGTTTTTAGCACTTCACTTTTCAGTGATTGGTAGCCTATTCCCAGTGTGCTGTCGGCTGGTCAGTGGCAGAATTAGGGTTTCCGGCTGTTTGATGGGTTCTCTTGATGATTCAGGGTTTTGCTTGTTGGAGTTTGGTTGTTTGGATTCTGGATTCCTTCTGGGTTTTCAGAGAGCTTTGCAGAGGTACGACTTGCAACTGCGTCGGACAACCTTTCCGAACTTACTATTTTTAGTAAGTTATGACGGCTACATCTCGGAGTTTGGGATTTTGGAGTGCGGATTCTTTCTGGGTTTTCAGAAAGCTTCGCAAAGGTGTCGCATGCAGTTTGATCCGAGCGACTTTCCGAATTTACTATTTTTAGTAAATTCTATTTTTGGCAGTGGTCCAGTCAGCACCAGCTCAGTCAACTTTCCTCTTCTGGCAGTTCATTGGGTAATTCTGAATTTTGGCTTAAGGGGTTCATTTTGGAGGAATAAGTATTTTAAAGACAATAATGTTTTATTTTATAAAATAACCCCTTGTCCTAGTATTATGACTTTAAGTTGTTTTAAAGAAGGGGACCTTGAGGGGTATTGTCTCATGAAGGAAATATTTTATATTTCTAAAGTCAAAAAATATTACTTGGAGAAAAGGACGCCTTTTATGAAGGAAAATATTTTAAAATAAAGAAATATTAACTTCATGAAAGGGGGCGCCCAAATTGGAGGGAAAAGAAGACAGTTACAAAATTGAAAATTAGGGTTTCTTTCTAGAAGCTTCCGGAGGGTCCTCTCAAAATTATAAAAGGGAGCTTTGGGTCTTCATTTGGACATCTTATGACTTCTATATTGTTATGCTGCCGAAATGGTAACAGGATTGCTTCGAGGAATGAATGCCTCCTAGCCTTGGCTCGACTTCGTGCTTGAGAGATAGCACCTAGTGGAGAGGTTTGCTTGTTTGAGTGACATTTTGTAGTGAGGTTTGCATTTGTAGTTTGGGTTTACTTATGTAGTTCAGTTTATTGCATTTTATGTCATTTTCTGGAGTTGCTGATAACAGGGCTGAATCTATAGTTTCACTCATAAATCAAAAAATACAAAAAGAGTTGTTCTGGGTATGGTCTCATTGGTTTTCTTTGTTGGAAGTGACCCTTCATGAATATTTGCAGATTTTAATACGAAGTTTATGATTTTATAAAGCAAATTCGTCATTCCTTGTAGGGCGCCCTTTTTGGAGTGCTTTGGGATCTGTGCCATTAATTAATAGCCACTTTTAGCTGTCCTTTCTCATAACTAAACTAGGCGCCATCATTTTAAGAGTATTTTGCATCAGTTTTCATGTAATTTGAGTGAGAAATGAGTGAGTTGTGAGCTTTTCATTGAGTTTATGTATTGCTGGTTCTGTAATTCATGTTGCTGGTCTGTCAGATCAGACTTGAGAAAATTGCATATTAGCGAAGGACGGGTGTTAGGAATTCATTATTGACCTAGTGGATGACATCTTTACTATTGCAGCAACTTGTAGAGCTTAAATCCTTGATCTTGCAGGCATTCTACTTCTCATTGTAAGCTGAACAGTAGTACTATCAGCAATTCTCTCAGTTTTGCTTATCATGTTTGTAATTGCCCACTGAATAAGTGGAAGAGGCTGGCTTGCCGCCTATTTACTTTGATTTGCATTGTAATGCCATACATCTCCGCCCTATGGTAGCTCCATTCCCACTCCGGGTTTGAAAGCACATTCTGGGTGTTGAGTTTATTTCGAAGTTGCATTTGTATTTCTTTAAATCTCCACCATATGGTCGCCTCATTCCATTCTGGTTTGGGTAGCACATACTTGGTGTTGAGTTACTTTCAGTTGCAGTTTCGATTTATTGTACTGACGATCCTCTTGCCATATGACAGCCTCTCTCTTGTTGAGATTGAGTGCGCATTCTTGGCAAAGAGTTATATTGTAACTGCTGGTTTGATTTATCTAACCCTAACGGGTGCCTTCTGCATTGTTGTGTAATTTGGCAAAAATCGGAAAAATTGGTTCCGGTTTTTTACATGCTCTAAAACAATTGTCCCTCCTATATAAAGTAATTTGTAAATGAGCCTTAGTCTAGCTCCATTCAATTGTAAAATTAAAATACGCCACATGCAAATTCTTTATCTCCTCCATGCCTATTAATTCAATTGTCATCATGAACAACATTCTCACCTTTTACTTAAGGCATCTACAACTTGAGTTGACTTACAACCCCTATGTTTCAATACAAAGAAATAACCTTGCAATTACTCTACAAAGCTCATATGTCTTTTTTTCAATTTTGCTTGGTTGTTGATGTCAAACCCTAACGGTCCATGTAATGAACAAACTCCTTGGGAAATAAATAGTGCCTCCACTTTTGCAAAGCTTGCATCATTGTAGAAAACTCTTGGCCATACCTAGTACTTCTTGGCATCATTCACTTTCTCATTAAAATAAGCACTTGGTCTTCCTTCCCAACTTAAAACTGCACTTATTACAGCTCCACTGGGATCACAATCGATTAAACCTTGCTACAATCTATTAGTGTCGGCTCCTCTGTCACTCTATTCTTCAAGAGCTCAAAACACTTAGTTACAATAACAATCCAATCAAACCCACCTTTCTACAAGTAGCGAGTTGGTGGCACACAAATACCACTAAAGTTTCTTATGCCTATAAAAACTTCCAACTTCTACAACACTTTGTGATACAAGTCACTCAACTATTGCTCTCACTTTCTTTGGATTGATCCTCAACTCATCTTGAGATATGAGAAATCCCAAGTATGATAGCTCCCTTTGCATCAAACTACAATTCTTCAATTGTTCTAAAATCTACTATAGGTGTGTAATATGTTCTTCCCTAGTCTTGCTAAACACCAAAATATCATCTAAATACATGACCACAAACTTACTAAGAGACAATTTCAAGACTTTGTTCGTCAACCTCACAAACATCATGGTTGAGGCGTTTGTCAACCTAAATGGCATTAGCATTTATTCATACAAGCCATCCTTTGTCCTAGATCAAGTCTTCCACTAGTCTCCTATGATACTAATATGATGTTAAATACTCTTGAGTTCACTCTTCAAAAAGAATTTGGTTTGTCTCAAACAATACATGAGATCATCCATTCGCAATTGATGGTAATCTTGTTTATCATGTTGGAGCTTGTACACCTTTGTCATTCACCACCCTTTTTGGCACAAGTCCTACAAGCATTGCACAAGGGTTCATACTTTCTTTGATTAAACCTTTTTCCAACAATCCTTCTACTTGCTTCTTAAGTTTTGCGCTCATGTCTAGACTCATTCTATGCATAGATCCTAAGATCAAATTAATACAATGTGAGATGCTCTACACTAGCAACAATCTATCTCACATCTGGTTGATGATAATCTTAGTGTAGTCCTTGAGTAATATTGCAACTTCTAGCTCCTATGGGTTATGCAGAAACTTGTCTCTAGGTGTGGTCTTAAGCACTACCACATAGCAATCCTATGTGTTCCTTGCCTCCTTAAGAAACTCCTTGGCTGCCAACATCACCTAGCTTGTCACGCTATCTTCTCCACCCTCAAGGGCAACAACTCAAACTTCCTACCATCCTTCATGGTGATGAAGGTGTTCTACCCATTACAAATTGCATTTTTTTTCATATTGGCATGGCCTACCTAACAACAAATGGCCATGGAGATCACTTCACACCATACCTCATCCACATGTTTGACAATGTGGATGCAAGATTGCACTGTCTTGTCCCAATGATATATTGTTCCTTATGCAAACAAAAGACTTTGTATCATAGTTTCAAAACATGAACTCAACCAAAACTTGGCAAGCCTAAAATTTGACTTTGATTGGAGACTCCAGAAAACCATAGTTGTCGGGAGACGTAGGGTATTGGTACTAGTATGGGGACAGGGACGCCAATCAAATTAGGGTACATGAGTTAAATGAATAAGGAGACGGCTATTTTATATGTAAATGATTCACCAGAAATTTTGGGTACGGGGATTGGTACGTTGTCTATGTTCCCAAAATGGAGTTTCCTAGCAACTATAAAGAAAACCTTGAGAAAATTTCTAAACATTCAAAAACACATAAGCATATAAAATAATCTTAAAAAGCATGCATAAAACTGAATTTACAAAGCCGTAAATAGTTCTTCACTCATTTATAGGATCAAAAAACAAGTTCAATTCACATTAGTGTTATATGATCATAAATTACTCATCCATATTAATTTTTACACTTTTCACCCACAAAAAACATGGGCCTAAAAAAACAATTATTTTATGCTTTCTAAAACCAAAGTGAGGGGCTCTAGGGTTGGCAGCACCCAATAGGATCAAGGGGTAATGCCCCTCAAGAAGATTTGGGGGGCAAAGCCCCTAACAAGGTTAGGGGGCAACATTCCTTGCACATACCCTATCCCATAGTAAGGCTTTAGAAACCATGTGGACCTTCATGGCACATGCCATTTTTCAAATGCAGCTGAATAACTCTCCAAAATTAATCAATCCTCCCTCCAAATCACACAAACGTCCTTAAAAATAATCATGAACTGATTTTTTTTATATCGGCCAAGTTTTTCTCATAGATTCTCCAATTAATGGCAAGTTACTTGTCGAGCTTATTATACTCACAAATCAACAAGTACTCACCCAAGTTTTTGATCTATGCTTTGTATAGTGTGGGGTGTGACAAATTTTAACCCCAATAATTGAACCATTTTTGCAAACACCAAATTATCTATGATGCCTCCATCAATTACAAACTTGCAACAATTACTACCTAACTTGGTGTGAAAGATGTTCTTCCTCAACCACGATCCATTCTCCTCTTTGATCAGTTTGAGCAATACCTTGTGCATCATCAAGTTTTCTCCATTCTTTGGTGTTGCTTTCCTCTCCTTCACCCTCTAAGACATGCACTTACTTCCTAGAACAACCCTGCTCTCAATTGGCTTCTAGATACCCATACGCCCGATGAACTATCTGATCCATTTGTAGCAAATCCCTCAAAAGTTGCCTTCTTTGTTGCTCCTCTTCGTTTGCAACTTGAAATATACTCTCCTTTTGAGCTTTATGCGGAACTCAATTCCATTGTCTTTTTTTGTGCATGTAGGCATAGTTGCAACACTCGCCAAAAACTCGTGAGTTTTTTTGGCTGGCGAGTTTTCCAGGCAATTGTATGCTTGAAAAACTCGCCATACTTTCTGGAAAAACTCGCTGTACTTTTGGCGAGTTTTTCCAAAAAGTACGGCACGATCTAGAAAATGCCCAGGCAGCCGGCTAAAAATGCATTTTCAGTTATTTTTTTCATTCATTTGCGTGTTTTGCTTTAGAAAAAACACTAAAATGATGTGTTCCATGAAGGTTTGTGTGGCTTTGATGGTCTTAATTTGGGTTTTATTGTTAATGCAAAATGATGTACACCATGAAGGTTTGTGTGGTTTTGGAGGTCTTAATTTGGGCTTGGGCCTCGGGACCCTATGAGGGGCGCTGCCCCCAAACCCCCGCAAGGGGCGTTGCCCCTTGACCCCACAAGGGGCGCTGCCCCCAAACCCCCGCAAGGGGCGCTGCCCCCAGATCCCCACAAGGGGCACTACCCCTTGACCCCGCTGGGGGCATTGCCCCTAGACCCCCACTAGGTGCACTACCCCTTGACCCCATTGGAGGCATTACCCTCAAACTCCCATTGAATTCATTTGATTTTCTAGGTACTCTCCACTATTTACCTTTAGTTTTACTAAAACAATTTGCTATTTTCATTTTGTTTCAGACTATCAGTATCAGTGTATTGAGCATTCCACATGAGGATGCGATTTTGTATCTAATTTTCTTTCAAATCAATCAAATATAACAAGACTCAGCTTGTTTCTTCTATGTACTCATTTTATTGACTCATTGGATGCATCTTATCATTGAATTTTGCAAAAAAAATGCATTTTTAATAAAGTTTAAGCAATTTTTTAAGTTGCCGAGTTTTTTGTCGAGTTTTTTCCGAGTTTTTGCCAAGTTTTTTCTGTACCGTATTTTCCGAGCTTGGCGAGTTTTTCAACTATGCATGTAGGTTTGTCTTCCATACACCTATTTACCTACCCTTTCCTCTTATTCTATGTTGTCTACAAGACAACTCTCCTACTCTGAGCGCTACTCAATAAGCCTCTTCTATGAAATGTATATAAGCAAACATTTTCATCTTGAATGGATAGGTGCAAACTATTGACAAATCTAGAGACCTTTGCATCATCTTCTATATGACAAGCCTAGATGTTGAGTTTATAGAATTCCTCCATATACACTTTAACAAACACCTCCTTTTGGCATAGAATCTGGAGCTTCTTGATTAGATCCATCATTTAGTTTTGTAGCATTAACATCCCCCTTGAGCTTCTTGACCATGTAGTCCCATTCTACAATCTTCCTCTTATCCTTTATAACACATTCAATTTGAACAAAGTCCCACTCCAATACAACATGTTTCTTCAACTACACACTCGCATATTTAACTCTTTGCCTTTGGGGCTCTTCAATTGACTTAAATTCAAAAACACTTATCAAGCTCTATGATGTAGTTTATCAACATGTCAATAGGATCTACCACACACAGTGCCCTACCACCTAAAATGTTTTCTACTCTTCTTCCTTTGTGGGCATTTGCTCCTTCTAGACCACTTGCAACACAAAAAACATGCATAAATGCACTTTATAATGGAGCTCATACAACTCTTCATCACAAGGGTTAGCTCCTACTCTTATACCACTCAGCACCAATGACAAGCAAGTCAAATGAGCAACTAACAATTTCCTTATATTACACAATGAAAGCACAAGAATAAGGAATAACAAGAAAGAATTGAGAAAACTAGCTCAATATACTATAGCAAAATAAATGTACCTCCTATGGGCCACTCCAAAAGCGATGAAATCCAACTAACCTATGCTACCCAACCAAATGACAATAATCAAACTACTTGCAAAGATTTTCCAATATAATCTATCCCCTTGTATGCATACCAAGCTATGTGTTGTACCCCTAATTAAATTTTTTGTTACACTTAGGCATTTTGAAGAAATGAGTAAAAGTCTTGTCAAATCTGTCTAGAAAGGTCAAAATTGGGGTTTGCATGTCTTGCATGAGGGGTAAAAACTCAAGATTTTCAAAATCTAACAGTGTTCCATGGAATTTCAGGGACGGGGACGGGGACGAGGGGACGACGGGGGACGCGTTTCCGAGATGGGAGACGGGGGGCCTAAGTTTGGGGACTGCAGGGGGACGGCGAGGGGACGGCAGCGAGGGGGTGGCGGGGGGGCGGCGCTGAAATACATATAGTACTTGAAAAATTAGTTATAAACAGATGTATAACAATATAATTATATAACTGTAGAAGCCTAAGGAATAAGTAAAGTTAACACATAAAAACAAAAACTTAAAACTTAAAAAGTTTAAAGTTTAAACACAATAACACATTGCAATGATATATCATTTCATTGAAATAGTGAACCACTGAACATTGAAAATCAAAATGAAAATATAGACATTCGAAAATGCAACAAGAACTAGATGTTTCATAATTTGAGTTTCATAATCATGATTCATGAATCATAATTACAATCAAGTACACTGTATCATCAATGTTCAAACTTCCAACTTCAAAAACATAGTACAAAATAGTAAATACTAATAGTAAATGGCTCTAGGCTAATGGCATGATGCCTCTAGAAGTCTCCTAGAAGCTTCCTTGGAGTCTCCCAAAAGTTTCCCTTGAGTTTCCTAGAAGTTTCCCTGGAGTTTCCTTGGGTGGAGGGGACTTCTGGAAGTCTCCCAGAAGTTTCTCTAGAGTCTCCCAGAAGTTTCCCTGAAGTCTCCCAGAAGGGGACTTCAGAGGGACGGCGAAGAAACGGGGGGACGGCCGAGGGACGTTTCCTCGGAAACGTCCCAGTCTCGAAAACGGGTGGTTTTTCCGAGGGGACGCATCCCCATGGAACACTGAAATCTAATGATCTGGGTCTTCTCAGAGTGACCAAGTCTACAAAACCCAGATCTCAGTTTTTCATCCCTTCTTTTTAGGAAAATTGCTATTTTTAAAAACTTTCCAAAAATAGTAACTTTTTATGGGTTTTTCTGGGTTTCTTTCAAAACGAATACTGGAAAAAAATTCTAAAAATAGAAAGTTTGGTTGTTAGGGTTTAAACTGGTTTTGATTGGTCGAAAATACTTACTCATCAGGCTGGGGCAATCAGAATCACAAAACAATCAGTTTTGCCCTAGTCGGTCTATTTTGCTTTTTCAATTTCAGAAAGCATTTTGGGAGCTCCGAAGCCATCAATGGAGGCCAGTCAGCTGCCAGGTGTCAAATTCAACATTCAAGCACTGAACAGAAGATGAGATGATGAATGTGCACGAAGAATGGAGGAAGTTGAAATCTGCAAAATAAAAACTAACTCTGCTAGCCATGGGCGCCCAGAAGGAGATAGGCGCCCAACTTTTCAAGGCATCAGAAGGTGGAATCAGGGTTCATGCTCCCAGGCAATGTTGTTTAGATTCTTCCCAGCTCCGCAGTGAGTCCGGCAATGCAATCACCAGATCAGCCAGTCATCCGGAATTCAAGATCAAACGGGGAGGTTTCTACCAAGAGACAAAATGCAAATCATGAAAATGTCAGAAAATAATCTAAGTTTGGGAACTTTGGGTGCCCCAAGTGCCCAGGGGCGCCCAGCCTTTTGGAAGCTCAAACTCAACAATTAGGGTTTGCAAATGTGCTCAATCTCTTCAAGATCTTGCCAGCTTCGCAGTGGATGTATTCGTCAGATCATCAGACTTGTCAATCACCGGAAAATCCAGATCAAACAGGTGATGTAACATGAAGGTTCAAGTTTGAAGATTGAAAATTTAGCAAAAATGGCTAAGTCTGGAGGAAATAGGCGCCCTAGAAGAAGACAGGCGCCCTAGATTTTGAAGGCTGAAATGAGAGAATTTGCAGATGAGGCCTCCAGTATGACTTCCTCAGAGTTGATCAAGCTTTCCAACGAAACCATCAGCACGTCAATCGGAGTTGGCAGTCATCAGATATCGAAGGCTGAACAGGGGGGAAAACATAAGCAAAACATCAAAAGTCAAAAGCAAGATGAAAAACACAGAATAAAATCTAACTTTGGTGAAGTTGGGCGCCCCAACTAGCCAAGCGCGCCCAAGCTTTTGACCCCCAAGATTCAACTTTCAAGAAATTTCATTCCCAGGAGACTCCCTTCAGAATCCTCTGAGCTATCCAGCGAGTCCAACCATCAGTTCGTCAAACTTCCGGATCATCCAGAATTGGGAATTCATCAGAGGATCAGAAAGTAAGTGTAGAAGTTGAAAATCCAAAAAAGAGACTAAGTATGGATAATATGGGCGCCCCAGGCAGCCAAGGGCGCCAAAGCTTTTGAGGTCCCAAATCAACTTTTCAAGTGATGTTGCATCCAGAAGAGCCCCCTTTAGAATCAGTCAAGCTATCCGGCGAATTTGACGATCAGCCGATCGGATCAGTCTAGCTCCCGGAATCAGGAATTCATCAAAAGATCAAAGGGAAACAAGCAAGAACTTGGAGAATATTAAAAATGGCTAACACTGGGAAAGATGGGCGCCCCAGAAGGAGATGGGCGCCCAAGATTTTGAAGGTCAAAACGGAGTTTTTAGCTAAAACTGCCTCCAGAACAATCTCTCTAGATTCGATTAAGCTCCACGATGAATCATTTAGCTTGTCTATAGAATCAATCTGGAAGCTAGAAATCAAATCCAAACTAGGGTACAAAATCATGAAAAAGTTGAAAAACTCAGAAAAATGACTAAGTCTGATGAACTTAGGTGCCTCCAACCAAGAAGGGCGCCCAAGAAGCCATGCCTTAGCCAATTTTTTGAAATTTTAAAATTTCAAGATGAAGATGAAACATCCAAGTTCAATGCACAGGCTGAGGCTAGGGTTTGAAGGATTGAAAGCAAAAGAAAGCAGATTTTCACATCCTCAAACTTATTGAAGGCATCCTTGTCCTTCATTCTTCATAATTTTCTTGTAGGTGGCATCCAAGTTAGAGAGGAACAGCAACTAAAGAATTTTTCTTTTCAAGATTTGAGAGCCCAAACTTGCTGATTTTTCAAGTTCTTCATAAATTTTCAAACCAGCACACTAAGGAGCCTGCTTTTTCATGCTTTTTTCATCCAGAACATCAATTCTTTGAAGGAGGTCAAGATTTTCAATTTTTAGTGATTTGGGTCATCTCAACTCATCATTCTAAACAATTTTTGAAGAAATTTTTCAAGTTGCAGCAGCTGCTTTTTTCATGCATGTCCAAGAAATCATCAAAATTTTCAAAATTTGATCATCTGGGTCCTTCCAAAACATTCTTTTGAACAAAACCCAGGTCACAGCTTTTTCAGAAAAAAATTTAGATTCTAGGGTTTGCTGCTTTTCAATCAGCCTTCAATATTTTCAACATCTAATCAACTGGGTTCATCCAAAATAAACTTCTGAACAAAACCCAGATGCCAGCTTTTTTCAAGAAAATTTGTAGAAATTAGGGTTTGCTGCTTTGTCTACACTCAAAATTTTCAAAAACGGTCAATCTGGGTCTTCTTGTAACAAAATTCTGAGCAAAACCCATATCTCAGAAAATTTTCGAAAAATTCGTCTATTTGAAGTAGAAAAAACCAGTAGGCTAAATTTAGAAAGTTGCTCAAAACTTGTCTGAATATAGGTGTGTTTACAGTCATTCTTCAAGGCTTTAAGTATGGAGTACACTCCCCTCGAGTACAAGACCAAATCAGCTCTCCATCACGACTTCATCAAAACAGCTGAGACTGACTTGCACCACATTAAGCCAAAGTTCAATTTGCAAGCATTGGAAAATGCAGGCAACATTGCAGTCGGGCACCTTGGTCACTCCGGACTACTTGCAGCAGCATCCATTCCTTTTTTAGTGCAGAGTCGCTTGCATCAAACATTACAATCCGACGACTCGAGAGATTCAGTCAGTAGATGGTAGAGTGATTTGCAGCCTGAAGCCAGATATGATTGAAAAATGTTCTCAATACCATCGTGGCCTAAAAGTGTAACTCTCTCCAAAGAAGAATGTGGAAGGGTATGGGACATGCACAAAGAAAAATACAGCAATCCGGTTGGTGGAAGGATGAGTAAGATTTCCATGATGTCAGCGAGGTTCGAGAAAGCGGCCAATGAGGTTGAAGATTTTTTGAGATCGATTGCAGATGGTGAAGAAATCCTAGAAAAGCGAAACTTTGCTATAGATAGTATTGATGCACCTGACAGAGACACAGTTTCCAGCTTTTTTGTGGATGTGATCGAGATTTAAAGCAGCCTTCATCTAGAAGCTTTCTTTTCGTTTTATTTCTATTCTCGTCTCAATTCTTATCTACTCTTTGAAGAAGAGAAAGAAGATAAAATGTAATAGTTGGCATTTCCTATTTTTCCTACTTTCTTAGGTGGTTAGGTGTTATCTTCTTTTAGTTTTAGAAATAAAGTTTGCATGCTGAGCAAGCCCTAGTTGTAAAAGCAAGGAGATTTTAGGGTTCCCTACTCCTCTGCTTGTTTATAAATAAGAGCAGCCTTGCTCATTTATTTTCAACGGTTATTGTGATAACAAATTGCAAGCCTGTAATGCAGAGGGTTATTATTCAGTGTCAATTCACTTTGTGTAAGAGCAAGTTTGCAAGCCTCTTTAGCTACAAGTTCTTGTTCAGTGCATGTGTTTTGTGTAACCTTTTGTTCCTGAGATTTGAGAAATAAAGTCTTGTGTCTATTTTGCCTTGATATAATGTCTCAAATTTCCGTTTATTGTGTTATGCTTATATGATCTTAATTTCAGCCCACATTGAAAGTAAGTAGATGTGTGCTGGAAAAGAGTTTATTTAAGTATTTTGTCAGAAAATCCTTTGTCCATTTCTAACTCCCTTCCTCTACGTTTACTTGAGAAGTTAGAAACATCATTAGAGTAGGTTTCATCATAGTTGAAATTCCAAAACAGAAAATCTCAGCTACGGCATTTGAGTTTTATAACCTTGTGCTTTTAGCTGAACCAAAAAGATAGGCAAATTAATTTTAGTTTACTTTCTTTTGAGCCACATCAGCAAAGAGGGAGCTTCCCCTCCTAATTTGAAGAGCAGGTTACTGCACATAGCTGTCTGTTTCTAATTCGCATTCCAGAGGTGCGAATTAAAACGCCAACACTATGCCTAAGAAACACTATGTTTTGAACCTCAGCTCCTACTCTCACCATTTGTGTGCTCCCTCTCTTCTTTGGTCAATATATTGCAAGAATTAAAAGGTCCCTTGTCATGCCACCTATTTATAACAAAAATTCTAAGAAACGTGATGCTTCAACTTCCAACAAACTATATGCTTCATTCTCTACCAACTAACCATATGCTTCATTCTCTCTAGTTGACTATACACTTCACTCTCTCCAACTAATTGTACAAGTGGGCTACCTCCTGGTGAAGTCAAAATTGATTTACGATGATTAATGATGGAGTTATAATATTATAATTATTAAGTGCATATCATTAATGATTTAAGTGGACTTTATTTAAAAGGGGGATTTAAATGCTTTTAAAAAGTATACTTTATTAAAAAGTGTTAAAGTGTTATTTTAAAGGGGAGACATAAGTGAATAATAGAGCATACTTATTATTATAAAGTTGTGCACCAAAAAGGAGGGAAAATAAAATAAAATTAAAGTAAATTAAATGAGATGAAATCAAATGCAAATTGAATATTATAAAAGGGCATTTTTGGAATTCATTTCATTATGATTGATCATTTTCTTTCAACTTCGCTTTGTGCTTTGGCTTTGGAGGTGAAACCTAGGGTTTTGCTGTAATTTCAATCTTGGAGAACGTAGCCTCTCTTCGATTGTGCTTCCTACAGGTGAGAAAGATCACCCAAGTGTTGCAGTTAATTGGTGGCTTCACACAAAGGTCACATCTGAGCTTCATTGGAGAAGAATTTCAAAAGTTTTCAAGGGTTTGAATGAAATATCAAATATCAGAATAATGCAAATATATTGACCATTATTTTAAGAGCAAAGAGAACTTCAATAAACAGGTGGTTGCCAAGCAAGGGTTTTGGCAATTTAATTGTATGTAGCTTTGCACTAGGCGTGGGGATTGGTGATAGTGATTGTTGCTGGAGTTTATTATAATTGTTGCTGCTGTTATACTGCTACAAACTTTATACTTCATTCTGGCATCCATTTTAGAGGGTTTCAAGGCATATCTTACCTATGAGTTTAGGATTTGTAACCCCTAAATTTTCTGGGTATTGTTGTTTTAGATAATAGGGGATATTTTATGAACTGGGTTGTTGACATTTTGTGAAAATACTGAGTATTTAAGCTGATATAAAAATCTGGAATTTTCAGCTGTATATTCCCTATGTAATGTTCAGTTTTTGAGTTGAAATTATTATTGCAATATCTTCTATTTTGCTGCATTATATTGTTGTATCAAACATTGCAAATATATCAAAAAAACATAAAACCACAAGCAAACAAACAAGCAGACTTTCGAAATTAAATATCCTACCAAGGGTGGGATATTATAGTGGTATTAGAGGGGTTTCCTGCCATCCTGTTAGGGGTTTAAATTATATATTCAATGAGCTCACATTTGTCAACATTTGAGTGACCAGCACTCGTTGATTTTCAGTTCATAGTTTTCCAATTTCAGATTTGAGGTAATGGGTTAGTACAGGCTTGAAGAACAAACTAGGTAAGGTTATGAACAACTAGCCATTAAAATCAAGGATAGTTATGAACAAGAAGCCAACCAACTCTTTGAGGGTTACCAGAACATGCCAAATGATTTTAAATCACAGTAAACTTTTAATAAATACATGAACTTTGTTGTTACCTTGAGTCCTAAAAAGATTTGTTTGGTTAAGCACATTAGGAAGATGTTTAAGGAAAAAGCTTTATTTAGAGGTGTAAAATTCAGTCATGGGAAAGATGTTGCAATAGGCAACAAGATAAGTTTTCAGTATGATACTCCCCATGGTGCAGTGCCTATTGATGTACCACTGATAGGTATAATGTGAGCAGGTATGATCGAACCTCTAAATCAGATAATAATGATGGTTCTACATTTAAACTCAATGATCAGGTTACAGGAACTCCCATAATGAGCAAGAACCAAATGAGAAGACAAGGTCTATGCTTCTCTTGCAAAGGTTTTCGGGAGCCTAACCACCAATGCACGAATAATGAGGTAAAGAAGCTTGAGGAAGACCTCGTTTTGACACAAGGATGCATTGAAGAAGAAGCCACGAAGGAAACAGATTTGAAGATGCACGTTTTGTACAAAGATTTTGGGGCTCATGAATCACATCATCTAGAAGGACAAAGGGGATTCCGTAAGGAGGTCATAAAGGTTAAGGAGACTTATACACATACAGATTTACATTGCAGCCATGGGACAGAAATTATGGCACATGATACACTTAATTTTCCTTTGAAGTCACCTCTTGATCCAGCACTTGGCAATGGACAATTAGCAAAGGGTGAAGTTTTGGTTGAGTTCCTTGAGGACACTGCAGATAAGTATGATGTAGCTCCTGATTTTCTGTTTTATGACAGCAGTCATAATGTTGAGCCTACTCATGAGATAACAGTCATTCCATGCGAGGATGATGGATGTGTGGAGTTCCCTAACATTGACACTAAAAGATTTGGGTGTTAAAAATGAATTATGTGATGCGGATTCAAGCCACGGCAAGTCTGATTTTGCAAATCAGACCTTAGAAGATGTGAACAAATCAGAAATTTTACTTGTTGGTGTTGGGTCCTAGGATAGCTCTTTGGATGAACATGCATCTACTTTGGAGGAAGAAGTGTGCAATGATTATGTCCAATCAGCAGCTTCTATTATGTCATTGGAGCCATCCTGTGAGGTACATAACAGCAGTACCTTTGTTGAGGAAGTGTGCAGAGCTGATGGAACACATGAAGATGCTTATCAAACAGTGAATGATGATGATTCAGCCTCTTACCATAGTGCAGATTACAAATCAGAAAATTTGTGTGGAGACGATTTGTCACAGGGGTCTCATCATTTGGCAGGGCAATTGAAGGTGAACGAAGGCATGATTGCTTCAGCCATAGAACACTTTGATGTTGTTCAGCAACTAGTGGCCCACTGTTGTTGGACTCCAAGTATATATGAGCACCTTGATAGTGGACTTTCCGTTGCAGAGTTTCAAGCACTTAGAGATGCAGCTGGGGCAATGAAGAATAATTACCTACAACTATTATCAGATAGAGATCATCTTCTCATGCTCAATGGTATCTATTATGATGCTCTAAAGGGAAAGGAAGAGGAGGTTGATGAGCTCACCTATGAGCTTGAGGTCACCACAGACTCTTTGAAGAGCGCTCAAACAGCCCTTCAAGAGTCAAAGTTACGGATAGATGAGCTTACTGTGGAGTTGAGCTTAGCACAGACATCATCTCCAGCAGATATAGTTTTGATATCTATGACAGTTACTGGTGATGAGCATACATCCACGGGTAGTGTTAAGGATCACATTGAGGATGTTGCTACATCCATTTCAATTACAGGTGCAGGTGACACAGATGGGATGAGTTTAGCAGAGAACCATATGTTGCATCAGGTGTCTTTGAGGATAGTCCCATTTCAAGTGATCCAAAGCAGATTATTGATAGCTCTTGTGATAAAGTAGTGGATTCTCCAGAGAGTTGTGTGACAGATTACTACGCTGCTTCGTCTTCTTCACAAGAGGTATGCAGGGTATCATCTAGTTGGGAAATTGGTTCTCATGTTGATTTGTTTCCCTCTCCTAGAAGCAAATCAGAGATTACATCCCATGCAGCTGATTTTGATCGACAGCTTATTGAGCCACAGAGATAGAGAGATCAACTGAAGGTTACAGGAGAGAAGGTTGACTCAACCTTATCTCATTTTGATTGCACTCATAAGTATGTTGAGTACCTTCTTCGGACAGCAAAATTTGAGGAGAGACAGTATGGGGTCTCGACTGGTACTCACATTTGTGATTTGCATTTCATCAAGAGTGCTTTAGAGGAGAAAATCATAATATCTCCAATTGTTTCATGATAGAGTATGCTATTGGGTACGCAGAGAGGGTTGGCAAAGTATCTACCCAATTAGCTATTCAAGATCAAAGACATGAGCCATCATCTGATTCGAGTGATGAGAGTGATGAGGAGTATGTTCCCCATAGCTATGACGGTCAACCATTGACACAGGCAGATGCATTTTATCTTCACTGCATAGTTAGGAGTGCTCATCACTTCTCCTTTAGTCCACACACCGAGGATTTGATGATGTGTAGGTGTGGATTGGCTCGAGATTTATACCATCCATTGTGGGATGAAGAGTTGCCATCTACAAAAGATGGAACTAGAGATTGCAGGTGTCTGACTTAGTTATATTCAGAGGATTACTTGCAGGGTCAGATATCAAATTACCATCATGCTAATGTGTACTTGACAGAGTTTGCCACTTCTTTGTCTTAGAGACTTCTATCGGATACATGGTTTCAAGGAGACTATGGTGTCAGTAGGCATGATGGCTTGGTTAGTTCATTTCCCGGTGATGGAGGAGAGTTATATTATTTCCTTGACTTGAGAGGAGCTACTCCATATCTTCCAGCACCTATGCAGGATAGCCAGCACATCCATAGGAGTTTTGCAGAGGATGAGGGGGGATGTGGTGTAAACACATTTGGATATTCTTACCTCCTCATGACTGATGGATGTGAGTTTCGGTTGTATTGGGATCCAAGTGGTGACAGGGTTGGCACTGAAGTTTAGATGGATCCCGGTATGATGCTTCACCATTCTCGACATGGTGAAGTTGATGTCCGAATAGCGTCGCAGAAGTCAGAGAATGTTATGCACGGCATACTTTCATTCTGGGTTTGGGATCCAGGAACATGTTGCATTGTTGTTAAGATTGGTAGATTGTCCGACATTGGGGTAGTTACCTGTAGTAATGTTGAGCATAGTTTGATTTCTACCCAGCGGATACAGAGGATATGTTGTTGGGCATTCTACTATGTGATGAGCCCAACTGGCTCCTCTTCAAATCCCTGTTGTTTTGATTATCTTTTTGTGTTCTTTTAAGATTTTTAAGAAAGTTTCTGGAGAGAAATAGAAGGGGCGCAGCATATAAAAGCTCATAAAACTCAGAACTAAGCTTAAATTTACCAAATGGAAGTGCAGAAGGTATTAAATAACTGAAACAAAGAGATTACAAATTTCAGACATACCCGAAATGCTCCAGATTATTTTAATAAGAAATTATTCTAGTTTGCCAGCCAAGAATGATGAAAACTGACAATTTCAAGCGTAGAATTCAACTGAATGCAACCTCCAGCCTGAAAACTGAAGCAAATGAAGGGAACAGCTAGACGCCAATGAAGGAGATGAGAAACCCTCAATAAAGAAGGCGTTTCTCCCAGAAAACTCCAAATGCCCTTTCTCTAAGAGCCACGCCTTTCAAGAAGAAACCACGCCATCTGTAAGGAAAGAACGGCCATAACAGGAATGATCACCAAATGAAGATAGGCACCTGTCTCACAAACCCTCCTGTATTTTATTAAAGAACTCTACTGAATATGCACAAAAATCCCTGATTAAGCACTGTAGAAACTTATGAATTGAAGCCCCCGCTGTTGCAATCATTCAACTGATCTTTCACAGTCTCACAATCACAGATCTGTGAAGAGTTTTCGTTCTCCAGAGATAAACAATCCTAAAACCCTTGTCTCAAAGGAAACCCAGCTCAAGCCAAGCCAAAGAAGAAAATATCAAATAATCAATGAATGAGTTCGATTTTTCCCTTTGGTTGCTTATAAACCCCAAAAGGCACGCATCTCCAAAAAGTGACACCAATTTCACTTTAAAATACATTTAAAATGTATTTTAAACATTTCAATAGTCAATGAATAAATAAATGGGCGCCCCTTTTGATAAAGTGTTTTAATTTTTCACTTAAATAAATTTAAGTGAATTCTTTATTATAAAGTCAAATCAGCTTTATAATATTCCATTAAATAAAGTTAAAACACTTCAATTTCACGGGAATATTAATATCTCGCTCATAACCTGTCGTATTGACATGCCATCAGAAGCTGTCAATCACTGAACTGCCAAGGCCTGTTGTGAGCCAATCACTGAAGTCAAAGGATGAGAACGACAAAACCCATCAAATAATGCCACTGACCCTCTAACCCAACATGTTAGCCTATGAGAGTCTGAGTAACAGGCTAACCACCATCAAACACAATCATGCCAAAAAAGGGGACATTACATACTAGTTGCATCTTCCTAGTGAACATATTACCGTGACACATGGTAGAGGGGTTGACATTGGTTTGTGTGTTATTCAATTGTGCTTTTTCTGGTGTGGAGAGGGTTATTTGCAGTTATGTGGGTCATTCTATAGCTCTTCCCTTGGGCCTCTTGTGGTGGTGTCATCTATTCAGTTGCAATTGCTTGGGGACAAGCAATTTTAGGGAGGGCAGACTATAATGTCCCCTTTTTGAGAGAGTATCAGAGTTGGTGGTTTAGCCTATCACTAAGTCCTCGTAGGCTAATAATGGTGATTAGAGGACCCTGTTGTGGAGATATCTGGTATCTCAGTTGGCAGTTTGCAATGTTGGCACCTCCAAATCCTTTATATATTTTGAGGCTTGGTTATTCAAGGGTTTCTAGCTTCATTTGTGTATACTTACTATTTATAGTAATTTAGTGTGTTGATAGAGGCCAACCTTACTATTTATAGTAAGGCACCTTGGTTAGCAGTGAATGCAGTGGGCTACCTCCTGGTGAAGTCGAAATTGATTTACGATGATTAATGATGGAGCTATAATATTATAGTTATTATTAAAGTTATACTTCAATAATAATTAATTATTAAGTGCATACCATAAATTATTTAAGTGGACTTTATTTAAAAGGGGGATTTAAATGCTTTTAAAAAGTATACTTTATTAAAAAGTGTTAAAGTGTTATTTTAAAGGGGAGATATAAGTGAATAATAAAGTATACTTTATTATTATAAAGTTGTGCACCAAAAAGGAGGGAAAAGAAAATGAAATTAAAGTAAATTAAATGAGATGAATTCAAATGCAAATTGAATATTATAAAAGGGCATTTTTGGAATTCATTTCATTATGATTGATCGTTTTCTCTCAACTTGGCTTTGTGCTTTGGCTTTGGAGGTGAAACCTAGGGTTTTGCTGTAATTTCAATCTTGGAGAACATAGCCTCTCTTTGATTGTGCTTCCTACAGGTGAGAAAGATCACCCAAGTGTTGCAATTAATTGGTGGCTTCACACGAAAGTCACATCTGAGCTTCATTGGAGAAGAATTTTAGAAGTTTTCAAGGGTTTGAATGAAATATCAGAATAATGCAACTATATTGATCATTATTTTAAGAGCAAAGAGAACTACAGGAGAATTTCAATAAATAGGTGGTTGCCAGGCAAGGGTTTTGGCAATTTAATTGTATGTAGCTTTGCACTAGGTGTGGGGATTGGTGATAGTGATCATTGTTGGAGTTTATTATCATTGTTGCTGCTGTTATACTGCTGCAAACTTTATACTTCATTCTGGCATCCATTTCAGAGGGTTTCAAGGCATATTTTACCTACGAGTTCATGATTTGTAACCCCTAAATTTTCTGGGTATTGTTGTTTTAGATAATAGGGGATATTTTATGAATTAGGTTGTCGACATTTTGTGAAAATACTGAGTATTTAAGCTGATATAAAATCTGGAATTTTCAGCCGTATATTCCCTATGTAATGTTCAATTTTTGAGTTGAAATTATTATTGCAATATCTTCTATTTTGCTGCATTATATTGCTGTATCAAACATTGCAAATATATCAAAAAACATAAAACCACAAGCAAACAAACAAGCAAAATTTCAAAATTAAATATCCTACCAGGGGTCAGATATTACAGGTTCCACCAAGGTTTATCTATCAATAGTTATGCAAGAGTGTACTTCACTCTCTCTCTTGTCGACTGTACACTTCTCTTTTTCAATGGCTTGTACGCTTCACTCTTCTTCAATGGTTCCACAAGGAATCTCTCTATCAACACTCATGCAAGAGTATGCTTTAGCTTGTGTGCCTATCTGCAACATTGAACACAAACACACAAACACAATCTGAAATACAAAACACACACTACAAACCAAAAAAAATCAGCTAATCCACTATGCAGTGTAGATTGCCCTAGGATGATTGAATTCGGTTACTTCCCCCTCACCCACCCTCTATAGTTTTCTATGGATCAGCCCGCTACCGTTAGAATAGTAGGGGGCAACAAAGTTCATTGGATTGGGAAAGAAAGAATGTTAGGTTCCCAGAGCCCGGGTAAGAGGTCACCTTCCCTACATCAAATCCTCATCATGAATGATACTCACTTCCAACATTTCTTTAACTATGCACTCAATTTTACTTCTTTGCACATATGAGTAATGTAGAACTTTGCTCTTTGTTTGCCCTTCAAGCAAGAATGTATTATCAATCACCGCATTCACAAGCCTTTTTTCAACATCTTCAAATATTCAAGCTTTTCTTGTTCTCTTTTGGTATAATGTCTTCAAGGTTTGAATTTCTCAACTTCTATGTTCACAAAATTGTTGTTCCAATCTATTGGTGCCAATCATTTTCACAGTTGTTGATGAGAGATAGAGATCAATGAACAATGCATGCTTTAAACATTGTAAGTTTGACATTTTTTAAAGCATTGAGGCATTGGACACTTCAAGCCAAGTAAGGCACATTAATTCAAATAATTTGAGATAGAGCACATAAAAAGGATATCTTTGAAACCATCGATCTCATGGCAGGAACTTGCAATGTGGCGCAATCTTGCAACATAAAAGAATTGTCAATCTCATAACTTCTTAACAATGCGCCTTTGGTTTATTAATGTGAATTGGCATTCACACTAGGTCCCAATTCTCTTCCAAAGATGCACAAGAAGCAAAAGGTAAATGACATTAGAATTGATTGTGGTGCATCTCGCAAGTTTTTGAAATGATTAGAATAACAAAGTTATTCTATTGCATTGTTGGTTCTTTTGATGCCGAGATAGCAGTAGTGCACTCATGTTATAATATAACTTCACTCTTTTTTATAATAAGCGTGAACCATTGATCACTGCCTAAAGATCAATGGCTCATACAACTTATAACAGTTGTCAATCTGATAACCTTATAATGTTCCACAGTTGGTTAATATTGTAATAAGCACCCCTAAATTCTTTTGAGAATTTCTCCAACCAAAACTGAGCTACAATGTAAAGTACTTTCCACTTCTGATCACCCAATTCCCGACATGGCCAAGGTGAGAGCATATGATGTTCAGGACCACACAACTAACTAGAATGTAGCAACTTGAAGAAAATGCACCAGGCGGAAAGCCAGCTAATCTCACTTCTTCAGTGGAGTGCTAAGCAACTAAAAGAGAAGAAACATTTCACACTTATTCAACGGAGTGTACAATACAATGAAAAGCAAGCACTTCACGCTTATACAATGGAGTGCAATTACAAAGCTTCCACTTATTCAGTGGGTAACAAAATAGCATTCACCACTTATCGGTGGGGTAAATAGATACAATCTTTCCACTTGTTCAGTGGGGTAAGCAAAATACATTAAAGAGCAAGATAAACCACTAGCGGTACTACCATCTAAGGTATTACAACGTTAGCTCAAATGCTTGCAAACATCATTTCAAAGTATGACTGCTGATATGAACTGATATAAATGTTGATCATAAATATGACTGCTGTAACAATCCAGAAGTGAGCCAAATGACATGAAATAATCAGCGTATAACAGCAGGGTACCTTGTAAGGACAAAAAGAAATGCTGGTGCAGGTCTGATATAACTTAGTATTGCCAGTAACAAGGTCTGATCAAATCTGATATGACTGCAAACACTCAGCAAACACTCCAAAATGCTGAAATAACCTTCCCCAACAATAAACCCACTGAAAATAACAATCCCAACAGCATTCTATGATGAAGAATCACACCCAACAGCAATAAAAACTACAAAAAGAACTAATACACTATTGATAATGCTCAGAAAATCGCTGAAAGAAAGCATACTAATTATGAACACACCCAACTGCATACTACTGAAGGCATTTCAAAACTCCTTCAACACACTCCAAAATCACTAGAAATGACTCCAAATGATATTTATAGACATTATCAAATGGATTGCAGGTCTAAAATTGTGGCTGTGTGCTAGTACAGCAGCCATACAACCTCCAAAACCCTTATAAACACATCAATAATCGATTTCTCCATTACATCAAGGGATGGCAAAGATGTGTGAGTCCTAGGTGCCACCAAATACACCTAGAAATAGCAGAATAAGTCAGTGCTTGGTCTCCCTAAACCTCTTGCCCTCAGCAATATAGTGGTATGGCCTCCCAAATGAAGCCTCCAAAAAGTCACCCTAACCAAACACTTCAAACAACTAAGATCATCAAACAAAATATAAATCATTCCTTGCAAATCAAAATACCTCAAAAATCTTCATTCTTCACAGCCAACTGTAAAAACTTCACTTGCAGGAACATTGGTGATTCCTGGATGAAATCATTCCAACCAACTGGTGGGGGTGTTTTGGTCCCCAAAACCAGCAATCTCAAGAGTGTTTTCATCCTCAAGAAATTTTGAGAAGCGCACAAGTTCTCTCCATATACAGAAGCAAATAACATTTCATGGCTAACTCTTTGAATGAGCCCTCAACCTCCTTTTATAACTTCTATGGAGGGAAAATAAAAATAATAAAATATGATAATCCATTTTTCCTTCACAAAGACCTTTTTGATAAATAAATAATAATTCAATGTGCAAAAAAGCCCCCATGCCTAGGCGTCCAATTTGGTGCACAACTTAGCACCTTTTTTATGAATTATTTCACTAACTTGTCATTTTAATATTTTTTGACATTAGACAACTTAAGTGAATAATTATTTAATAACTTAATAATTTATCCAAGTTGCAGAAAGTACCAAAATGATATAATTATGCAATTTTGACCATACCAAAGTGATCATGAGGTATTGGGATGATGAACAGAAGCAACTGGGTGACTTTCTAAAATAGCAAACTTCTCCAAGAAGTTTGGAGAGCTCCAAAAAGGCCAGAAATCAATTCTGAAAGCATCAACAGGCTCCATGCCACCAACTGAATTCACTGCCATGATCAACAACTCCACTAAACTGATCCTATGCTCTCCAATAACTTTGGAGTTCTCCTTTACTCACTAATTAGCCTACAGGAAAACTCGAAAAATAGGCTAATTGTCCACAAACTAATTTTGCTTAAAATGGGGACTTTACAGATATCTTCCAAGTCAACAATCCAATGGGCACCACAAAGAGATCATGGTTAATAAAACTCCAATACCACGTGGCAGCCCAATGATACTCTAGGAAGATGGCAAATTTGATATTATTTCTTATTGCACTATTGGCAAATATTAAAGAAAGGCACAAAACTAAATGCTGCCAAATCCATTAGATGTTTTCAATCCAACGGTTATGATCTCTCCATTTTCAAAAGGTTTGCATGCCGAACTCCACAACAAAAATCAATACTCCATCATGTTAATTTTAGGACCAGAATAGAATTAAGCAGAAATAAAACAAATCTAAACAATAGAACACAGCATATACCCTGGGAAAACCCTCCTTGAGGGAGAAAAACCCAGCAACAATATATCACTTATATATTGAATAAAATAGCAGCAAATCTGCTTTACAACATGGCCACACACTAGGCCGATCTGAAACAATAAAGATAGCACCTCTCAAGATGCTAATATACAATCAACAATGACTTCTTCTTGATATCGATCTCCTAGAAGCAAAGTATCGAACTGCTGAAAGAATGAGAACTCTTTCTTGAGAATATGAACTTGACTTGATAATAAATAATGATAATTTATGAGAGAGCAGTGCCTTCTATATATACATCATGAAATGACGTTTCTCATTGGGTCGTCTCTTTCCATCAACCAAGGTGACTTTTATTGAATGGTCAGCCTCTTCCAATAACAATGTGTCCCTTTAATTTGGTCGGCTTATATTTAAAATAATAAAAAATATTATTTGATGTAAGGCGTCTCTTGGATCAGCCCCAATCAATTATATATTTAATAATTTTGAATTATAGAGGAGAAAGAGATCTCCCGCCGCTACTTACATCAACACTCCCTCTTAGCTAGGGAGATATCTTTCCAGATATCCATGTCATGGAGTCTCTCAACATGACACCCACAATGGCTACACCCATTTGTAGAAAAGAGTTCATCACGGAGTCACTCAACATGACATCCACCATGGCTGCTCCCATGAGTGGAAAGGAACATGTGCACAAGTGCCCATCACGGAGTCACTCAACATGATCTCGTCATGGAGTCTCTCAACATGACGTCCACCATGGCTACTCCCATGTGTGGAAAAACACAAGTACAAAGAATTCATCATGGAGTCTCTCAACGTGATGTTGTCATGTAGTCTCTCAACATGACATCCACCATGGCTACACCCATTGGGTGGAAAGAACCACATCTCTGTCTCAAAGATGAACAAGGGCTTTCACCTCATATTTCTCCGTCTCAGAGAAATATGCATTATAGCAAATAACAAAGATCATTGATGTTGAGTCTCCCTCTCAGCAAGGGCTCCATTCTCCACAACTCCAAGCTTGTCTTGAAAATGCACAAACTTCACTCTGGAGAGAGGCTTGGTGAGAATATCAACTGTCTGATCATCAATGCAAATATACTTGAGTTGAATTGCTTTCTGTAGCACCATATCTCTCATATAATGATATTTGATCTCCACATGTTTTGTTCTATCATGAAACACTGGATTTACAAATAGCTTCACACAACTTTGATTATCACAATGAATAATAGTCAGCTCCAATGATTGTCCAAACAATCCTGCAAGGAGCTTCCGAAGCCACACTGCTTCTCGAGCTGCTACACATGCTGCAATATATTCGGCCTTTGCAGTGCTTAGTGCCACTGAAGTCTGCTTCCTGCTACACCAAGAAATCATGGCAGACCCCAAGTTAAAGCAACACCCAAAGGTGCTCTTCCTGTCAGCTACACTCTCAGCCCAATCAGAATCAGAATACCCTTGTAACTTTAGATCTTCACTGGAAGTATATCTCAAGCCATATCCTACTGTGCTACACAAGTATCTCAAGATATGCTTTGCTGCAACTAGATGAATTTGCCTTGGTTCACACATGAACTGACTGAGGGCACTCACTGCATAGCAAATGTCTGGTCTAGTATTGACTAGATACATCAATGATCCAATCAACTGCCTGTACATGGTGGGATCTACTAGATCTGAACTAGCTGTAGAATCACTCAACTTCTTCAAATTTGTTTCCATCGATGTAGCCATGGACTTGCAATCCATCATCCCAAATCTCTTCAAGATATCTATGGTATATTTCCCTTGACTTAGAATGATCTCATTGGGTCTTTGCCACACTTCCAATCCTAGAAAGTAATGCATAAGACCTAGATCCTTCATCTCAAACTCAGAGAATAACTCCTTGCATTTGATAATGAGATATTCTACTCCAGTAAGAAATAAATCATCAACATAAAGAACCAAGATTAAAGCCTCACCAACTACCTTGAAGTAAAGATTTGAATTTGCATCATTCTTGGAGAATCCCAAGCTCATCAAGTATCGATCAATCCTCTCATACCAAGCACGAGGTGCCTATTTAAGGCCATACAATGCCTTCTTCAATCTGCATACATGAGATTCCTTTCCATGAATCACAAACCCATTTGGTTGTTCAATGTACACTTCCTCTTCAATCACACCATTAAGAAAAGCAGTCTTTACATCCATTTGGTGTAGCTTCCATCCTTTGGCTGATGCAATAGCAATGATAGTCCTAATAGATGTATATCGAGCAACAGGGGAAAATGTCTCCTCATAATCTATTCCCTCTTTCTGAGAGAATCCTCTAGCCACAAATCTTGCTTTGTACTTCTCAATGCTCCCATCAGCTGCATGCTTGATCTTGAAAAGCCACTTGGAAGACACAACTGATTTTCCTTCAGGTCTTGGTACAACATCCCAAACATCATTCTTGATAATAGACTAATATTCTTTTATCATAGCATCTCTCCATACTTGCTGATTTGATGCCTCCTCAACACTGCAAGGCTCAAACTCAATTATGTGACTCATCAACGCCACATAGCCTGGAAACTTGCAGTCTCTTGCTTTCTCTGAATGTGCCTCGAGGAGCTGCATACTTCTCTGCATCTTGCATAGTCTATCTAGCCCATAGAGGTCTCTTTCGACCTATAACAATGTCTCTCGAACCATCAGTAGGTTCTATGGGATCAATAGGATCACTAGCCTCTTCTGGTTCAGTAGACTCCCTCTGAATCTTAGGAGTATGATTAGGAAAAATGTCCATATCCTGAGGTGTCTCCTGTCCTTCACTATCTATCTCCATGTAAGAACCTTTAGTTCTTTTGAATGCAACCTCTTCCTCGAAAGTGACATCCCTGCTGATCTCAATCTGTTTCTATCCTAGAATGTAGATCCTGTAGGCCTTTGAGGACTCACTGTAACCCACAAATATTCTTTTCTTGCCATATGGTTCTAACTTAGATCTTTTATCTTTAGGCACATGAATATAAACAAGACAACCAAAGATTCTTAAATGACTAACCTCACGTTTCACACCTGTGAAGGCTTCTTCAAGAGTCATATTTTCCAATATTCGATGAGGGCTTCGATTCTAAACATACACTACAGTTCTGGAAGCTTCTGCCCAAAGGAAGGTTTATAAGTCTTGTTCATGAATCATAGCTTTGGCTGCCTCAACTATGGATCTATTCTTTCTTTTTCCGACTCCGTTTTGCTGAGGATTGTATGGAACACAAAACTCCCTCTTAATCCCTGCCTCAATGCAAAAATTATGGAAACCTCCAGAAGTGTATTCTCCTCCATTATCATATCTTAGAACCTTGATCCTCTTTCCGGACAAATTTTCAACTGAGCCTTAAATTCTTTGAATCTATCAAGTATTTCTTTAGACTCTTTAGACTTCAAAAATTAAATCCAAGTCTTTCTAGAATAGTCATCAATAAAAATCACATAATACCAAAAACCACTCAAAGATGCCACAGACATTGAACCACACAAATCAGAATAGACAAGATCTAGAATTCCTTTTGATCTACTTTCACTACTATGAAAAGGACCCTTAGAATTCTTACCCATTGCACAACCTCTGCAAACGCCATCATGTTCCTAACTGAGCTTCGGTAGTCCTGTAACCATCTTCTCCATGGATGGAAGAGCTCTGAAATGTAAGTGAGCAAGTCTCCTATGCCATAGCTCACTCGAACTAGTAGAATCATGCAACAATGCTTGAACTGGACGAATAGAAAGTCTATATAGACTCTCTTGGTGAACACCAATCACATGGGTTGTTTTGATGCTAGAGTTCTTCGGCCAAGCAAGAACTTTTCCCTCAGAAAATGCAACTTGATACCCTTTGTCCTCCAAAGCTGAAATTGATACAAGATTTCTCTTGATTCCTGGTACAAACAAGACATCACTCAAATGAAGAGGGATGCCAGAATCTAGATGAAGAGAGGTGGCTCCAACACCTTTCACTGAATAGCAAGCATCATCTTCGATTATCACTTGTAGGTTGGTTTCTCTTTCTACCAAGTCTGAAAGATGCTCTCGATATCCTGTAATGTGTCGTGAAGCGCCACTATCAATCAACCATGTGCTACTGTCGGTTGGAACATTGCTTGATAGAGCGGAGATGAATAGAAATCCTCCTGAGTTGTCTCTAGATTCTTTTCAAGGTGACACATCATCAACATCCGCAATTGAAGCATGTTGCTTTGGTCTTGTTACACAATCACTAGCATAGTGACCATACTTGTCACATCTGAAACACTGAATATGGGAGAGATCCTTCTTCTTCTTTGGTTCAAGAGCAGAATCTGATTTCCTGTCTCTATTCCTCTTGAAATTTCCTTTTCTCCCTTCTCTTCCTTTCCTTCTTGAAGTTTGAGCAGCAAGAACATGATTGTCTTCATTGTGAGAGCTTCGTCCATTACCTCTTGCTACCAACCTGGATTCCTCTTGAATGCAATCAGCTCTAAGACGATCAAACTTGGGTAATTTGGATCTTCCACTGATACCTTGGATAAAAGGCTCCCAAGATTGAGGAAGACCATTCAGTGCCAACATGACTAAATCTCTATCTTCAACTATATCTCCAATGGCATATAGCTAATCTTTCAACTCAGTGATCTTCATGAAGAAAGAGATGATTGAATCTCCTTTAGCCATCTTGATATGATGGGGTTGTTGTCTCAAGGCAAGAGCTCTGCTAGTGTTGTTGATCTCATACAATCCTTCCAAAGTCTTGAACATATCTTTGGCCGTCTTCAACTTGGATATAATTGGCACAAGATGATCCTTCATGGAATCAATCAAGATCTTCTTAGCCTTCATACCATTCTTTTTCCATTGAGTTTTTTCAGCCTCATCGGAAGGCTCGAGTACCTTACTCTCCACAAAATTGAGAAGATCATTCTCTTCCAATGCAATAAGAACTCTGAACTTCCAAGAGGTGAAGTTAGATGCATCATCAAGCCTATCTTCAACCTTGAGTCCGTTCACCATTTTCGAAGCTAAGATAGACTCCCTTAGATGAGAAGAAGAGAAGAAGATTTCGCTGCTTAAACAAATCTGATCTTGATCTTGCTTAAACCCACTCTGATACCATGTTAATTTTAGGACCAGAATTGAATTAAGCAGAAATAAAACAATAGAACACAGCATATACCCTGGGAAAACCCTCCTCCTTGAGGGAGAAAAACCCAGCAACAATATATCACTTATATATTGAATAAAATAGCAGCAAATCTGCTTTACAACTTGGCCACACACTAGGCCGATCTGAAACAATAAAGATAGCACCTCTCAAGATGCTAATATGCAATCAACAACAATGACTTCTTCTTGATATCGATCTCCTAGAAGCAAAGTATCGAACTGCTGAAAGAATGCGAACTCCTTCTTGAGAATACGAACTTGACTTGATAATAAATAATGATAATTTATGAGAGAGCAACGCCTTCTATATAAACACGATGGAATGACGTTTCTCCTTGGGTCGTCTCTTTCCATCAACCAAGGCAACTTTTATTGAATGGTCGGCCTCTTCCAATAACAATGTGTCCCTTTAATTTGGTCGGCTTATATTTAAAATAATAAAAAATTATTATTTGAAGTAAGGCGTCTCTTGGATCGGCCCCAATCATATATATTTAATAATTTTGAATTATAGAGGAGAAAGAGATCTCCCGCCGCTACTTACATCAACACATCATTCCCAACTACGCAATTTCTCAGCATGCAACAATTTTCAAATTCTTAGCACCATTTTCATCAGTGGGTAACGCTATAAATATTGAAAGATTTCTAGTTGTATCATCTTTTTCAAAAAAGGGAGAGCTGTTAAAAAAACAGTTATTGTAATAGACTCATGCCCTTGAGGTGATATTTGTAATTGTTGAACATTAAATAGTTGTGCCAGCAGCATCTTATGTAATATGTTTTGTGCATGTATGAATGAAATCTGCTATTCTATGCTACATATGTGTCTTTGCAATACACTCTTCTCCCTTTTGTTTTGGTAACAACCTTTGTTGGCTTAATGATTGATGATTTCTTTGTTAACAAATCACCATGTAAGCATGTACCCTTCATTATAGAAATAAATCATAGCGATTTGAATATCAATAATCCCTATGATATAAAAAATCATTTATTTCGACACATCGTCTAAAATTAGATTTAAATTCCAATATCTCCTCCCTTTTCCCTTTTCTATGATTAAGAGGATATTTGCAAATCATAAGACGAACCAGCTTCTAAAAGAGGATATTTGCAAATCATAAGACGAACCACCTTCTGAAATTTTGAAGGTTCATTCACAGCCCGCCAAGTTCCACACCTATGAAATTTCCCATGTTGGTGCAGCTTTGCATTAAAGTCAAGTACCAATAAGGCTTGATATTGGGTGGATGGTTACCTAGAATGAATTGTATAGCACACTTGTGATCCCTTTTCAAGGAAGGACAAAACACCGTTGAGAATTATCAAGTGTAGACTAAAGGACTAGTGGTGATACATACAACTACTAAGGTTATAGCAAAAAATAATTGTGCCACAAATATGAATATACCTTTTTGAGCAAGTTTTAGATCTTACGATAACTTTATTTTCCTCGAAGTTCAAATATCTTGTCATCTAAGCCGAATTGGACAAAAAGCTCCTACAAGTTTGTCTACGTTGTCTCTAGGGTAGCAAGCATTGAACTCCTTGTACCAAATTTGTTGTGCCCGTGGAAATGACGAACATAGGGCTATCCAACAAAGAATCACCCATTGCAATTTAAATGCTATGGCATTTTCTTGAAACAAGTTATATGACCAGCATCTTCTATCATAACTTGAAATTTTGGTGTCAAGTACAAATAGCAATTCAAACATACTACCAACTTGATGTTAAGGATTTTGAGTGATACCAATATCATTAGCATTATCATCCTTACTTCTTCAAACTTAGTTGTGGATCAACCAATACTTCCTCTTGCACACATTCTGGACTACAATCTTCTTCCTCTTCTTCTTTTAGTGCACCTACAATAAAGGATAGTTTCTTTTTATACATTTATGCTTTCTACTATATTTTCTTTCTTTGAAACTAGTGATTTTTATTTTCTAGAAGCAAAAAAACTCTCCTCTACTATTTTTTCCCTAATGAAAGCATTAGACAAAGATGGAGGATCAAAAAGCTTTACCTCATGTTGAATGCAATACTTCAATCCTCTTGGAAACAAGTCCAACATGTTGTGCTCTAAAACATCCTTCACCTCAAACTTAAGGTTTGAAATTGTTGAATATATGTAATGTCCCCTCTTTTAGTCCCTTTTCCTAGGCTGGCTCATGTTAAGGAAAAGCAGGTCGGTCTTGTGAAGAAAAACAATAAAACATTTATATTTCTTCCTAGGTTGGCCTTGAGATGGGGAAAAAATAAGAAATTAATAGCAATTTTGCCTAGGCCAGCCAGCATAGAGAAGAAAGAGGGAAACATGCATAAATACAAGATTTTGTGGAGTGTTGGGTGAAAATTATGTAATCATCTTTTCAATAGATTACACAACCTAGACTTCAACCACAGTTGTGTGAGATATAATCTTTCCTCTCAAAAAGGGGAGGCGCCCTTCTTACTGCTAACAGAAGCTACGGTAAAACTAATTAAGTATTTACACAATGTACACTACACTTACGAAATGGGGGGGGGGTGTGTCACATTCATGCTTCTCTCTTTTTTCAGAGAAGATGTTTTACAATGCTTCACGGTTGGAAGTTCTGATTCAAGATAACCTTAAACTAAAAACGAGCAGTAATGCCAATACCTCTATCTTGTCAAAGCAAAGCGTAGAGATACCAAGTATGATAATAATAAACAAATAAAAGAAAGGGAGAAAAGCTCACGAAGGCACAAAGTCGTTCCATAGCTTTTCAACAATGGATCTATGAGAATCGTAACGTTTGTTGCATTAGAAGCACAAAGTCTTCTTAGATACAGCAATTCCTCGAACAACATGAACGATTACAAGCACAAAGTCTTGTAGATCTTTCAACAATGGTATCCAAACATAAACGTAAATTCAAATGAAGAATGTCACACAAAGTTTACACAAATCTATTTGAAGCCCTTCAGATCTTATCTACTAACCACTACCAATAAGATCAATCCACAAGATTATCGATTCCAACACAAAGTCTGGTATGCAATTCTCTTCTTTATTGATCAGATTTTTCATTCACAAACATGAACACAAAGTTTCACAAATCTGCTTCAAAAAGGGCAGCACTTCGTTGCAAAATACTAAAGGTAACTATTACAATAGATATCCCTCTTATTTATAAAAGAGAGGGAAGAGCAAATCTAGGAAATCAATTGAGTAAAATTAGGAAAGTTAGGAGAGCTAATTTAGGAAAATCTCACCTAACTTTGACTAAGTCAAAATGTAATTCATCTTTGTGAAACTACATCTCAGATTTTCAGCGTAATTACATTTGCTAAAAAGACATTTAAGATGTCAAAAACTATTTACAAGATGCATAAAGGAAAGCATCAAAAAGTTCAACACTGGAGATCAAGAGTCTTCATGGTTCCTTGCTTTGGGCGCGGAAGTCTTCATACTTCTTATCGGTCTCTTGTATGAACGTATCATTTGGGCCGACTGTGTAATCTACAAGGGTGTGAACTCTTATGATCGACCTTCTGGCGGATGAATGGATTTTCTTGCACTTGCGAAGATGCATCCTGAGATTATCAATGGTCAGTCGTGTATCACAAATGACATGCATTGAGGTCTTTGAAAAGTTGGCATCCTCAACTTGTTGCATGACAGCTTCTTTGTAGATTTGGGATAGTTCACTGGATCAAAAGATGTCACCTTCAGGATCACTTGATGAAATCTGGAGAGAAACTGCAAGGATGGTGAATCAACAGGCGTTAGCAGAAAAGCAGCATTGGGAAGCGTGCAAACAATGTTGAGCAAGTGTGAAACGAGCAACTAGGCACGGAAAACAAAGCGGGAGTGAAGAAATGACATTCGGAGCGAAAACGAAGTGATTTGGAAATGTCTAAGGAAAAAACTGCCAAAAGTGTAGGAGCGCTGAAAATCAACACTCCAACACTTGGAGAGAAAAAAAAATGACTAAGTACAGACAAAAAGTGCACAAGCGCAAAAAACCAGAGCTTGTGCACCAAAGACAGACTTTTGACAAAAATCACTAGCGCTAAAAATCAGAGCTTGTGCACCAAAGACAGACTTTTGACAAAAGTGCACAAGCGCTAAAAATCAGAGCTTGTGCACCAAAGATAGACTTTTGACAAAAGTGCACAAATGCTAAAACTCAAAGCTTGTGCACCAAAGACAAACTTTTGAAAAAAGTGCACAAGCGTTAAAAATCAGAGCTTGTGCACCAAAGATAGACTTTTGACAAAAATGCACAAGCGCTAAAAATCAAAGCTTGTGCACCAAAGACAGACTTTTGACAAAAGTGCACAAGCGCCAAAAATCAGAGCTTGTGCACCAAAGATAGACTTTCACAACTCCCAAAGGCTAGAAGCTAACAAAGATGCTCGTTTCGAAGCTCTTCGAAAGACGGACAAGGGAGGACACTCAAACGAACTATTTGAGATTTTGGAACACACTTCGAGGTGGATTGAAATTTGCCTCGTTTTGCGTGCTTGAATGTCACAAACCTACGAAACGGACAAGTTTTGTAGGGGGTTATTCGTGAATTGAGTGCTGCTAGATTCCATGATAACATGGAGCATTTCATCATCATTCAAAATTGTTCTTCTACTTTGGTCTGCACTTTTGAGCAGCATATGTTGTAGGACGAAAACCCTATTGCATTAAGGAGAAGTTGGACGAAACCCTAGCTTCTTCAAGGGGAAACTTCATGACGGAGGTTCTTATGTGTGCTTCAATGGAGATAATTGCTAGCTTATATCAGTTTTGCATCAGCATTTAGATTATCTGATTTGAAGGGCGAGTTGTGCAAGTTGGAGGTTCTAATTCAGATTTCTAGGGTGGCAAAGCCCTAACACATCAGTCCAGCAGGCCAGCGCACCCTTGGTAGGGCTATTTCAATCGTTTCTTCATCATTTAGTTGCATTTTTGTAGCTGAAGCAGCTTCACCCAGCTAGGGTTAGTTGCTCTGCATTAGTGGGGTTTCTTCATGTTGTGGCGCAAGTTTGAAACCCACTTTACTTTGTAATTTGCATTCATATTTTGTAGCAACAGACTAAGGGTTTATATCAGACATTTGTTGACTCATATGGAAGGATCTAATCATGCTATGTTGGTGATTTAATGTTACTATTATCTACTATAAGTTTTCCTATCTTTTGATTGCATTATGTGTTGTTGTTCATGCATTATAAAACTCAGAAAATTACATCAGCGTTCTAGGGTTTAAGCAGAAATTAAAAATAAAAAATTAAGGCATCATTTTTGCATTACAAAAAAAATCAGAAAATTGCACAAATATTGTTTGGAATATTTCAGTGGTATCAGAGCCTTGATCCTACCAGCTTGTGGATCCATTTGTGGAATGAATCCTTGGAGAAGCAACATGGGTCGGCAACCTAAGTTCTTGCCAAAGAAAGAGGAAACAGACCTGAAACAACAGCTCCTCAAGAAAAATTGTCGCAGCCTTAGGAATCTTGAAATGTTCAACAAAGCACAGCAAGATGATCCTGTTCGAAGGGATTTAGAAAATCAGCTACAAAGAGATGAGTGCAAGCTGGCTGCCTACTGTATGTGCAAGAACCTGCTGCTTATAAGTCCATTGTCACCTATGACGAGTACTTGAAGACATTCACAAAAAATACAAGGCAAGAAAAGGAAAGATTGATAAGGAAAAATTGGAATTACAAGGAGACATTGAGATAGAAATCAGGAAACATGAAGAACCAACCATGGAGCAGGAACAGGAAAAAGAGGCCCAACAAAAAGAAGAGGCTTCCCGCCCTAAAAAAGATGGTATGAAAATATTCAAGCCTTATGTCGATAATGAGCAATGTTTGGAAAAATTTGATGATAAGGGTTATTCTATTGTGAGAAAGGGTGAATCAGCAGTCATTAATCAGCTCATAGATAAACAATGGTTTGAAGGAAAGCATGTTGAAGTGGTCCAAGTACTGCCCTCCTATGATCAGCTACAAGGAGATATAGATGTGGGTTATGAGAGGGATGATATAACTTTTCGGACAGCCAATGAGGACAAGCAAGAGTCAACTGCTGCATCTACTGATGGGTTATGAGAGGGATGATATAACTTTTCGGACAGCCAATGAGGACAAGCAAGAGTCAACTGCTGCACCTACTGATGCACATAAGTCTTCATGGCGACCACAAGGATGAAGGAAAGGCTATTTGAGAATTTGCCAAACTAGTATTGATTGATCAACTATGTGGAGGTATGAATGCTACGAAGGAACCAATTTGCATTTTTGGTAACTTGGACAGTGATGAGGATCATACATATGAAAGCTCCATAGAGGTTGATCAAGAAACATTTGAGTTCCTTTGCTCCAAGATTAACAAGTTTGTTGATCAATTAATTTGTAATCCGGAGAAGGAAATTTCTGATGTGCACATGATAGGTCTAGGAGAGTTGATAGAGTTTGAGGAAGACACTGCACTCGAGCAAGAGGTAAGGAATGATTTTCTAATGTATGATAGTAGTCCTTTATCTTCACATTATCATGTTATCATGTTATGACAGCCAAGTGGATCAGCCTTAAGGCTTGTGATTTTCATAGAGAAACTCATGTGGGACCAGCTCTTGGCAATGGACAACTAACAAAGGATGAAAAATTGATTGAGTCCCTAGAAGACGCTACAAATAGTTGGGAAGTTGCTGCTTTGATTGCTACCAGCAGCGACATAGGAAGGGCTGATGTGTTCTTCTATGCTCCTATGAGAGGCATCCTACACATCCATGAAGCATTTATCGAAGTTGGAGAGTTTATGGATGTTGATGGCTCTATGAGGTACATCCATCTTTTCAATTGTGATACATATGGTAGGGTGATGTTATGGGATCCAGGTGGTGGTATGTTGTCATTGCTTGAGGACAAGCAATTTCGGGAAGGGAGGATTGTAATGTCCCCTCTTTTAATCCCTTTTCCTAGGTTGGCTCATGTTAAGGTAAAGCAAGTCGAACCTGTGAAGAAAAACAATAAAACATTTATATATCTTCCTAAGTTGGCCTTGAGATGAGGAAAAAAAAAAGAAATTAATAGCAATTTTGTTTAGGTCGGCCAGCATAGAGAAGGAGGAGGGAAAGATGTATAAATACAAGATCTTGTGGAGCATTTCATCATCATTCGAAATTGTTCTTCTACTTTGGTCTGCACTTTTGAGCAGCATATGCCGTAGGACGAAAACCCTATTGCATTAAGGAGAAGTTGGATGAAACCTTAGCTTCTTCGAGGGCGAACTTCATGATGGAGGTTCTTATGTGCTTCAATGGAGATAATTGCTAGTTCATATCAGTTTTGCATCAGCATTTAGATTGTCTGATTTGAAGGGTGAGTTGTGCAAATTGGAGGTTCTAATTCATATTTCTAGGGTGGCAAAGTCCTAACATCAGTCCATCAGGCCAGTGCACCCTTGGTAGGGTTATTTCAGTCGCTTCTTCTTCATTTAGTTGCATTTTTGTAGCTGGAGCAGCTTCGCCCAGCTAGGGGTAGTTGCATCTGCATTATTGGGGTTTCTTCATGTTGTGGTGCATGTTTGAAGCCCACTTTACTTTGTAATTTGCATTCATATTTTGTAACAGCAGACTGAGGGTTTATATCAGACATTTGTTGACTCATATGGAAAGATCTAATCATGCTATGTTAGTGATTTAATGTTACTATTATCTGTTGTGAGTTTTCCTATCTTTTGATTGCATTATGTGTTGCTGTTCATGTATTATAAAACTCAGAAAATTACATCAGTGTTCTAGGGTTTAAGCAGAAATTAAAAATCAGAAATTAGGGCATCACTTTTGCATTACAAAAAGATCAGAAAATTGCACAAATATTGTTTGGGATATTTCAATATACTCCTTGACTAAGCTTGTTTATTGTTGTACCCAAAATAAATTTTTGGCATTCTGTATAAATTGAGCTAAATCTCGTTAAAATGCCGTCAAAAGTCTGTTTTAGGTCAAACCAAACATAGGGTCTTTGTGGGTTTCTGTCAAGGAACACGTGCAAAATTCTGAAAATTTGAAAATTAGGGTTTTATGCCCCTATTTTCAGGGTAACCCCCGAAAATAGCACCTTCCCGGAAATGATTGAAAATGATTTTGATAGGATTAAATGACTTCACGATCACATTGGTCAAGTCAGAATCATCAAAAGACACGTTTTACTCTGGTGGGTCTATTTTTGTTTTTTAGGAACAAAGTTAGGAGCTCTGCAGCCATTAATGGCAGATTGGCCAGTACCAGGTGCTAAAAGCTAAGCTTCAACGATGCAACCATGGCGAAAAAGGTTTAAAAAGATGTTCGATGAAGGAGATTCTCGAAACCAGAAAAGGTCAAAATTTGACTAACTCTGGAAACGTTACAAAGGAGAAATCAAATCACGAAACAAAAAGAGCCTTTTTTGCTGAGGGGCGCCCTTGATTCTCAAAGGTCAAATACAACCTGATGAATCATCCAAGGTAGTCATCCTCGGCGTTCTCTTGCTGGCTCGACAACAAAACAATCAGTAAGATCATCTGATAAGTTGATCACCGGCAGTTGTCAGCAGAGCGAAAAGAGGCAATTGACGAAGACATCAGAAATAGTTGTCGAAATGATCATCAAGGTGAAAAAAGCGCCCTTTCCAAGGAAAGGCGCCTTCCTTTTTTAACCTCCAAATGTTGTCAAATGTCAGAAGGCTTCCCAAGACAGTTTTCTCAGTCTAGGTCGATCTCGACAACGTAACTGCAAGCACAAACATCCGACAAGGCAATCACCAGATAATCAGGATCAAACTGGAGCATCTTTCAGATAAATCACTGTGCAAAAGAGCAAAAGCGCCCTTTTCAGTGAGGGCGCCCTTGAATAAAGGTACCTTTAACTATTTTCTAGGAATTCAAACTCCAGTCTTCTTTTGTGAAACGGAACTAGCAACCTGATGAGATATCAAACAAAATCATTTGATTCTCCGATCAATGGGAAATCCAAATCAAAGCACAGGACGTCAAAATGAAGAGTTTGAAAGAACAAATATTGAAAATGACTAAGGCATGAAAGAAAGCGCCTCTTCTTGAGAAAGGCACCCTTCTTTTTAGGGCCACAAACTCAGCTTTTTGCCTTCATACCTCCCAGGCTCATCTCTTTAGTTTAGTCCCAGCTCAACAATGAATCCAACAGCAGCCGCTCAGGATCAACCGAACAATCTGGATCAGAGGTCAAACAAAGGTCATTCAGCATACAAAATGATGAAGAAGCTTGCAAAACTCAAAAGGAACGCCTAGAAAAGGTCAAAGGCAAAGTTGTTGACTAAAGTTAAGATATTTTGAGACAAACTTGGCCAACTCACTCCACAATCAGTGGAAATCACCTTTTTGAACTTCAGATCAAGCCAAATCAGCTTTAGATCATGAGTTAAGATCCCAGACTTGAGGGTTTTAGGCTTAAGTCTATATAAAGGAGATCTAGGCGTCCCATTTCATTATTTCATTGCAGGTTGATGATCAAGAACAGCAATAAGCTCTCAAGGACGCCATTTTCAAATCTGGCCAAGGTTTTTGACCATTCTTCGATATTTCTTGAAGATCTGAAGTAGAAGAAGATTTCTAATCAGAGGCTGGATTCAGAGACAGATTTTCTTAGAGAGTCAAATTAAAAACTTCCAATCCATCTTCTGTCTACTTCCTCTCTTGTTGTCTTAGGTGTTCTTGCATGTCACACAAAGCAACAAGTTATCACAGATCTGATCAACAGGGCTGACTCAAAATAATTTTCCAGTAAAACCCATCTTGTCAGATTTTCCAGAATCAACAAACTTGTTGCCCCTATTTTTGGGGGTTTTTCCAAAAAAGTTTCAGAATCAAAATTCTGAGGAACTGGGTTTGTTCAGCATTGAAGCACGAACAAAACCCATGTGCCAAATTTTTTCCGGAAAAATACTTCTCGGCAAGGCGCTATTTTCAGGGGTTTCCAAAAGTTGTCAAAATGAGGTCAAGTTTGCAGTCAATCTTTAAGTTTTTCAAGATGCGGTACTCTCAAGTACAATACAAGACCAAGACGGCCTTATTTCATGATTACCTGAAAACGATTGACACGAACTTACATCAAGTAAACCCAATGGTTGATCTAGAACAGCTGGAGGGCATGAATCAGATCACGTTGCAGAACATTGAAGAATCCGGGTTGCTACAGGCTACATCCATCCCCATCACATTACAGAGCGTAGAGCTTTCAATCGCTTGTATTAAGCATTACAATCCTACCACAAGAGAAATCAAATCAGTGGATGGGAGGGTTGTTTGCAGTCTAAAACCCAAGGATATAGAAAAGTGTTTTGATATTCCACCATGTCCTAACAGCAAGGTCATATCAGTGACGGAATGCGAAAAGGCATTCGAGGTAGCCAAGGGCAAATGCCAAGGGATAATGGCAAAAAAATGGCTGAAAGTGACAAAGGGCAACTTGCCTAAGTTGGTTGGACTAGGAGAATGCAAAGATGAGTATGCAGTGCTAATCACTCTACTCAACAGAATCACTGGACAGGAGGATGGCAATCAATTCCAGTCGTGGATGTATTATGTCATTGCAAAAATCATCAGCAAGAGGGAACATTACAACTGGGCCACTCTAATTAGTGATACGCTCCACCAACAGATTACCGAGTATCTAGAAGCTCATAGGTTTCACATGTATTCTTACCTGGTATACCTGATTGCCTTCCAAGGCAATTTCAGGATATTAAACAATATGGGAACCTTAGGTGTGCAGAAGGTTCATGAGCACTTTACACGTCTTGAGTTTACTCAAGCGGAGCGACACTTCAAAAGAACAAGTGATCACTTCATCATGCACACCATATGAGATCTAGACCATGAGATGCATGTACATATTTCACAAATAGCCAGAGAAGCAATAGCAGATTGGGCGGCTTGGTTCATCCAATTCCCTATGTTCTCCTACATACGCGTGTATGGCTACATTGGTCACCCCGCCATGATGCCACGGTACCCTTCAAATAGGGTAGTCTTCATGGAATTCCTGAGGCTGTTGTCTGAGGTTCATGTTTACTTACGCTTGAAGAAGGCGGCAGCTATAAACTTTCCCGTTGAAATGGGACTCTATAGATGCAGATTCGCGGCAAATGCTAAGATGATGAGCCAGGAAACAATGAGGCTTAATCTCAAGTACCTCATTGAGAGGAGGTCCTATGATCCCAGAGGGCTCTATGCAGCACATCTCGAGCAACACTCGTCACATAAATCTTCTATGGAAGATTATTAGGTCAATTGTCAAGACAAGTATGAAGTGCGAAGAAGGAACTATAGCAGGTTCAGGCTCCCACAAATTGCTGACTTTATGTCAGCAGACATCAAGGGCTTATATGACGATGAAGGGCAAGTCATTCTCCCCTCATTCTTCGTTGATTCAATTGACTCCCAACCACTCCCAAGAGTGGATTGGTATGCCAAAGACAACACGTCTATAGAGGAGAGGACGAGTCGAGTTGTTAGAAACAGCCAACTCTACCTCAATAGCAAGAAATCAAGGAAGGCGGTACCTCACAGAACATAGCCGCCACAGGTTCAGTCTACACCACACTCCACTTCAAGAAAGAAGCCTAGGCAGAAGCAGTGGTGCAATCCTCCCCAAGGGATGAGGATGTCGAAGCATACAAGGCCAAGAACACAAGGGACACATGTGGAGAAAGCCACACACAGTCCTAAAATAGTCATGGGTATTGCTGCCCCAAAGCCAGTAATAGAGACTGCTGCCCCAGAGCCAGCAAAAGTTGTTGTTGTTGAGCCAGCAACAGTAGTTGCTGAGGAGCCAGCAGCGGAAGCGACAGAGCCAGTTGAAGAAGAAGCAGCAGCAGAAACGGTGCCTGTTATGGAAACAGAGCCACCTACATTACCACCATCACAGCGGTCGCAGGTCCTCATTGACTTGGACTCGCCCCCGAAAGACGTCACTCCAGCACAGTCACACACTTCAAGCATTCAAGGGCCTCACATTCCTCCTTCTAACGAAGCTAGCCGAGATTCTATCTGGCTTGAGGGCTTCCTAGGCAGGAAGAGGGAAAGACCCTCCTATGAACTTGACTTCACTGAATTCGACCATGTCCCACAAGACATGCCGGCGAAGAAGTTGAAGAAGCAAGTTCACATGGAAAGGAATGCAGATTGTGAACTCATCATAGAGACTACTGCCCCACCAGTAGAGAAAAGCATACACGAGGTACAAGTGGAAGACTACACATTGCCTAAACTTAACCTCGGAAAGACTACACAACAGGTGGAGGTAGACCTTCTCGGAATCGCCTCGGTGAGCGCACAAGAAAGGATGGTCAAGGACGGAAAAGACAAAGCAGCCTTAAAGGCTGAGAACCAGCAATTGAGATCATACATTTCCAGCTTGATGCATGGCACCCCGAACGTCTCAGCCTTACCACCAGAATTGTTGGATCTCCCCGCAGAACAGAATCACCAACAGTTGATAACATACGGAAAACACTTGAGAGATCAAGTGGAAGAGTTTGTTCTCAAAGGTAGATGTATACTGGCAAATCTATACCAATTACGGGATAGAGCACATTGACTTCATGCAGAGATTCAACAATTAGAGCAAAGAATTGCAGAGAAGAGGCCAGAAGACAAGACCACAATTGCAGACTTGCAATTGGCATATTGTAATGTCCCTTATTAAAGTTTCCCTAGAAAAGAAAGAAATGCACCAATTCACTTAATGTGTGAATAATGTACTTTAGTATAAATTACTTTAAGAGACTATTTGTTTTAGAGATTTGTGTATTGGTTCAATTTTAGAATAGCATATGAAATAAATACAACCAATATCAAACATTCATGATGCAAAATCACATAAATCCCTATTCATCATAGTTATCCATAACTTATCATGCTTGACCTAAAGTAGATCATCGTCTTCACCTCACTTCTCTAGACCCCATTGGAGGAGGGACGCCGTACAGTGCCGAGGGCGCTTGACCAAGCTCCAAGTGGACTCCCTCAGGGATCATTGCCATCTTGGGACATCCAACATGTGCTCGAACTTACCAGCCTTTCCCTCCCACAACCATCCTCTCCTCGGTGAGCGTCGGCGAGAGAGTTTGTTGGCTTTACCTACTCAGTTAGCAGTGATAACTTATAGCAGGAATTATTGAAATATCATTGTGACTTGATGTTTTTATTAAACAAATAAAATATATATATACATATATTCCTTTAGACATGGAGAATAGTTAATGGATCAGTTAGCGGTAGTGTTAGATACAAACACAGATTCTTCCTAATATGCACATTCAATTGAAATCATTAAACAACAGAATATTAAATTGGCAATCATATATTATTCTTTAGATGTAGCGCTGGTCTTTGTAATTTCTTATCACAGATATGTTATTCAGATTTTATTAACAGGTATTCATTTATCATGTTTTGTCAGGCTTCATAGCCCGTCACAGATTTGGGGCAATTAGTTATTATTTGTATCACATAGAATATAGAGTGGCAACGAATTTGCAAGATATATACATTTCCATTCTTATTAATCGAACTCCAATAATCTTCAATGGGGGTTTAGAGATGAAGATGCATACCTGGTTGATGGATGTCGGAACTTACTGTGCCTGTATTTTCTTTCGTGACTCCCGTTTTTCCCATGCTGCTTCCTTATGCTCAGTTGGGGGTCTCTTTTAAACATCTGAAGCGGCGTGTACTTTCCATCCTTAGTGTCGCACCACTTCCCTTACTCGCTACCATCGCATCCCTTGGCCACAGGTTGTGCCCGATGATTGTCACGGCTTCAAAGTCCATCGAAAGTTTAAAATAATAATAATAAAACTTTTAACTTTAACTTTATTATATTTATGAAGAATGCTCATAATGTTTCATATGTTTATAAATCGATGTATATACACATTTATCAGGGGTTATAACACATATCAATCAGTATACTCAGAGGAAAATAAGCAACATCTCTTTGCTTGGAGAGAACAACTAGTGTACAAGGTGAAAGCCTATGACGCTCATTCAGTAGAGTTGATTGACTATCAATGAGTGGTTGCCAATATTATCAACTTCGCAAGAACATTGGTAATATCTTTTCCTCGCATAGAATATCAACGCGAGGGAGGAGAATACATCGAGATGGTCACTGTACAAAATCAGTTCAGAGATGTCATCTGCAGTACCTTGCTTGATGATCCAGACGGTTGCAAGCTAGCCAAGGTGGCAGCATTCTCAACCAAGTTTGATGAAGCAGCTGCACAGTGTATAGACTTCCAGCATCAGCTTACGATAGGCGAATTAATGCTCGAGCGCCACGTCATCATTTTGCGGAGCATTAACTCCCCTGAAGCTGAAGAAGTCAATGAATGGATAGAAACACTGTTGACCAATGGTGAGTTGTAAAGACACCAAGAAGGACGTCCTACCCTCCAAATGGCATTTATGATACTTGAAGTTGACTTGATGCCCCTTTCCAAGTCAACTCAAGAGGACATTTAATGTAATTGGAGTTAACTTGATGCCCCTTTCCAAGTTAACTTCATATCCCACAAATCATGCATTGTCAGATCCCACTGATTAAGGATGTCTAATCGGCTTCCATAATTTGTGGATCTCAGATCTCCACTAAACGTGGATGTCTATTTTGGAGGTATACTTTACATTCAAGTTCACGTTTAGTTTACTTTCAGTCAACTGAACTAGTTTCCAGTTGACTCTTTGTTTACTTTCAGTCAACTGAAGTAATTTCCAGTTGACTCTTTGTTTAGTTTCAGTTAATTGAAGTAGATTTCCAGTTAACTGCTTGTTCCCCCTTTTTAGGAATAAATCTTGCTAATTGATTGGCAAGAACTCATTGTTAACTCAAGGAGATTTTGGGGTTGCCCACTCCTTTGAGTTCTATAAATAAGAGCCTTGGGCTCATTGTTTGTTTAACCTTTACTTGCTATGCAAAATTGTTGCACCATTGTTGCCAACAGCTTTGAAAGCGAATATTTGTTCACTCTTGGATGAGAGTTCATTGGTTGATCGTAATTGTGCATGATTTCGTGCCTTTGTTGTCCCAATCTTTGTAATTCATTTAGAAAGCTTGAAGAAAAGAAATGAAAAAGGCACATGCAATTTGATCTAAAGGATTTGAGTTCTTCCATAACATCTTTGTGTTTAAATAGCTTGTTGTTTCATTTCCCTCCTCAGATAGGGGTTCCTCCTCCTTGGATATTTGTTATTAACGGTTGTCATTTGTTGTTGTCTAATGGATTGTCCTCCAACCTATACTTCGGATAGGGGTTCCTCCTCCTTAGCAAGTTTGTCGGCCAAGACATCGTAATTTGTTGTTTCTTGTAAGTCATTTCCTAGCCCATACCTCAGATAGGGGTTCCTCCTCCTTGGCAAGTCTCAGATCCAACTTACCATGTAGAGCGTTTGCTTGTATAAAACCTTATCCCTACGTATATCTGAGAGTTCAAAGCCTCGGCCATATTCTAAGGAGATGGTGGATTCAAGTGATCCAACCAACCCATTCCCGCTCCTATGCCCTCATGCTCTGTTTACCTTGAGGATTTAGGATAGATTAAAAGCTAGAATAGTCGTAGTTAAGATTTGCCGAAACCAGAGAAAAAGCTTAGCTACGGCGCATTGTGTTTATGCACCCTTGTGTCCTACCACTAAGTACAAAAAGATAGGAACCTTAGTTTACCCTACCCTTCCTTAGGCATTACATCAACAGAGAGGGACTTCTCCTCTTTAAATTGTTAGTTTTATGATCAGATTTAATGCACAGAAAATTAACTCAAAAAACAGATACAATAACATAGCAGATACCCTGGGAAAACCCTCCTCTTGAGGGAGAAAAACCCAGCAACAATATATCACTTATATATTGAATCACAATAAGAATATCTCCTTTACAATGAGCCCAATAATGAGGCCAAGAATAGCATCACAATCAGATGCAAATACAAAAACTATGTGATGCAATCTGCTGATAATGATCTCAGCCTTCTACACAAAAGTCGATCTGCACTTGATACAAACTCACACTTGAGTAGACGAACTATGAATGGATATCGAATGAAATGAAAACTGAAAATGACAAATGAAGAAGTCTCATCGAACATATATACACAATGAGGAGAGAGACGTGACTCTTCATAATCAACAAGTCGGCCTCTCCAAAAGTCGTGTCTCTTAAATGCAAGAGGTCAACCACATAAATTCACACCCCTTCATAACAAATCGATCCCACATTAAACATGATGTCGGCCTTAGCAAGGAGATCGGACCTCTTCATTAAATCGCACCTCCACAATAGATAGTGCCTCTTCAAGATAAATCGCTGACTCTATAAATTAAATAGCTTTAGGCTATTATTTAATTTATTATCTTCTCACAAGGAGATCACTGGAAGTGGAGACCAACGCTGTAAACATCAACACTCCCTCTCAGATAGGGAGAACACTTCCAGCTGCACAAGACATATCACCTCATCGTGATGTCTACCACAATGGCTACAACCATATGTGGAAAAGAAACGATATCACCTCATCGTGATATCAAATATCACCTCATCGTGATATCAAATATCACATCAATCTACCACAATGGCTACAACCATATGTGGAAAAGAACCGATATCACCTCATTGTGATATCTACCACAATGGCTACAACCATATGTATGGTATGTACAAGTGTTCATCACTTGCGTGATGTTGTCACCTCAACATGACTTTCACATGGCTCTCCCAGAAGGTGAAACACAAGTACAAGAAAATCATCACAGACTCTCTCACGTGATGTTGTCATGGAGTCACACACATGACATCCACCATGGCTCTCCCAGAGGGTGGAACAAGGGCTTTCACCTCAAACTTCTCTTGCAAAGAAGAATGCATTAACAAGGGATTTCACCTCGAACTTCTCTCACAGAGAAGAACTCATTAAAGAGTATCACTAATACTGAGACTCCTCAGTCAAGGCTGTATTCTCCACCATACCAAGCTTATCTGGAAAGTACACAAACTTTATCCTAGAGAGAGGCTTGGTGAGAATGTCTGTCGTCTACTCATCAATGCAGATATACCTCAACTGTATAACTTTCCTCAATACCATATCTTTGATATAATGGTATTTGATCTCAACATGCTTGGTTCTATCATTAAACACTATCTCAGGTTATAGCATGAATACATAAGAATTTATGAACAATATTAAAACATGAATAAGTGAATCAACCTATATATCAAAAGAACAGAATGAAGAGATAAAGAACTTATCTTTATTGAATTTTGATATAACTCTTTCTTCCATCTTTTACTCCTCTCGAGAGTGCTAAACTCAGCACAACAAAGGACAATCTACACAACTACAGATTTCTTAAATGCATTATGTAGTTAGCATGTAGAACCAACTCTCTCCAAGAGTTCAAGGCTCTATCACAGTTCATGTATTAGAGAATGATATCGATGTGATCAATTTATCACCATCGAAATTGCAGTTCTCTTTTTATTTCAGAGTCACACTCAGAAATCTTCACAACCAGCATGAAATAACATGCCATGAATAAATGAAATCTTCAAAGGATCTTATGCTAGTGAACACAATTCAAGAGAAGCCACTATCTCTCTTTACTAATTACAAAATCCAAAAAAAAAGATATAACTCAGCAAACAAAGAATACTTACCTCTTTAAATATTCTGATGGATGCAAATACTGGACACAGTAAGATACGCTGCTCTTGCGCTCAGATCAACACACAACCTTCACGGCTTGAACATAGGCCCATGGCTTAGAATAGAAATTCCCTAGAATCCTTCTAAGTAGAGATCTCATCCACATTCGCAAATGAAGCATGTTGATTAGGCCTAGTTGGGCAATCTTTTGCATAGTGACCAAACTTGTCACAACGAAAACATTGGACTTTGGAGAGGTCCCACTTCTTCTTGAATGCAGGAGCACCATCAGCTCCTTTATCTCTATTCCTCTTGAAATATCCTTTCTTTCCACTTTTCCCTTTCTTCTTTGAGGATTGAGTGGAAAGAACATGAATGTCTTCATTTGTAGAGCTTTGACCAATACCTCTCGCAATCAATCTAGACTCTTCTTGAATACAATTTGTCCTCAAACGATCAAACTTGGGAAGTTTCGATCTTGCACTAATTCCTTGAATGTAAGACTCCCAAGATGAAGGAAGACCATTAAGGGCAAGCATGGTCAAATCCTTGACACCAACAAAATGACCAACAGTAGAGAGTTGATCTCTCAATTCGGAAATCTTCATGAAGTAAGCGATGACAAATTCTCCTTCCGCCATCTTAACATGATGAAGTTGTTGCTTTAATGCAAGTGTCCGGCTTGTGTTGTTGATTTCGTACATCTCCTCCAAAGTTTTAAACATCTCTCTTGTTGTCTTCAACTTGGAGACAATAGGAACAATATGATCCTTCACGGAATCAACTAACATCTTCTTCGCCTTGATATCTTTCTTCTTCCACTATACCTTCTCTTCCTCATCCGTAGGCTCAAGGACTTTGCTCTCCACAAACTCGAGCAATTCACTTTCTTCCAAGGTGAGCATAATTTTGAATCTCTAAGATGTGAAATTTGATGCTCCCTCAAGTCTATCCTCAAGCTTAAGACCGATCACCATCTTGACGAAGAGATAGAATAGATCAACGAAGAGAGAGAGAATAAAGAGTATTGCTGAAATACAAGAATCTGATCAAGATCTTCTTCAAATCCGCTCTAATACCATGTTAGTTTTATGATCAGATTTAATTCACAGAAAATTAACTCAAAAAACAGATACAATAACACAGCAGATACCCTGGGAAAACCCTCCTCTTGAGGGAGAAAAACCCAGCAACAATATATCACTTATATATTGAATCACAATAAGAATATCTCCTTTACAATGAGCCCAATAATGAGGCCAAGAATAGCATCACAATCAGATGCAAATACAGAAACTATGTGATGCAATCTGCTGATAATGATCTCAGCCTTCTACACAAAAGTCGATCTGCACTTGATACAAACTCACACTTGAGTAGATGAACTATGAATGGATATCGAATGAAATGAAAACTGAAAATGACAAATGAAGAAGTCTCATCAAACATATATACACAATGAGGAGAGAGACGTGACTCTTCATAATCAGCAAGTTGGCCTCTCCAAAAGTCGTGTCTCTTAAATGCAAGAGGTCGGCCACATAAATTCACACCCCTTCATAACAAATCGCGCCCACATTAAACATGATGTCAGCCTTAGCAAGGAGATCGGACCTCTTCATTAAATCGCACCTCCACAATAGATAGTGCCTCTTCAAGATAAATCGCTGACTCTATAAATTAAATAGCTTTAGGCTATTATTTAATTTAATATCTTGTCACAAGGAGATCGCTGGAAGTGGAGACCGACGCTATAAACATCAACATAAATAACGAAGAAGTGTTGCAAAACATTTGTAATAGCTGAACGTTTACAATCAGCACTCCAGAGGTGCTAATTTAAACGCCAACATTTATCATAGCTTGGCAAATTGGCTAAAGAAGCTATCCATGCATTTGCTATCATGGTGTGTTGAAATATCCGCCATGAAAATTGACCAAGTGATGATAGATTTTTTCATTTGCTTGCAAATCCAATGGTACAAAATGAATTCTTTTGGTTGGTTCCGACATAGTCATTTGTTCCAAATTTTGATACCTATCATACAACATCTAATCCAGCTTGGTTGCCCAATCTACCATCCATGATTTAAAATTTGCACAATTTCATCTAGAGAGCTTGCACAATCTTCCCAATTTTGACACACTTCACCCTCTTGTTCTGATCATCTTTGACAAGAGCCTTCCCTCATGTTGTAAAAATAATTCCTTTAGTGGTAGGACCACCCATGTTACAATAAATTTCCCAAGTGCAACAATTAGGGTCACACCTTGAAAAATGAAAAATCAGCAGATCTATTAATTTTGTATGCTCGCCACTTCCTCAATATTGCTCAAAACTTTATTGTGATTAATTTTCCTAAAGCACTCAAAAAAGTTCTTTCTAATGGAGAGGGATGGTGAGGAAAACAAAACTTCTGAACTTAATCGCTTTTGCACTAACTTTTCACTGAAAAAAGTTGCCACAAATCAGATTTGTAGGTTCAGATTTGCACAACCATATCTCCCTTGATGTTACTCATAATCTTTATTGTGACCATTTTTTGGAAAGCCTTCAAAAAGATATTTCCAACAACACAATAATCACTATAACTAAACACCTTAGATAGAGGAATGACCTTCTACACAACAGGTTGGTTTTTCAAAATAGATCAGTGAAAATTTCCCACTTGGCCCAAATCATTGCTTTGACATCACTTCTAATTAAAGTACTAAATCACAGAGCAAAATTGCAAATTAACACAATAGAATGAGACAATATGAGCAAAATAAAAGCAGAATACTAAATATCAGCATGGACCACTTTTGGGGGCAACTTCCACAATCCTTAGTCTTACAAAGGAAACATAATTAACAATATGATATCCAAAACTAAATACGACTACCTACTATATGAAGCATAGTTAGACTATGGAACTCATAATCCTGATTAGGTCAGTCACTCTTATAATTATGAAATTAGGTCAGTCACTCTTATAATTATGAAATCCAAAATTTATCACATCACTAAAGCTATGTGCACCACAAGAAGACCACTCCATGGTCTAATACATCCAATTAGCTAAAGGTCTAACACCAGAGTTTGGGACAACTGCAGCCAAGATTTTCTCCCAAATAATGTTTATGTTATTTATTGACTTCCACAATAGACACTATAACCCACTAATACACTATATATACCATACACACAAGGTATATGTGCAAGTCTAGTCTTCTAGTAGTGGTTGTTCATTTCAATAAGTACACATCACACCATTTTGGGAACCTTGGGGCTTGTTCATATTAACAAATTAAACAGAGGAGCTATCTTTTTCATAGAAAACCTAACAAAACCTTTTATTTTTATCAATTAATTGTGAATCTGTTTATTTTATATCTGGATCTATCTTCATCATCTAGAATTGCAATAAAGCAGAGCAAACTAAGTTATTTCTATGTCTGTATAAATACCTTGACTAGCATTCATCTTTTAATGATGAGCAAGGCATTACCCACATGAATACAATGTGCTCACTAGTTAACAACACCACCATATCCCCTATTTTTGAGAAGATAGATGATGGTCTTCCAAGTATTGTTTATTTTCAAACTATTTTCTATAATGTGCTTCCAAGTATTGTTTAAGCTGTTCAGGTATTTCTCAATTTCCAAGGCCTTTCTTATACTCTTTTTGGAAAAATGTAACTTTTAATGACCTTTTTGTTCTTTGGGTAGATGTAGAAATAAAATCTATTGTGGGAGTGTTCTGTCAAAGCAAAATTCTCCAAGCAGTTGTCAAAGGTATTTAAACTATGCTCCATGTTTCCAAAACCTGCAGCATGCCTTGTTTTTTACTATGTAAGGTACTTTACAGAAGCAAGGTACAAAGTAAGCACCATCATCTTATTGAGGATCAAATGAGTCTTCCAAAACTTTTGCAAATTGCTAAGAAGTTTGTACATCTTTTCCTAAAGATTCTTGCAATTTTATCTATCACAGCGTGCAAACAAGGTACTTATGAGGTGTGCCTTACATTATGTCATACTCCTTATGTGCACAAGGTTGCTTAATGGCTATTAGAAATATTTTCCAAATTTGCTACCTCTTGACATCTTGATATTTTTAATCTTGTGGAGTTTTTCACTATGTGGGAGTACTTATCCCACTCAAGTCATCACATTGGTGACCTTTTTTTATGAGTGATCATATCTATATGACCTTTAACTTGCATTCATTGGTAAATAATCACAATGCAAGAGGACCCACAAAGCACGAGCACCTCTAAACATTTGTATGGGAAAACAATAAATTTTAGAAAATTCACCTCTTTGGCCTTTTCATCCTCTAGCATCTTTACCAAATGGCTTTTCTTGGTATGCTGTAAGGACCTATATAAGTTGTATTCAACTCACAACTACATTCCAAAGCGTTGTGTCAGCTCTTACCAGTCCGACTTCCGGTCCTATTTCCTTTTTCAACATCGCTCCTGGATTCAGGAGGTATTCTCAATTCTGAGCATTCCCTTTTTGCATTACCGAGATTCCCAGAAACATTTCTCCAAACGAGCACTTGGGCGAAAATAGTTTTAACATGACAGTTAGGTAAAAGTATATACAGACCTCAAGAGTGAACTCCATGAGACAATTCCTTGCAAGAGAAATTATGATCCAAGTCAATAAATAGTAATACTAAACAGAAAAAGAAACCCTCCTAAAAGTAGCATTATCTTCAATTTTAGTTCCTTTCACTTAGACAGATGTGGCAATTGTAATCCTAGAGGCTGTTGGATCCAGTAAATAAATCTAAATTTCTCAACAAACATTTCATTTCTAAGGCTAATCATAATGTGCTTGGTCCTCTGTTATTTCTATTAGGATTTGATATCAGAAATGCCTATTCGGATAACAAGGGTCGTCATAGCTTGGTTTGCCAGCTGTTCCAAAAGGCCATATCTTGATTTCACTCCATGAATCCTTACCGCCGACCTCTTTGTCTTCTTTTTTTTCTTTTTAAACGGCATTGTATAATTTTTTTTATTTTTTTTTTGTCCATAACATATTAAACAAAAATAGAACATATTTCTAGCTTCGCATAATCCCATTTATATAGTCGAGTTTACGGAGTAACAACAAACCCTATCGAGTAAGTAAGAGGAGCTAACCAAAAAAACCATAAATATATGAGGGACGCATAAAATATTTTGCAGTCCAGCATCAATAGTGAACAAAGAAAAAGAAAAAAATCACTTCATCGATTTTTTTATCAGAAGATAAACTCTACGAACAAGGGTTCCGTCTTTCTAGCCAGAATAGAAACATTTGAAAGTGAAACTCAACGAGGAAGCAACTTACTTACAGAAAAGGGTAGCTTGCTTTACGGACAGATTTCTCCTTCCGCTGAAATATACACAATTGAAGGCCAAAAATGAATCCCGACAGGAAGAAGCAAAAAAGAAAAAAAATGATTGGGCATTTTGAAAACGAAAGCGCGCGTACAATGAGAGAGCAGGAAAGTTGTTATTAAGGATTGGGCGCCTCCTTGGTTGACAATGTAAGCAGATTTTTATGAATGAAAAACAATAGACTGTATGTAATCTTCTCCAGATGAAAAAAGAAACTGTGTGCAACTTGGAGCTAAAGTTACAGCCCTGGATCCATCGCCATTGCTTCACCACTCCAGAGAAAGCCGCTGTTCACAGAGATACAAGTACCGCAGCCTTTTCAAGAGTGTTTTTTATATTTCTACAGTGTCCTTTTATAAACAAAAATACACACTTTAATTACGGAAATGACGTCAGAATTGAGGTTACACTTGAAAAGAAGTCAAATTGATTTAGTACCTGTTTTGAAGTATTGTAATAATAATATTTTTTTATTTTTCTATTTTATAATTGATTTTGATCTTTATCCATATAAGATTTGTTTGCAAAGGATACGGTTAGGAAAATAAGTTCTTGTCAAGTTTATGAAGTTAATTGACATTCATTGTTTAATAGAGTATTTTTTATTTCTTGTATATTAAAATTCTTCTATTACATTCTATTTTACATCTTAAACTAACAATCTTACTTCTAAATAGGAAAGTTTGTACAATAATATAGAATGATTTATGTAGTTATGTGTTTTTAGATAATTTACTAGTTTTTAGATTTATAATATTAATAATTTTAAAATAATAGTTTCATGGGTATTTTCAAAAATAAGTATTTTTATAAAGAATTGAATATTGTATGTTTATAATGATCTATAAAAGATTTAATTATAATTTATAGAGTTTAACTATAATGATAGCGAGGAAATTGTGATATTGTAAGTGTAGAATAAATCTTGGCAGTCATTTATATATCAAATTTGATTAATATACCCCCATTAATGGAGCCTCTAATGGTTAGACTACATATGCAAGTAGAGAAAATATTGTATGGCGCACACCTAAAGAAGCATGGATTAAGTTGAATTTCGATGGGGCTTTTAGGGGAAACACAGGTCCTTTTGGAGCAAGATGCATTTTCAAAAATCACAAAGGCGAGGTTGGGGAAATGAGTTTCCCACTGCCACCAGAGACAAATAATGAAGTTGAGATGAATGCTTTATGGCATAGTATTAAGTGTTAGGATTAAGGTGTCATCTACCTTGTAAATCCTATGTCATATTGCACAGTTCCAACATCTTTGGAAAGTGTCTCTAAGCACTTAAGGTGTATTGGGAAAATATTTTGTAATTTTAATTCTCACTGTTGTTTATAATATATTCATAAGGGGTGATGGGTCCACTAGCAACAATAAAGATGACTTGTGAACATAAATATTTAATATTATTTTCCCCACACGTGGATGCCTAGAATGGGATAATAAAAGATAAGGAAAAGGACAAATGAATGATTGTTGGTATTCTCCAAGTCGGAGCTTGGAATGAGGCAACAAGTGTCTCTTAGTATTCCATCATTTATTACATTAAATGTAATATTTATCTCCCAAGTTTAGGCATCCAAGTTAGAGGGAAAGTATTGGAGTCAAAATCGATATCCTTTCACATTTTGAGGAGGTATTCCAAAGGTTGGAGATGTTTGGAATGAAGGTTCATCTTTGGGAGCCATGTTCGGTGCATTGGATTCCTTCAAAAGTTGTTACACCCTTTTCTTAGTTACCAGGTTACTTTTACCTTCATGGGTAAATATGATGTTAAATGATGACTTTAATATGCTACACTTTATTGATGGATTACCAAATATTTTAATGCATGATTATGTTTTAATACATGGTGATGGAAAATGTGATGAATGAATATGTTTTGCAATGTGATTACTCCAATGCTTTGATGATGCAAATGAATTTCATGTGATCAACTAACTACCTGTGATGCACTAAGTTGGATGCAAGAAGGAATCAAACCCTCAGGTAAGAGAAGGGGAGTATCACTCGGGAGAAGAACTTGGTTTGGTAACCCTTAATATACCTATTTGAGTTATCACACACTTCACATCCTAGTTTGGCCATGTTGAGTCAAGTCAGTTCAGGAAATAGTAAGTGAACCCTTGGTCATAGATTCTAAGATGAATGAAATGTTGGAATTAATGTCTTTGATTGCTTTTGATTGTTTCTCTGATTTGAGTCATAGTGTTGAATACCTTTGATGTGTTTGATATATTTGAATATTATGATTGAATGTTCATACGTATATGGGTACGTATATATATATATATATATATGCAATGACGCTTGAACATTATATCTATGTATGTAGGTATGGGCATACATAGATAGAAATATCTACAATATACCCATATGTAGATATGTAATAAGTAGGCGAACATTGGCATATATATATGTTATTATAGATAAAGTAAAGATAGACATATATATATATATATATATTCATTTACATATATATTGTAATGTCGCAGAATTGCACCTAGGGATGATTCCACATTTTTGCACTTTTGACTAGAATTTATGACACCTTAGAGCATTAATGACAAAAATCTCATGAGTCAGAATTTCATAATTTTGACCCCATGTCGACTAATGGAAAAGCAACAGAATCCTAACGACATGTTTCCCAAAAATCTAGGCCTTGGACAACTGTGTGGCGTGCGGACATCTACACAACGTGCTAGCGTCCTAGCAGTTTTCCAAGTTTGAAATGAAGAATTTGGAATCTTAACTCTCTCTACACGTGTCCTAGCAGTTAGATTTCAGATGTAACAGATTTTTTCTGCCCTTACATGCATTAAAAACCCTTATTTTGGGGTTCAAGTCATTTAATCAAGCTCTCTCTACATTTCTCACTCTCGAGTTCTCTTCATTCTTGATAGCAACACTCTCACAAGCAAAGCCATGCCGGACTGAGGTCCTTCCAATAGCTATAGCTCTCAAGCAAGCATTCAACGATGCGTCTGTGTGCTCCGGAGAGGGTCTAGGCCCGTGGGTAACACTCTCTCTTTCTTACTCTTTTCAATCTATTAGTTCATTTACTACTTAGTGGTGTGGGTACTACTCCTAAAGCGGGTTTTGCTTTCACCACACGCTTTGTCTATTCCATTTACACTCCTTTCCAAATTGGTTGTCTGTGGAGGTGGGAACACCAAAACGGGGGTTTGACTAAGGCAAACCCCTATACAACCCCAACCTTTTCCCCTCATTCTTATGTGTGTAGGTTGCAAAGTGGAGCTTGGAGTGAAGACTTGAACATCTAGTTGAATGTAAGTTTTCTCCAAGTTCTCCTTGTGCTTTATTCTACGTTTCTACTTTCTGCTTGATTACTCTATTCAAGAAGACCTTAGATTCAAACCAAGAGGTGAAGCTTTATTCTGCCTACCTAAGCGCCCAAGCTTTCTATTGCTTAGGACGCCAGCGCGCCCTTTAGACGACAATGTGTAGTGTTGGCGTCTTGAATATGCACTGACGTCCTTTGGCTGAGAGCTCCTCCATTAGAGGTAGAAACCCAAAAGTTTCGCTCCCTCGAGATCTGAAGTAGTCTTCTCTAAAATATAACTTGTGTACATTTCCTTTTCATTTCTTTCTATTTATGTTGAGGTGGATAAGGGCAGTTTGTTCCCTGGTGATCTCTCAAGAACGAAGAGATCTGTGTGTAGCAAATCCCTCTTATCCAACATTTTGGTGAACCCGACGTGAACCATGTCGGATCTATTTCTATAATATTTCCATGCTTATGATAACACCTTCTCTAAGGAAGATTTTGATATGCTAGATGACACTCTAGATGATTTCTTAGAAGTTCCCTCCTCTATCTGCAAACCTTCCGAGCAAACTTCCTCTCCACAAGCTAGGGAGTTAGTAAATGTAGTTGTGGTCTTTGTGGCTACTCCAAGCCCTGAGAAACCCGTCATTTACGTGACCCTAGTTGGCTCTTCTTCCAGGGAGGATAATTTTGTCTATGAAATTTCATATTGAAATGATTCACCGGACTTATACTCAAGGTTCGTAAAAGCTGCGAACTCCACTTCTTATAATGTTGTTGGGCACACATATAATACAAGAACAAACAAACAGAACTTGGATCAACAACCTCTTGTTCCTATGTCTCAACCCACTCAAGTTACTACTTCTTTACCGCCTTCCCAACCAAGTCTTTCTTTAGCACCTAAACTTGAGATTAAATCATCGGGTGATTATGATCTTGTTGAGCAACTTTGTGTTACTTTGGCTAAGATCTCACTATGGGATTTGCTTCAAACCACTCCGGTTTATCAGGAGATGCTTCAAGAAGCCTTGCAGAAGATCCTCTTGCTTGCCTCTACTAGGCCTACAAATGTTAATGCGTTGTTGGCTCATATTCGAGTGGATTCACTGAATATCAAGTTCCATCCACAAGAACTCCTGCCTCCAAATGTGCAGAAGCAAGCGAACCCCTTGATTATAATTAATGTTAGTAATATTGGCATTAGGCATACACTCGTTGACACCGGTTCAACTCTCAACGTCTGCGGTGTTGACCTACTGCCTAAGATTAAAGTTCATTCATCTTCTTTAGCAGCTTCTTCTTTGTACATTCGTGGGTTCAATAACGTTGGTTGTCAAACTCTAGGCACAATAATACTACCTTTGCAGCTAGGTCTTGTTACCTTAACTACTTTAGTGTATGTGATGCCTGACCCTTTTCCTTACAATTTTCTTTTGGGGAGACCCTGGATTCATGCTATGGGGGTCGTAACTTCTAGTTTACATCGTTCTTTAAAGTTTGTTGCAAATAATCGGGTGGTCACGATTATACTGATCCAAAAGTTGTTCACCTTTGTGAGTTAGCAGCTGTTGGTCAAGCTTCAGTCGTCTCCACTCTTAAGAATTGAATTTCATCCTTAATCACTACTGCTATGGTGTGTTCCTTGATAATGTACCCTCTGTGGAGCTGGTCCTTGAAGCGAATGATGTTAAAGAAGAAATTCCTAAGTCTTCCCCATCTTCCCCTTCTCCTTCTCAATCAAATGCTTTCTTTGGTGATGATTGGGGCTCTCTAGAATTCTCTAAATTCTCCATTGCAAAATACAAAGCAAGTCCCACTTGTATAGAATTCTTGAATGCCTCTAATGTGAAGGTGGGCGATGCTCCCGTTAAGGAAGAGAAATGTCATCCTATCCAAGAGACTAGCCCTTCCTCTATCGAGGCGAATAGTCCCACTCTTGTGAAGGAGGTTAATGTTTGTGAACCAAGAAAAAAAGGTGGAGGCACTCTCGTGGATGTGTTTGATGCTCATTGGTGGAATGAAACCCTCTATGTAGAGCCGCCACCTCCCAAATTTTTGCAAACTCGCTATGGTTTTGGATATGAAATTGCTTCTCAGTACGACTATGGGTAGAAGGACCTAGGGCGTATCAAGCAAGGAATTCAAGTCCCTGTCCAGTTTAAGCCACAAAAATGCTATTGGGGTTTGGGATGCTCTATCGAACAATCTAAGCATAAACCTTAGCGGAGTGTCAATATGATTTCAGTCGAACACTAAGTTTGGTCCACCCTGAATTGATAGAGGATAGGGGGTAGGCCAATAAAATCCCTTTGGATGTCTTCTCTTTAAATGAAGTGCTTGAGGAATTCCTAGGTTCCTACTCCCCATTGCCTCCCTTCCATCACAAGAGATGATTCCCATATTACCTGCATAAACAAGCGTACTTTGGAGAATTTGTCTTGAGTGTTGACGAGGAGGATCCAATATCCAATGTTGATAATGATGTTCCAATATCACATCTTGAAGATTGTAGTTTTCTCCTCAAAGGAGATACTACTGAAATCTCTATGGATCCTAAGACTTCTAAAAAGGTAATTAAGATTGGGAAGTATCTTTCTTCAGAAGAAGCAAATGAACATTCCAATCTCTTACATACTCATCCTAATTTTTTTGCTTGGATGTATGAGGATATGCCTGGTATTGATGAGTCTACAATGGTTCATAATATCGTCCTCTGTCCCGATGCTAAGCCCGTCAAACAAAAAATCTGAAAGATCAATCCCAAGGTGGTGTTAATGGTTAAGACTGAGATAGAGAAGATGTTAAAAGCAGGATTTATCTGTCCAATTGACTATTCCCTTGGATCTCGAACATAGTTGTCGTTAGTAAACCTGATGGTTGCATTCACATATGCATTGACTTTCGTGACCTCAATAAGGCTTCTCTTAAGGATGATTTTTCATTGCCTAATATAGATATGATTGTAGACTCAACTACAAGCCATGCATTGTTATCTTTTATGGATGGTTTCTTAAGTTACAATCAGATCCGTATTAATCTGAAAGATCAGTACAAGATAGCGTTCACTACCCCTTGGGGTACCTACTATTATGTGGTCATGCCCTTTGGGTTGAAGAATGCAGGAGCGACTTACCAATGGGCGATGACCCTAATATCTCACGATTTTATTCATAAGATCTTAAAGGATTATGTTGATGACATCTTGGTGAAATATATAACTCGTCAAGATCATGTAAAGAACCTTCATCTTATTTTTGAAAGGCTTCATCTCTATAGGATGAGACTCAATCCCCTTAAGTGCATCTTTGGCGTGGACGCTGGAAAACTTTTGAGATTCATAGTTTCTCACCGTGGAATGTAAGTTGACACAAATAAGATTGATGCTATTGTTAATATGCCTCCACCCACGAACATTACTGAATTACAAAGTCTACAAGGGAAAATTTAGGCAATTCGTCGATTCATACCTCAATTGGTTGATCATACTCTTCCCTTTACTCGTCTATTAAAGAAAGATGTTTGCTTCATATGGGATGAAGAGTGCTAGAAAGCCTTTGAGTCAATCAAAACCTATTTGGCCAATCCTCCTGTATTGATGTTGGCTATGCAAGATAGACCCTTTTTTCTTTACCTCACAGCGTCACCATATGCTTTAGAAGCTTTGTTGGCCTAGTATGATGATGCTAGGAAAGAGAGAGCGGTCTACTACATCAATCATGTTTTGGTCAACTACGAAACTCGTTACTCCTCCGTGGAGAAGCAATGCCTTGCTCTTGTCTTTGCTACATAGAAGTTAAGGAACTACCTTCTCCATGTTGAAACGCACGTCATTGTAAAAAGTGACCTTCTAAAGCATTTATTCTCTAGTGTTGACCTTGTTGGGAAGTTAGCAAAATGGGTAATGTTACTCTCTAAGTTTGACATAAAGTTTGTTACTCATAAGTCAATAAAGGGTCAAGCAATTTTCGATCAATTGGCATACGCTCCCTCATCTCGCTCCTTCCGGGGGTTAGATTTGTTTCCTGATGAGAACATTTTTGTGATTAACTATGAGCTTGAATGGAAAATGTGCTTTGATGGGTCGAGATATTAGACTAGTTTTGGGGTGGGTGTAGTTTTAATGTCACTTGAAGGTAAATTGGTCCCTCTCTCATTTCGATTGGACTTTCCTTGTACTAACAATATCACTGAGTATGGAGCTCTCATTGCCAGCTTGCGTGCTGCGATTGCACTAAAGATAAAACATCTCTACATACTAGGTGATTTTGAGCTCATTGTCAATCAGATTATGGGAGCCTATCAAGCTAATCAAAGTAAGTTGTCTTGGTATTGAGACCTTGCTTTGTCCCTGCTTAATTGATTCTCTTCTTTCACAATAGACAACATCCCTAGAAGGGAGAATAGACATGCAGATGCCATGGCAAGCGCTGCTTCCCTAGTACCCTCGAATGAAGATACAAAGGAATACCAATTCGTGGTTCAGGTCCTACGAACCCCAACAGTTTATGATCAACCTGAATCTGATGCCCTTGTGTGTTCTCATGTGGACGTAGGAGAATGGTTCTCTGATATTTGCAATTACTTGAAGACTGAAAGCTTTCCTGATGATGCGATGAAGAATGATCACACTCGTATACAAATTTTTTTCAGCCCGTTATGTCATTTTGTTTGATGTTCTCTATCAAAAATCTTATAATGGCTTGCTTCTCTAATGTCTCACTAAAGAGGAAATACCCCTCACCCTTAAGGAATCCCATTCAAGCTCTGGGGGTGGACACTTTGGAGGTAAATCCCTGGTGAGGAAACTAATACACATGGGGTACTTTTGGCAAACAATGGAACAATATTCCTTCAATTTTGTTAAAAAGTGCCCTCAATGTCAACAACATAGTCATCTTATTCATGCACCTGCACAAGAGTTACAGAATCATACCTCTCCTTGGCCATTTGCAAAATGGGGGTTGGATATTATTGGAAAAATATCGCCTCCTTCTTCTAAGGGACATGCCTTTATCATTACCGCCACAGATTGTTTCATGAAGTGGGTCGAAGACATTCCACTTTGATCCACAAATGTTGAATCTATTTGTAGTTTTCTTCTTAACAACATTATTTCTTGTTTTACATTTCCTGCTATGCTTGTCTCTGACAATCATATGCCATTCAAGAATAAGGAAGTAAAGCAATTCTTAGAGAAATTTCACATTCAATGTAGATTTTCTACACCTTACTGTCTGCAATCCAATGGTCAAGTAGAAGTGTCTAACAAGACTCTTGAACTCTTTCTTCGTAAAACAATTAATAAGCACGGTAAGGATTGGCATGTTCAGCTAACATATGATTTGTGGGCCTATCGCACGAGTGTCCATATGACAATGGGAACGACACCTTACAACCTCATGTATGGTGTCAAAGCTATCATGCCTTTAGAATTGGAGATTTTGTCTCTACGAGATTCCCTTAAAGGATTAATTGATGATGAAACTTATCAAGCCAATTGTTTGCATCAACTAGAGATGCTCGATGAGCGCTGATTATAGGACCTCAATCATCTTAAAGCTTATCAACGATCATTATCGAGACAATATAATCAAAGTGTGCTTCCTAGGACCTTTAAGTTGGGCGACCTGGTTCTTTATGAGAATCAGAGAAATGTAAATGTGTCACCTGATCAGAGAGGGAAATTTAGTCCTAATTGGTTAGGACCTTACATTGTCGTATATGTGTATGGTTCATGGGCCTATGGATTATCTTCTATGGATGGAACGCCTTTAAAAGAGCCCGTTAATGCGATGCATCTTCGTCGATACTATGTGTAGTGTACAACATGTCATATGTGTGGTGTTCTCTCTTTAAGGGAAGTAACGTTGCATATGTTGACATTATTCATTAACACATTATGATTTTTTTTGTGTTATGATATGACCATGAGTGTGTGTGTGTGTGATATACATACATGTGTCTTATTATGTTGTGTATCCATGCATGACATTACACCTCTTAAGGTGATTAGATCATCATTGTATTTAATTAACATACAATAATGTGTGTTCATTAAATCATATTAGCATCTAATATAAACATACATCCATAGCATCAACATACATGAAAATAAAGTAGCATACACATCCAAGTACAAAATGCCATGATGTCAAAACCAATATATATATATAAAAATAAAATAAAATTCATATACATGTATCAAGCCACTACTGCCAAAAATGAGTGGATATTGAATATATGTCTGTACAAATGATATCTCACTACAAAATCGATGTACAAAATGGGGATTTCCAATGGCTACGACGTGTAGCTCCTGGAGCCCTCTGGCTCTAGCTGCTGCTAATGTGGTCTAGGGAGAGGCTACACAATGGTCATGGATCGAGATCGATGTGAGCGCGATGTGAACAAAGCTATCTACATCCCCCTGATCTCTCCCTCCAGGGAGCATATCGTCATATGCGCCTATCTCAACTCCTCCTGCAGCCGCCGAACATCTATCGGGATCACAGTTATCCCTCGTCATAGTCATGTCTCACTCGTCAAGTGTCATTCATAGCTCCCCGACAGCTGGTTGTGTTGCCCCCGGATGGTGGCCACCTCTACAATCAATTGTACAATCTCTACTCCTTGCTCCTCGTAAGCGGTCCTCAGACGTGCTATTGGTTCAAAAATATGGGCATGTCGCCATGTAGACGCGGGTCGATAAGCCTCGAGAACCATCCCCTGGATAGGCATGTTAGGGGCCACCTCTGATATGCATTGAGCCATTATCCTAGTCCATCCCTATGCATCCTTTGCAACCACAAAGAGAAAGAGTGAAATTAGTACATGGCATATGTGTATTATCATCAACAAGGAAAACTAAAAGTACTAAAATATAAACAACATGCTCGATATACCTAGGTCCCTTGGCTGCCATGTGGGGTGAGGATGAGGAGCGACATTGGGGCCTGTGCCACCAATATCGATAGCCACTCCTGGTGCCACCAAGGCCGTCGTCGTTGTAGTTGTAGGTGTTGGTGGCACTGAGGAGATGGGGGTAGCTGGTGGAGGGCCTGACCTCCTTCGTCGCCTTGGCCTCTATGACGCCTCCTCTTCCTCTTGCGGTCTCTCCTCCTCTACCTGTTGTTGCCCTCTCTGTCAATCTTGAGGTGCTGATGGTGGCACGTCCCTCTATAGGCCTGGGTCCCCTCTGAGGGCACCCTCATTGAACATAGAGATGAGGATGGTGCCTATCCCACCACCCTTTGAAATATGCAACAATCCTGACATTATCTACTAGCGCTATGGGCAGAAGATCCTGGTCGAGCTCATCATCATCTGAGGGGACAATATCAATGATGGTGGGGCGGGGATGATCCTTGTGTCTAGCAGCGCTCCTGTAAGCCCTAGTGTATGTGGGCACATTTGGAGGAATCGTTTGTACATAGCCATGATGTCAAATGACCATACTCCAATAATATGGTACAATAATGTGGTCATGATGACCTACAAGAAAACTGTCCCGTTGTAGGTTCTTGAGATACCTTCCATCATCTACCCATCTAAAAAAGTGATAGGGTCTCCATTTGACCTGGCCCACAACAAGAGTATCAAACTGTAAATGCCAAAACTATAAATCTCCATGTTGCCACTGCCCTGTAATATCATACCAGTGGGTCATAAGGACATGATATGGTCGTCATTGGGGAAAACTGACTTGCCTTGTGCACATGATATGGGAAAAATCCCACACCTGCAAAAGTGTGCATGTTGTAAGGCTATGGTACTTGTAGTGGACGTACCACCCCAGCTCCTGGTATAGGTGTGCTAACATACTGCGCCCCTAGGAAATAATTGTCCTATGCTCTACCATCTCCTGAATGGTATGGACGAGGCCCCAATGCAGGTGAGAGCCTCACACGTCTATCATTATCTGAAATGCAACAGTCATGACCATCACTCGGCACAGCAGGGGCGCAGTGGTCCACACCTGGTCATACCAATGCATGTAGATGTGACTCGTGTCGTCATTGTCGTTGGTCCACCCTGAGCAGTACAAGACTCCCTCCACCCACTCCCATGTCGATCGGGTGTCGTCAATAGCCACCCGTCATCCATGGATGGATACGTCCTCCAATGTGATCGTCATCTCCCCAATATGCAACTAGAAAGATGACGTGGTGGCATCCCATTGCTCCATCAGGGTTGTAAGCATCCTCTCATGGTATCGCATCTTTGGCATGGTGAATGCATGCTAGAGACTGACCTGCTCTAGATGTGTGACCTCATCAATAGTGAGGGGGTCCCTCTACTCACGAGCTAGTCGGTAAGCTCACCCTCCAAGATGCTCCCAAATCTCGGGATAGTCCTGCAAAAATGGAAAAAATTCTAAGTCAAAACATGAAATTTCAATTTGAAAACAAAAAATTCACTAAGACCTTTGCACATCACGCATACGTCCTGGACTACCATTGACGCCCTCAAGGACGCTAGCATGTCCTAGGGACGATAGCGCAAAGATGAGACTTTTGCGCGGATCCTAGACGACAACGTCGAAAAATGACGTCTGTGTAGGCCAATGCGAAAAAAATTGCTAAAAACATGCTTAAATTCATAAAAAATGAGGTTTTGAGACTTACCTGGTCCACCTCCCGACCCTCGGCAATATCATCCCTCAGCTTGCTCCAATCTAGGCACCTCGTACTCCCTCCTGCTCAACATTTTGCTGACTTTTCTCTCAAAAAAGAACAATTTGCTCACAGTGAATAGTGAAAATGCCCCTTCTAGGGGCCCACCTAGGTATATATAGGCTCCCCGGGGCCCACTTTTCCTAGAGTTTGTAGCTCCCTGGTTTCTCCTGAATTTTCCCCCTATTGCTAGTTGTTGAGCTCAATTGTTGGGGGCACCTTCGGTACCAGTTAGCTCGACTTCAATGGCCTCTAAGGCCCCTTTTTCTTGGCACAAAAATCCGTAAAATTTAAATTTGGGTGACATTTTTCTTCTCTACTTTAGTGTGGCTGCTTTTTCCCAAAATCGAGCCCACTAAAGTGGGAGCAAAATGTAATGTCGCAGAATTGCACTAGGGGTGATTCCACATTTTTGCACTTTTGACTAGCATTTATGACACCTTAAAGCATTAATGACAAAAATCCCATGAGTTGAAATTTCGCAATTTTGACCCCATGTGGACTAATGGCAAAGCAACTAAAGCCTAATGACACGTTTCCTAAAAATCTAGGCCTTGGACAACTGTGTGGCACACAAACGTCTGCGCAGTGTGCTAGCATCCTGGCAGTTTTTCGAGTTTGAAATGAGGAATCTGGAATCTTAACTCTCTCGACACGTGTCCTAGTAGTCATATTTCGGATGTAACGACTTTTTTTCATCCCTACATGCATTAAAACCCCTCATTTGCTCTCATTTTGGGGTTCAAGTCATTCAATTAAGTTCTATGTACATTTCTCACTCTTGAGTTCTCTTCATTCTTGATAGCAACACTCTCACAAGTGAAGCCATGCTGAACTAAGGTCCTTCCAGCAGCTACAGCTCTCAAGCAAGCATTCAATGGTACATCCATGTGCTCCGAAGAGGGTCTAGGCTGTGGGTAACACTCTCTCTTTCTTACTCTTTTAAATCTATTAGTTCATTTACTACTTAGTGGTGCAAGTTCGACTCCTTAAGCGGGTTTTTCTTTCACCACACGCTTTGTCTATTCAAATTGGTTGTCCGTGGAGGTGGGAACACCAAAACGGGGGTCTGACTAAGGCAAACCCCTATACAGCCCCAACCTTTTCCCCTCATTCTTCTATCTGTAGGTTGCAAAGTGGAGCTTGGAGTGAAGACTTGAACATCCAATTGAATGTAAGTTTTCTCCAAGTTCTCCTTGTGCTTTATTCTAAGTTTCTACTTTCTATTTGATTACTCTATTCAAGAAGACCTTAGATATGAGCCAAGAGGTGAAGCTTTATTCTACCTTCCTGAGCGCCCAAGCTTTCTATTGCTTAGGATGCTAGCGCGCCCTTTAGATGACAACGCATCGTGTTGGCGTCCTAAATATGCACTGATGTCCTTTGGCTGAGAGCTCCTCCATTAGAGGTAGAAACCCAAAAAAATTTCTCCCTCAGGATGTGAAGTAGTCTTGTCTAAAATATAACTTGTGTACATTTCCTTTTCATTTCTTTTTGTTTATGTTGAGGTGGATAAGGGCATTTCGTTCCCTGGTGATCTCTCAAGAATGAAGAGACCCGTGTGTAGCGAATCCCTCTTATCTCACATATATATATATATATATATATAATTTTAAGGATGAATATATATAATATATATACATTAACATATATATATTTAAATCGGATGTGATGGATATATATAAGTATATATGTACATATAAATGATATATCTACATAAGTGTGTGTGTGTGTGTATATATATATATTAATTGCGAAGGATGTTTGAATTTAAACAATCAAATTGGAATATGGAAATATGCATAATAAATGTGTATGTTGATATTTATGTATATATATTATATTAAAGAATATATTTCCTACTATATGTGTGTGTGTGAGAGAGAGAGTAATAACTTATATATTATCCTATTCGACATAGAATATAGGTTGCGCCGAAAGTTAAGGAATCCAAATCAAATGGCATTCCAATGTACCACACAACCATTGTCATAAATTATTTAATTCCATTCAAATAAAGGCCTCTTATGGGTTGATTTGGTAAGCCACATGGTGGTGATGGAAAGCACATAGGGAAAATTTATAATATAACTCTAATTCTTGAATGTTAATGCCACTAAAACTATTAAGAAGCATCACCAACTTTAGGCGCAACAAATTGAAGGTTAAGAAGCCACATGAGAGGAAGTTTAATACATAGTGCATAGTGTATAGTATGCAAAATAAATGATGTTTAAGGAATATGTAAAGTGCTTTAAGGTTGTGCTAAAGGGAGCAGACATTTTATTTAAAGTTGTTTATAATTGAACCCATGCACAACATAATGATGTGTAAAGTACAACACCATAAAAGGAGGAATAAAGAAAATAGGAGTCTATGAAACCAACGCACATCTTAAAATGAGCATAAAGACTTTGTCAAAACAAAACTGGTTGAAGCTTATGAAGGTAGTTGACTTGCTTTGCAAATAGGAAACCTATAGTTGAACATTTTTTTGATTGACTCGGTAAAAAATTCATTGCTATCACTTGAAAGAGGTGATTCATCCTCATTTGAGAAGCTGAGAATATATAGACTATTTATGTGTTACATATTAAGAGTTTGAAGCAGCCACATCTCATTCTTGTTGGCTGAGTCAATGCATTTTAGAGGGAGAATTAGATTGTTGTTATATGGTGATAGTAAGAAGATAAAAGGTGGCTGATTTAGTAGCTTGTTTGTAGCATTGAGTTTCTCAGTTTTAAGTATATATAGAGGTAGCTTCTCTACCTTTTGGTTCACTCATTCATTCTGATTTCTTCTTATTCATTCATAATTCTATTGTAATTTTTTGTGTGAGAGAGTAGTTGAGTGCTTGGTGAGGAAAGAGAGTTTATTTTTAAGAGTATTTGCATTTTTTTGAGAGCTTTGTGAGAGGATAGGATTGGAGCTAGGTTTATTTTAGAAGGAGAAGAAAGTGTGACTGTGGGATTGAGCTCGAGAAGCGATATCTTCGTTGGGAGCTATACAAATCTAGGCATTAAGTGTTCAAGTTTCTGGATTTATACTGTGTGAGTATTTAAAAAACTCACACAGTTTAAATCTACAAATTTGAACACTTAATTATATTGGACTATGGAAACTTGATGTTGTTGAAATCTAGGGATATTGATTTTACTTCTCTACCCTTTTTAGGTTGAATCATATTTGAATGCAAGTGCTCATGGAAAGATGAATTGTCTATTTTGTTGAAATTGCTTGTTTGATATTTCAATCATTCTTATTTTAAGGAGCTTGCATGATCTTTGGGTGCTTTATTATGAGATCTTATTGGTTGAGACTATATATATACATATCTATTCCAATTGTTGAAATTGTGTGGTTATATAAGATAATCTTAATGTATTAACTTATATACCTAAATTGTCATAGATTATATATACTTCATAGGTTGTGAAGTATGGGAATTAATATTACATTAAAGTGCTATCTTGATTTTTTTAGCTTATGATGTTGGGTAAACTTTATAGATAACGAGGTTAGTAATACAACAAGAATGATAGCATGATAGACATGTGTTGGGTGAAAATTATGTAATCCCTTTTACAGATTACAAAATTTAACTTCAACCACAGTTATGTGAGATATAATCTCTGACTCAGAAAGGGGAGGCGCCCTTCTTATTGCTTACATAACTGAGAAGTAAACTATTCTAATATTTTTACACTATACAAATCATATGGGGTTGTGTCACATTCATGATTCTCTCTTTTTTTAGAGAATATGTTTACAATTCTCCACGATTTTATATTTTTGAATGTAATACAACTCTAAATAAAATCTAAGTAGTAATACCAGTACTTCTAACTTGTCAAAGCAAAGTCTAGAAGTCCCAGTGTGATAAAAATGCGTAACAAAACGGCTCACAAAGGCACAAAGTCGTTCCATAGTCTTCAACGATGAATTCAACAATAAAGTAACTAGCAATGTAAATGAAGCACAAGTCTTCAATATACCTTACAAACAGATCCATGAGCAACATGAATAATTTCAAGTACAAAGACTTAAAGATAACTCACCAATATTATCATCAATCATGTGATTCCAAGTAAAAGGAGCAACACAAATTCTACATAAATTATCTTGAAAGCCTTTCAATCTCAATTCATAAATCACCATCAATTCAATTAAATAATAAGATAAACTTACAAGAATGAAATAAGAACATTCACATACGTATAAATTGACCCAACTCAAAGTTTGGTGTGCAATTTATCCTTCTTTATTGACTTGAAAATGATTTCGCAATTACAACTCAAAGTTTCAAAATTGCTTCTCAATTGGGCAACACTTCGTTGCATAAGAAAAAAGGTAAATAATACAATAGAATCCTCTCATATTTATAGATGAGAGAGGAGAGCTAATCTAGGAAAAAACCCTAACTAACTATTGACTTATTCAAACATGATGTCCATGAATGTAGGAGAACATCTTTGTTTTTACATGTAATTACATTTTGCAAAATGACATGTAAAATGTCAAAACCTATCTACATAAAGCATAGAAAAAAGAATGAGAACCATCTATCTCTAGAAATGTAAGAAGATTTTATGGTTCCTTGCTCTTGGCCTGGAAATCTTCATACTTCTTGATCTCCTAAAGTGTTATCTCGTATGGTCTAATGGTGTATTCAATTATAGTGTGAACCTTTGTGATAGACTTCCTTGTAGTAGAACAGATCCTCTTACACCTATCTAAATGTGTCTTGATATTATCCAGGGTTAGTTGCACGTCAACAAAAGCATCCATTGAAGTTAATGAGAATGCTTCATCCTCCAACTGTTTATGAATAGCTTCCTTGTACATTTGGAAAATTTCACTTGTCGAGAGAAAGGTATTATTCTAATCAAGAAGCCTCTCAGGAAACTCTTAGATTCTATTCACCAATAAAACTCAATGTTCTTCAACATCTTCCTACACTTGTTGAGTATCCTCAATTAGATTCTTGATGGCAGGTATGTGGTTCTTAATTGACTCCTTAAACTCCACATACTTTTCTTTGTTGGGAATGACCTCAACTTGTAGTAACTTACTCAATTTCACTTCCTTTAACTGAAACCATGATTCAAGATTTTTCTCTATCTGTAATTTTTCTCATCAGAAAGTGTATACACTTTCTTATCTAGCTCTAGCTTCATCTTGGAAATCTGAGCAAACTTCTCTATAGCAACAATTATGTACTTTGAGCCTTGTTCAATTATTCGTGTTATACTCTCAAATTTGCACCCCTGCTAAGTTGCAGAACTTAGCAATTTGGAGCAACATGGGAGAACTCCTAGGCTATGGGTCACCTAAGCTTGGAGTGGACCTCCAAATAAGGTTGGATCCTAATTGGTGTCACCTAAACTATTGCTAAACTAATTCTTTCTTGAGGAAAGAGTAAGAGGAGAACATAAACTAAAATTAACTGAATTTTTTTTAAAGGTGATGCACCAAATACTAACTAAGACCTGCAAACAACTTGCACATAGTTCAAACAATGAAAAATATTGACTTAGACAACTTATTTTGTATGCATTCTTGCATAAGTGTTTTATAAGAAGGTTTTAAAGCTAAAATCCTAGAAGGAAAGAAATTTCACAACTAAAAGCATTTGAATTTGTAACATAACTTATAACTTGGAACAACATACTTTTCTGCAAAAAAGGTGCTTAACATGAGACAAAATTACAAGGAAAAGCTAAATTTCACAAGTAATTTGACCAATCACTAGATGCACACAATAAAGCATAAAATGAGAAGGCGAAATATTCAATATCATTGATATCCAAGGTACTCACTAGTATACAAATCCATCCAAGAGTTACAATACTGCTCCTGCTGAAGATAACTCCAAAATAAGCTACAATGCATGCTAGAAAAAGAAATAACTCCCTTCAAAACCTCTATTTGAAGTTACTTATGCATCTTTTCAAAAAATGCCCCACACATATCCTTCTAGAAGATTTTGGTCAGATGCAACAAAAAGGCCCAAAAAGAAGCTTCCAAAACTCATCCAAAATGCCTCCAAAGTGAAAAAAAGTCAAGCTATGAGCCAACCATACCAAAAGCATGACACTAATGCCTCCAAAATGGTCTCATTCCCTCCAAAACTCAGTCAAAGATAACCCACATATCATTCCAATGTTGGTCAATCTCCAAACTACCCACATGCCTCCAAACTGGCTGACTCACACTTTTGATGTGCTCAAACACCTCCATCTTGCAATTATAGCAACTCCAACTATATCCCCCTTTGACCAAATTTGAAAACAAAACACTTTTATTTTTCACTACATGCAACATTAAATAAAGTGACTTATAATTGTATCACTTTAATAATGTGCTCACAATTTTAAAACTAATGCAAAAATAAAGGCATTGGCTTACACCCAACAATACCCCCTTTGACTCATTCCCAAAGCAATAACTTTCTTTTTTTACATAAATACACATATTTAAAGTGATTTATAAAAGATCACTTAACAATATTTACATTTATAATTCGATGCAAAGCAAGTCATAGTATATCATATTGATATTACATAAGGGGAATTAACTTTTTAAATGAAAAGTTATAAAACATAGGCAAAAAATGCCTAAGTCTTGGCCGAGGTATTAGTTCATGTTGAGAAGTTTAAACAAAAGGAAAAAATGCCTTAGTGAAATGACCGGGGGTATTAGTTTATAATGCAAAGTTTGAAATAAAAGGCAAAAAAGAAAGCCTTTATGCTATCGACATTTTTTTAGGGTTATGAAACCCTAGCAAGCAAAATCGTGGCAAAGCATAGCAAATGCATTTCATTCATTTTTCTATTGTTTTCACCTTGCTGCTATGAGGCACTACCATGCTTTTCTTGCATCTGGAGGTTATGGAGTTCTAGATTGATAATGAAGGTTTTCAGAACCGTCAAGTTGCAAGGGCAAGCTAGGTAAGCTATTTTCTGCAAAAATTGCGCCATTTCCTTCAATATTTGTAGATAAAAATGCTTCATTTTAAGCTATGTTGCTATTGAAATGATGAGGATGCTTTCATATTATGTGTTTTTTCCTCTCAATGTGTTTCTTGAGAAACCCAAGCCTAACAAATGATGAATATATTTGATTTTTCCAGTGCATTCTTATGAGCATTTCTTTCTTTCATGGCTATGTGTTTCAAATGCACATTCTACACATTTCTCTTGGCATCTTTGTATTTAAATGCCATGGCTGTGAGTCTCTATAAAAACTCAAGGGCTCCTTTCCATTCTTTTATGCTAGGTTTTCCTTTTGAAATGCATTCTACATTCAGCCCTTAAGAAGATAACCAGGCCGCGGCTCGACCCTGTCCCATGCTTCATTTTCATGCCTCTGCTCGAGGGTTTTATCTTCTACATTTCTTGAAATGATTGTGTACAAAAATATTTAGGGTTTTCTCTTCTGCATTTCACTATAAGTTGCCTTATGAAAAAATGATTTGCTAGATGATTCAATGCCAATGCACAGTACAGGTATAACTGAGAAGCTATACTCATCTTTTTCATTCCTTCATGAACCTTACTCTTATGTACTTGAAACCCTTGCTTTGCAAGTCCAAGGGTCATCCAAGCTTCAATAACTCCATGGCCATTCCCTTAATCATAAGCAACCAATGAAACCTGGTGATCTGCATGCTCATAACTCATACTGGGGTGGTGCACAAATGTAAAAGGCATGGGCATTCGAGTGATGGCTCAATCTAACACAGTGATGTTATTGTTGATGTAGTTTATCAAACCACGCCCAACCAAAAACCTCTCTTCATCGTATAAACATATTTATCTAACCATTGCCCATTATCAAGCAATAAAAAATAACAACACTGGAAATATCTTACAGTAATGTAATACAATTCTTTACGGCATCTGCTAGCTTCCTTGAACTTCCTCTCAACAATCTTGCTTTTTTTAGCATGTGCAATGCGTGCAACAAAACTAGTGATTGAATCATAATATCGCCCATTCTCGAACTATATCTTCACTTTCATCCTGACCCTTTCTTCTTGAAGCTTTTAAGCATCATTACATGGGATATCTATTTTCTTATAAAAGCTATTCTTGCATCCAGAAATTTTGATATCTAGTGCAATCACGACACTCAATGAGACACAATGTCATTTAAGAACTCTATTAACAATTGAAAATTTTGTATACATGCCTCCTAGAGGTCTCACAATTGCAAAATCTAATGTAATTCCCTTTATCATGCTTTGATGGATATCCAACTTTTAATAAGCATAAAACCTCCATATTACAACTTGCATGCATACTTTCTCTAGGTCCAAAAATATTCACAACATTGGATTCCTGGTCAATATGTGCTTGATATCTGCTCAATGCTCTATAAATCTTTCCCTTGCATAAAACTGCTCTTCCCCTAGATCTTCAAAATGCTGAAAGTATCAATATACATGAAACTAGGTTGAAACTACACATTAAAATCCTATCTTTTGCATGCAATCACCATTGAAATTTTGTGTGAAGAAACTCTTGTTGCTTACTATCACATTGTCTTATTCTATGAAGACATCCCACCTGTTGTCTTACCTTGCACCATTCCTTACTGTTCTTGGGCTCTGTATTAGGGAGATTTTAATGTTCCCTAATGTCACTATGGATTGCCCATTGTAGACTGCATCTTTAGTATTTCTCTTAAGTTTTCCTTGTGCATTCATATAAATGAATCTTACTAAAATCCTTGGTATTAGTAATCTCTGAACAATCCTCCATGATTAATTAACTTCCCTTTATAGTATGGTCACTACCCTTATCTTCATGACTGTCTCCCATGCTCATCCCACTGTCACCCTCATCAAATGTCTTAAGGTTTTCCTAGAAACAACATGGTCTATTGTAGCATTTCCTACATAAACAAATGTCTGCACTCTATCCTTTTGCATAAACTATGCCATTTTATTGTCACATAACTTCATTGAATTTCCCCCTTGATCTTGACTCCATGTGATCACTTGCAAACATTGTAATAGTCCTAAAATATGGTTTACTTCTTTGTCTCATTCATAGTCATGTTGACTGTGAGGATGATAGGTGGTTCTTTGCTTCATAGGTTGTTAAGACTATATGCATGCATCAACTATTACAAAGAGCCTCTTTGATCATTTCCCTTGAAACCCTCTGCCATTGTAACTTGACAGCGATATGTCTTTTCCATTATGCATTGTGATCATCATGAGTGTAGATGAATACTAAGTCATGCCAAATGCATTGTTTCTCTTTTAGGACATCATATTAACATGGTTGTCTTGATCATACATTTCACTCACCACCTATAGCTGCTCCATGTAGCTCATGACAACTCCTGATAGGACTTGATAGCTCCTCTGCCATTGTGATTATCCATAATTGAACTTGATGCATTTGTGCTTTAGTCTTCATATTTCTCCTGTAAAAGGCATAAAATTCTACACCATTTGATTTATATTCCATGTCTAGTGGCATCAGGACATAATAACCCAAAAACAAAATAACCTAGAGTCATAATAACCCGCGGTCAAAATAACCCATGGATAGAATAACCTGTGGTCATTTTACAATTTCTCTATATTCCTATGTGGATATTTTGTCCATGGGTTATTCTGAGCACGGGTTATTTTGGCTTGGGTTATTATGACCCTGGGTTATTTTGTCCTTGGATTATTGTGACTAGTTTATTCTATCCAGGGTTATTTTGGCCGAGTTATTATGTCTTGTAACCATGTTTGGTTTATTGGGTTCCATGTGCCAATTATGTTTTTTATTTTCACCATTATTACATAAATCATCTATTTCTTGGGAAGAGACAAACTGTTTTCATCTTTGAATGATTGTTGTCCTTGTTCTTGTTTCCTTCTTTATTGGCCCTTGAAAATGTTGACAATGAAAAAACAACTCATATCACTGTTTAACTTGATTTTGGACCCACTTAAGAAGATTGAAAGACATATCCAACAGAGTAAGATTTCCAAGAAGAAATGACTACCCCTTTGATCAACATGATGGTAGCCTACTGTTTGGTTCATTGTGAAAAGATGAAGAGTAATCTTTCTTGATAATCACTCAGTTTTTGTTGCATATTTTGAATTTGATAATGAAATTTGATCAAATGGTATGATTCCATATTGATTTAATGCATCAAGAATAGGTTTATTGTCAATTTGATCAAGTTGTTCAATTTCTTATCATTCCTATCCCTCCTAAAACACAAGAGGGAAGCATGTTGGGCTCAACCCTCATGGGAGCCACATTTTACTCCACATGTTGTAACCAGATGAAACAAAATAGTAACAAAGATTTAACCTATATCTACACAAGGAGAAAACATGTTAGATAAAACAAAGCATATGATAGACGTGTTTGATAACTCTCTTGTTTTCTTGGACATCTATGATATGCTAGCTATTTTAATATTTATAAGTATCAGATTATATGTTTATGGATGTTTGTACATATTTTGATTGGTAATCCTTCATTGATCTAACCAACACTCTCTCACACAAATGCAGGGAACCTAGGAGCAACAAAGAGAGCATCAATTAGAAGCAGGACAAGCAGGAGAGACTGAAAATGATGCAGGACAAAGCAACCAGTATTCGTTATTCAAGAAATGATGGGTCCCCTTTCTCTATATGTGCATTCTTTCTCTTTGTATCTATAAATGTATAGTTTTTTTCTTTGTATGCATAAAATAGTTAGAACCTCGGCTTGTGAGGGACACTATACACTTATCATTATCAATAAAGACTACATTTTTGGAAAGATTGTGCACTTTTTCCTGTGTTATATGCATTTGTATAAGGCAATATAGTATTGTAGTCTTCTGATATTTCTTTATGCACATGAATGTGTCATAGCAGAGTTAAAATGTACCTTCTTTTCACTTGTAAAAATATAAACAACACTACCTGTTTGGGCTAGTAGCAAAAAATAGATAACAATTCTATCATAAAAATCATAAACGATTTTACCTTTTGAAACATAATTTTCCACCTTTTCAACAACTGGTTCCTCAATATTCATCATGGCCATAGGCTGAACACTCTCTAATGTTCCTGTGATTTTCCTTAACATCGATGCATAGTTTTCAGCTATTTCCTTGTACATGTCCCTGGATTTCTCCATCTTATCAAGCCTGTCTACCAATGCATTAAGAGACACTTGGGAATCTTCTTTGGCGCTTGCATTGGTGAATTTCCCAAGATCAATTATTTTCATGGTATATTCTTCCATGTTGACCTCATATTTACCTTGTGGATGTGTTACAATCTCCACATATTTATGTCTTGATTTATCCACATGCAATCTAGAGTGAATCTTTGCCTTCTTCTTCCCCTTGGATTTTGGAAGTACTATCACCTCAAGATCTAACTCATTAGGAGAAACCATCTACTTCTTTTGCTTAGAAACTTGTGAGACTAACCAAGGAGGAAGAAATGAAGTATTACCTTCTTGACCTTTTGACAATTCATGTGTGACATCTATAATCATAGAAACAAGTGTTGTAGTCACAATTGGGTTTGTCTTAGTCATCACTGCTCCAGGAGTTGGTAGATTTGATGTTTTTGACAATGCTTCTCTCATAAACCGATCAAATTCAACTTTAGATGAAATATCATATCATGGTGAAGACAAACTAGGAATTGATGTTGGGGAACCTGAAGAAACATCAATACTTTGCAAAATTGATCCAATGGAAGGAGGAGAAAGAACTGAATGCACTAACGGGGGAATTGTTACTTTCAGTGCATGCAAACCAATTATAGTTGGAGGTGAAGTAGGAAAGGTGGTGGAGGAGAAGTGGAAAAAGGAGGAGTGTGAGGTATTGTGGTAGTAACATGCGATGATGAATGTGGAGGATCTTCGGTAATGTTCTCTTGTGGAGACAATCACATTTCCTCATCTTTCATTTCTTCTTCCTCATTTCCTTCTCCTTCTTCTTGATCATCTTTTGATTGCTCATCCTCACCAGGTTCTTCAGATTCTTCACTTTCTTCTCTTTCTTCTTCTTTTGGCTGCTCCTCTGATGTAGGCTCTAGTTCTTTAGCAACTTGTCCTTCCTCAATAATATGCTCTTCTTTAGTAGTGTTCTCCTCTTCAACAACTTGTGGTGTATTCTTCCCACATGTGAATTTTATTTTAGGACCTCTATGTGAGGAAGAGGGGGCAACACCTGCTCTATGTTTGGTTCAGATCTCCTGTTGATGTTTGGCTTCACCTTATGATACTTCTCCTTTAGAGTTTATCCTAAAAGACTTCAACTAAAAACCATGCATCTGCAACCATTCACCTATGTTGTGCAAAATAGGAGCAAGTCTTTTCTGCATTGAAATGTTGTCCTTTTTGGACCATTGAATTAGAGGCAAAGGTTCACTTGCAATCTCTTTTTCATCATATGTAGAGTTCAAAATGTCACCAAGATCTTCAAAATCTTATGGAATATCCTCCAAGCCTAAATCCCTAATTTGTTCCATAGTGATTCTACAAAAGTCCATTCTTTGGATGTCTTCCTCATCTCTACATTTCGCCCATATGTCTTCAAAACAATGTACATGACTATGACCTTTCTTGATTTTTCTTTTTACATCTCTATAGTCAAAATCATACCTATGCTTGTATGACCTTATGGTCATAATCTGCATCTCTGCTACTACTGATTTGGCCTTTTTTACACTTTGAATTGAGTATCTTCCAATAGTAATTGGAAACCTAAATCTTGGCTTATGAATAGCCTGGCATTCTGAGTGCACTGTAATCAACTATTTGCATAATTCCATTAATACCCACTTATCAGATGGATATCTTGGTAACATAAATGGGCATCCTATATAGCACCCTACTCTTAAGTATGTAAAATTAGGAAACTGTAAGAAAATACATCCAAACTGCTGGCAACTTTCCACACCTCGTCAGATACTCTTTTCTTTTCTAGAGTTGGATCAAACAAGAAAAGAAAAGGTGCAAAGAAAGGATCATTCACTCTTCTGAAATGCTTAATACTCCCTCTCAAAGTGATTTGAGAATATAATTTATAAACTGGTACAACACTCTTATTTCCTTCAGTTTATAATCCTAGAAATTGTCTCATGATGACATCAACATACATCAGGTAGGAAGCCATGTATAATTTCAAGGTTGTTTGCACATTGATTAGTTGCTCATGAATCTCATCGCTAATTTGTGTACCCTGGTCTATGTGTTCCTTCTTCCTCTTGATGATTTTGATATATTTGTACATCCATTCTTGAAAATTGGATGAAACGGGTAACCTTTCACCCTACTTAGAAGAGTGATCATGTCTCGAACATATTCTTTAAAGTCACTACGTGGAAGACCTTTGGACCATCTAGAAATGGTGGGCATCAGAGTCTTTAACCACTTTGAGTTGATCAACTGCTTGGCTTTGTTTTGATATTTGTCATAAGCTTCTTGACCTTATTGAATGGAAATATTTGTATACCTTTCCATGTTTGGTACCATGAAAACTATGTCAAATAACTCTGGATCCAATTTCATCATAATTTTCCTAGAAGAGTCTCTAACACTCCTATCATCCTTGATATAGTGTGAGGCAACTTGTAGGACAAATTATGGGCAGTGAGCAGCTACTGGAAATGAAGCCACTCGATGAACATTGTTGTCAAGTCCCCTTCTAATGGCTACTTTTGTGTTCTCTCTACAAAGTCCTCCATGTCAAGGTGACCAATTTTAATGTCCTTGATCTCATCAATCTTGGAGGTTATAACAGTGGGCAGGTAGACACCTTGATATTTATACTTCATTTTTTTTTCTTGGAAGATGAAGGAGATTCCTTTGTTGTCATTAAGAGCGCAAGAAATCACTGAAAACCACCTTCGAAGAACACCTGATAGGAGTTGAAGATAATTGGAAGGAAACATGGATTTGTTAAATGTTAGGAGCATATGCATTACGAGAGCAATGAAAATGTGTGAAACTAAGAAAGCATTTTGGAGCGAATAGGAATGAGCTATGGAGTGTGAAAAATGGAGCAAATACAGAAGGAACGAAGTTTAAAAAGTGATTTGAAATGATTTTGGGAGTTACTGAAATTTCTATTTTTTATGCAAGGGTGCTAAAAATCAGTGCCCTTACACTTGGAAAAAAACTGCCTTTTGTGTAATAGTGCTTCATCATGTTTTTGTAAGGCTTGGAAGATTCAATGTATGGGCACTATTTTTCAGTGCTTTTACAACCTCTTGGAAGATAACTTTGTGCATTAGTGGTGAAAAACCCCACTTTTTCATCTCCTTTGATACATAGTAGTTGGCATGCAAAGGTGGTGAAAATCACAACCATTGCATGAGGTAGAAATGAATTGACTTGTGGGAGCAACGATTTTCATCGCTCCTACATCTAGGAGTTGGAAGATCGCCATACATGTTGAGGTAGTGAAAATCACCGCCTTAACATCCATTCGGCGAAAACCCTCATATATACGTAAAATGGGTGATATACCCCGCTAGGACATGTATATGAAGTTTGGGAAGAATTCAAGGCGATAAAAATCTACACCAATACACCAAGGGGAAACTCGAATGCGTTAGCGGTGATTATTACCATGCATTCATCAATGGGAAATGAGGAAATACAAAGGCTATAGCGTCAAAAAATGATGCCAATGCATGGGGAGATAACTCCAAAATAAATCCCTAAACATTGATACCCTGAAAAGAAAGCAAGGGAAAACAAAGATTCAAAAAAGAAAACAAATGGAGGAAAGAAAAACTAGACCCAAGATGAAAATACAAAGAAAGCGATAGTAAGGAATATCACAAACATTATCAAACCCTACAAGATAAGGTGAAGAGATAATGAAAAGAAACAAAGATCATACTTGTGAAACAAAAGAAAAAAAAAACCCTATACGCAAGAGTCCACGCAAAATCTGCCAATGCAAGATCGAAGGAGGTCACAAATGTAGAAGGCGTGAGGGAGAAGGGGTAAGCAAATCAAACACACATAAAATGATCCAAAAATGACTTAAAAAGCCATTTAAAAGATTTTAAAAATGAGCCATTAATGAACTACAAGTTCATTAATGCCCGCGCATGCGAAGGCGGGAACATGTAGGGGCGGTGATTTTCACCGCCCTTACACATTCAAAATTGACAACACATAAAAATGTATAGGCGGTGAAAAACACCGCTTTAGCATCTGAAAGCCCAAACAAATCATCAACATGCAAAAGTGCTAAAAATCAGTGCTCCAACAAGTGAAGGGGAGAAAAAAATATAAATACACTAAAAATCAGCGCTTTTGCACAAAATTTTCCAACTTTCTCATGTAAGGGCGTTGAAAATCAGTGCCCTTGCATGGGAAAATCAGTTCATTTTGCCCTGCTCAAAAGGACAATTCGAGGCTCAGGACTAAAAAATGACAAAACATTCATTTTGAAGGAAAAATGACAAAAGACAAGTGCTCAAAAGGACAATTCGAGGCTCAGGACCATGCATGAAGGAAAATTGAAATTCACCTTGTTTTATGTGCTTAGAGTGCACGGGCCTATGGAACGAACCAATTTCGTAAGGGGTTATCTCGTGAATCGAGCACAACTAGATTCGAGGATAACAACTAGCTCTAGTTGGGGAGCTTCCTTCATTCATTCTTTGAAACAAATGAGGGGAGAAGAACTCTAGACTCCAAGTGCCTTTATCCATCCATTGGGTGTAGAGTCAGGCGACAAAAATAAAAAGACAAGACTATACAAATATTTACATTGAACATTTGTCACCTCATTGTGTAAAGTGTTTCAGATGTTGCTCACTATGTGGAAGGGCAAATAATTTTCCATCTTCGTATGCCAAAAGAAAGTCATTTTCTCCATGTAGTTGATGAATCTTGAATGGTCTTATCCATAGTGAATTGAGCTTTCCATGCATACCTTTTGGCTCTCTTCTCTTGTCCCACAAGAGAACGAGATCACCAACCTGAAAGTCATGAGACTTTTCCTTCTTGTCAAAAAGCTTTTTTACTTGTTCTTGATGTTCTATAATATGGTTTTCCACCTAAACTCATTTCTCCTCCAATTTGGAGAGATACATTATTCACTTATCAACTGAACTTTCAAAAGTCTCATCCTCAATGGCCTTGGTCAACTTGAGAGCGGGTAGTTCCAATGTAATGAGAATTTCAGCATTCAACCCATACAAGTGTTGAAACAGAGACATGCCTATCTCTCGCTTTGGAGTAATCCTATTTGCTCACAAAGCATCATACAATGCTTTATGCCACAAACATTGATTCTCGTCCACAAGATTGCAGATGATAATCACCAAGTTTTTGTTATTGGATTTAGCCTAGCCATTACCTTGTGGGTAATAGTCGGATGAATGTGACAATGTTATACCATACTCAAAGAAAAATTATGTGATTTCATTGGATGAGAAAGCAAAAGCATTGTTAGCAACAATTTTTTTGGCACACCGAACCTGGATATGATGTTTTCCTTCAAGAAATTACACACTACCTCTAAAGTAGCATGTTTAACCGGTATTGCCTCCACCCATTTGGTGAAGTAGTCAATTGCAGTGAGGACATAGATGTGTCCCGCACTTGAAGGTGGATTGACTACACCAGTGAAATCAATCCACCATTGTTGAAAGGGCTCTTCAATGATGATTGGTTTCAAGGGTAGAGCTGCCAACTTTGGTTTACCTACAAACTGCTGGCATAGTTCACATTTACACACCCATGTGTACACGACTTGAAAAATTGTAGGCCAATAATACTTTGCCCTCAGGATTTTGTGAGTTGTTATTGGCGTTGAGAAGTGTCCCCCACATGCTAAGTCATGAAAATACTTAAACAATTTTTCTTGTTGCGCCTTATCAACATAACGTAAGAAAGTACCATCCAAAGCGTGCTAGTACAAACCATTGTCCCACAAAACATAATTTGTTGATTTGAGCTTGAAAGTTCTTTTCTCCTTGGGTTTCAAGTGATATAGACATTCTCCATATGTGAGGAAATGAGCAATGTTCGAATACCATTCATCAGTAGTACTGACAAACAACACAATTGGAAACTCATTTGGACTTACCTCTTCAGATTCTAAAACTTCTTCATTAGGATTATGATTAACAATGAGATGACATAAATATCGTCCACACACTAGCTTGGTGGGCTTGATGTCCATGTCATATTCCTATATTTTGTCAATCCAATTGTGTTAGCAAAACAAGGACAAACAACTGAGAGGGGGGGTGAATCAGTTGTCACAAAATATTAAAACGTTTTCAAACTTTACTTAACTCAATCTCAGATCTGATGAATAAACAATCAACACATTAGAAACACAAAGAACACCAAGATTTTTACATGGAAACCTTGTTAGGGGAAAAACCACGGTGGAGGTTAGTCCACAATATTATACCCTGTTAAAAGTATAATGAGAAATAATGGGAATGCACATGCATTTAGGAACACTTCCTAGAGCTCACTGTTCAATTACAAGAGGGATCACTACCCAACAATACATAGCAATATGGATTAGATCCACACAGTATGAATTGAAAAAATAGCTTCTACACAAGCCTGATTACAGTTCCAGTTAAGCACACACTTCGCTCAATCTTCTTCACACTTTGCTCAATCCTCTTCACACTCTGTTATGCAATCGAATGATATTCACACATACACACATAGGATCACACCGAGCATAATCTACACTGATGAAATAATCACTCTTATATATCTGCAACATGAGATTACATCAACAACTTAGTCGACCAAAAATATAAAACATATTTTCGATGTCGGCCCAAATTTACAAATAAATTTTCAATGCGAATCCACCAAGGTCAGCCACAACATAGTGGAGACCCAAATTAACAACTCCAACACACAAATACTTCAATTAATTTTACCTTGAAGATCCACCACACGTTACACCCATCATGTCGGCCAAGAACATGAGAAACTGAACATACAAAGAAAAATCTTCAATCACGAGCACACTGATTAATGTGGACATACCACAAAGATAGAGAATGATCTAGAAACATCCACAAACACCAAGAAACAACAGAGAAACATTCACAACAACTAGAATTACCAGAATTACACAAACTTCACTCAGGAATATTGACATAACCCACAAAATACCGTCAGAACACAATTGTACATAGCAGGATCAAATCTTCATGCGGACCTCTGAAACTTTTGATGGATGGACTAGATACACTAAAAAATAAACCCTTTAGTCCACAACAATTGATCTTCAACATACAAAACAAGACACCTTCATGACCTTCACAGTTCTACTGGGAACCTGTAAAACTTCCTTTTACAATTTTCTCAATATCCTCAACATATACAACCTTCAATACATCAAATGCTAATAGTGTTGACATCAATGAAAACCACATATTAGCAACATAGCCACAACATCCAAGAATCTCCCCCTTTGGAATTGATGGCAACACATGATGTGAAAAACACCATCAACACAACTCTCAATCAACACTTACTCCTCCTTAGATTCTGACTCTTCTTCCTTGACTTCTCCTACATGGTCTTCTCCCCACAAGACTCTTTACTCCAGATAAGCAACAATTTTTCATATGACTCTTCTCCCCCTTTGACATCAATGGAAAAGATAAACATTATCTTTCCACATACAAGCTCTGAACCACATATCTGCACATCTGACTACTCCCCCTAAGTAGCGGCCACAAAAACATCAATCTGGATTAGGATATAACAATTAAGCACACAAATTGATGCAAGTAAATGCATCTTTAGTTTATATTAGGAGGGGTAATCACCCCTAGCATCCCTTTGAGATACTCAAAAGTATCCTTCGGCAATGACTTAGTGAAAATGTCTGCAATCTATTCTTTGGTAGGCACATACTCCAGTCTGACTTCTTTCTCACTCACTTTTTCCCTCAAGAAGTGAAACTTGGTTGATATATGCTTGGTCTTAGAGTGTAGCACTAGATTCTTTGATATGTTTATTGCACTTGAGTTGTCATAGTATATGGCAATAGGTTCATCATATACTACTCTGATAGCCTTCAACATTTGTTTCATCCACATCACCTAAGTAGAGTTGTTTGCAGCAACAATATACTTTGCTTCAGCGGTAGATAGAGAAATGGAATTATGTTTTTTGCTCAACCAGGACACTAGCTTCTTCCCTAGGAAGAAGGCACCACCACTAGTACTCTTTCTGTCATCTACATCTCCTGCCCAATCCACATCAATATATGCATATAGAGTAAGATCATCATCCTTAGGGTACCAAAGCCCAAAATCAATTGTTCCTTTTAGATATCTGAAGATTCTCTTAACAACAGTCACATGAGACTCTTTTGGATCAGCCTGAAATCTAGCAACCATACATACAACATTCATAATGTCTGGTTTGGTTTGAGTTAAATAGAGCAATCCACCAATCATCGACCTATATCTTGTTTGATTTGCCTTAGGAGAATCATCATTCTATGTCAACTTACATCTGGTTACCATGGGAGTACCAACAGGTTTTGAGTCATCCATGCCAAACTTCTTCAACTGTTCTCTCACATATTTTGACTGAGATAAGAAGATCCCCTTGTCTAACTGAGTAACTTGCAATCCCAAAAAGAATTTCATCTTCCCAATCATACTCATCTCAAATTCACTCTTCATTTCATCAACAAACCTCATACATATATTATCATCTCCTCCAAAAATAATGTCATCAACAAAGACCTCAATAATCAACTCTTTGTCATGATCCAATTTGAAATATAAGTTGTTGTCAATAGTACCTTTATTGAATCCAAGCTTCAATAAATATATGTCTAATCTAGCATACCAGGCTCTTGGGGCTTGCTTTAGTCCATAAAAAGCTTTCTTCAATCGTCAAACCATATCTTCTTTATCAGTCAGTTGAAATCCATCAAGTTGTTCAATGTATACTTCTTCTAGCTCACCATTCAAAAAAGTTGACTTCACATCCATTTGATAGATTTTATAGTTCTTATATGTGGCATAAGCAAGAAATAACCTTACGGCTTCAATTCTAGCAATAGGGGCAAAGGTTTCTTCAAAATCAATACCTTCCATTTTTGAATACCCTTTACATATTAGTCTTGCTTTATTTTGGACCACTTCACCTTGTTCATTCAACTTATTCTGAAAGACCCATTTAGTACCAATCACATTATTGTCTTTAGGTCTAGGAACAAGTATCCATGTATCATTATTTTCAATCTGCATCAGTTATTCCTTCATAGCTTCCATCCAGTGTTCAGCATTGCAGGCTTCTTTGACATCTTTAGGCTCAATCTTGGAAATTAGGCAATACTCTTCTGCAATATTTCTTTTAGTTTGCACACCTTTATTCTTATCTCCTATAATTTGATTTTCAAAATGATTTAGCTTTACATACCTCAGAGTTTTAGGATTCTCTCGAACTTCTGATTCTTCTGTTCTTTCTTCTGCACTTGCACTTGTCTCTGCTTCCTGACTATCTTGATTTACCGGAACAAATTGAAGTTGTCTTACCGAAACATATGGCACAATTTGAGGTTGATTTTGTGTCTGGGCATTCTTCCCTTTGTTTGTGTTTTCTTCATTTAAATCATATCTACAATATCTGGATGATTTAGCAGAGTCCTCATCAACTCTAACATTTGCACTCTCAACCATTTTTCTTAATCTTCTGTTATAGCACCAATAGGCCTTGCTTCTAGTAGAGTAGCCTATAAATATTCCTTCATCACCTCTTGCATCAAACTTGCCTATATCATCATCTCTCTTGATGTAACACTTGCTTCCAAAGATCTTGAAATATTTAACAGTAGGCTTATAACCAAACCATAGTTCAAAAGGAGTCTTACCAGAATTACCATTTACATTTACTTGGTTCAAAGTATACACATTAGTGCTTACTGATTCACTCCAGTAGATGTGAGGCACATTTCCTTCAATCATTATTGTTTTAGCAGCATCCAAAATTGTTCTGTTCTTTCTCTCAGCAACACCATTTTATTGAGGGGTTCGGGGAGCAGATAACTGTCTTCTGATTCCATGCTCTTCACAAAAAGAATTAAACTCCCTGGAGGTAAACTCACCACCTCTGTTTGACCTTAGGCATTTGATTTTCAGACCTTTCTCATTTTCTACCATAGCTTTGAAACTTTTGAACTTTTCTAATGCTTCACACTTTTCTCTTAAGAAGGCGACCCATATCATTCTAGAATAATCATCAATAAGTAGCATAAAGTACCTTTCACCATGGAGACTTCTGACTCTAGAGGGACCGCATAGATCAATATGTACTAGCTCCAACAATCCATTTGAATGATGTTGTTTGCTCTGAAAATAAACTCTAGTATGTTTTCCCATTTGACACTCTTTGCAAATTGTGCTAGCAGGCTTCAATAGCTTAGGTAGATCTCTTACTACTTGAGTGGAACTTATTTTGACAATGTTATCAAAATTCACATGACACAACCTTCTATTCCATAACCAACTTTCATCTACTTGAGCAATTAAACAACTTTCACTGGAAGCATTCAAGTGAAAAATATTACCTTTTGTCTATTTACCTGAGGCAATTACATTTCCAAAACTTCCATATATATTGCATCTTCCATCTTTGAACTGGAGATCACATCCCTTGTCCACCATCTATCCAACACTCAATAGGTTGTGCTTCAAGCCTTCAACATAAAGAACATCATCAGTGTTATGCTTACCACCAAGACAAATAGATCCTCTGCCACGAATCACACAAGCATTGTTATCTCCAAATCTTACAACCCCACTGTCATACTTCTCTAGACTTACAAATTTGCTTTTGTCACTAGTCATATGATGTGAGCATCTGTTGTCAATGACCCACTCATCTTTTTCATCAATTTGGGTTGCAAGAGCTTTCTCAACTTTAGCAGATTCAGTAGCCACAAGACTATTTTCCTTGATAGCAATGAAAACCCAATCATCTTCATTTCCATTATCTTTATTATACTCATCATCAGTCACACCTTCTTCAACAAAGTAACATTTCTTTTGGAATCTAGATTTGTAAGGCTTAGATCTAGGAACTCTTTCAGGACACCTTGATGCAAAATGACCTATTTTACTGCAAGAAAAACATTTGATAGGAAACACTCCTTGATACTTACCTTTACCTTGACCTTCTTTCTTTACAATCAGTGCTTCCAATTCTTCAACTTCTCTTTCATCATCTTCAAGCTATTTCAGTTCTTCATCATATTTGGATGGATTTCTATAACTCTCTCCTGGATCATATCTTTGCTTGTTTCTTTCAGATACAGTAGCCTTAAATGCAATTTCAGTCTTAGGAACAAAATCACCAAATTCGCTCAAATCAAAGGCAACAAGCTTACCAATCAGTGTATCCCTTGTCACATTTGTCAATGATCTGGTTTCTTCAATAGCATGAGCCTTTGCTTTGTATGAGGGAGGAAATGATCTAAGCACCTTAGCCACAATTTCTTCCTCATCCAGGGTACCACAAGCACACCTAATACCCCTCACTAGTTCATTTACTCTTTGCCTAAAAGAAGAAATATTTTCATCTTCACCCATATTCATATTTTCATACTTGCCTTTCAAACTCTGTAGCTTAGCCATCTTCACATGTACATCTCCTTCATACAAAGTTTCTAGCTTCATCCACATCTCACGAGTTGTCTTCAAACCTAACACATTTGTCACTTCTGAATATGTTAAAGCACTCAACAAAGCTTCCATAGCCCTGACATTATTCTCAACCTCTTTAATCTCATCAACAGTGGAAGGACCATTATGAGAAATAACATATTGATTCTTTGTAATTTTCCAGAAGGGTTCACTAATACACCTCAAATGACACTCCATCCTAGTTTTCCACAATGAGTAGTTTGTTCAATCAAACCTAGGACTGTCCTTCTTGTATGTTGCCATCTTAGATCACCTCAAGCTTTTAAACTTCTTCAGAGGAACCTGCTCTGATACCAATTGTTAGCAAAACAAGGACAAACAACTAAGAGGGGGGTGAATCAGTTGTCACAGAATATTAAAACCTTTTCAAACTTTACTTAACTCAATCTCAGATATGATGAATAAACAATAAACCATAAAAAATCAACACATCAGAAACACAGAGAACACCAAGATTTTTACCTAGAAACCCTATTAGGGGAAAAACCATGGTGGAGGTTAGTCCACAATATTATACCCAGTTAAAAGTATAATGAGAAATAATGGGAATGCACATGCATTCAGGCACACTTCCTAGAGCTCACTGTTTAATTACAAGAGGGCTCACTTCCCAACAACACACAACAATATGGATTAGATCCACAAAGTATGAATTGAAAAAATAACTTCTACACAAGCCTGATTACAGTTCTAGTTAAGCACATAAAAACCTTCTTCACACTTTGCTCAATCTTCTTCACACTTTGCTCAATCCTCTTCACACTCTACTCTACAATCCAATGATATTCACACATACACACATAAGAGCACACCGAGCATACTTTACACCGATGAAACAATCGCTCTTACATATCCACAACATGAGATTACATCAACAACTTAGTTGGACAAAAATATAAAACATATTTTCGATGTCGGACCAAATTTACAAATAAATTTGCAATGCAAATCCACCAAGGTTGGCCACAACATAGTGAAGACCCAAATTAACAACTCCAACACACAAAGACTTCAATTAATTTCACCTTGAAGATCCACCACACGTTACACCCATCATGTCGACCAAGAACATGAGAAACTGAACATACAGAGAAAAATATTCGACCACGAGCACACCGATTAATGTGGACGTACCACAAAGATAGAGAATAATCTAGAAACATCCAAAAACACCAAGAAACAACAGAGAAACATCCACAACAACTAGAATTACCAAAATTACACAAACTTCACTCAGGAATACTAACAAAACCCACAAAAATACTGTTAGAACACAACTGTACATAACACGATCAGATCTTCATGTGGACCTCTGAAACTTCCAGTGGATGGACTAGATACACTCAGAAACAAACCCTTTAGTCCACAAAAATTGATCTTCACAGAACAAGACACCTTCATGACCTTCACAGTTCCACTGGGAACCTGCAAAACTTCCTTTTACAATTTTCTCAATATCCTTGACATATACAACCTTCAATACATCAAATTCTAATAGTGTTGACATCAATGACAACCACATATCAGAAAAGTAGCCACAACATCCACCAAATTTCCCATCTTTGTACCAAACTCCTGCTATGCCAAGATAGAATTGACAGTTGAATTTGGAACCAAGGCTTTGACATGGCTGTTAAGGATGTAAAATCTGAAATGCTTCACTGCCTTAACCACATCAAAAGCATGTTTCTCCATTTGGGAATATTTTAGTTCATGATTCTTCAAAGGATAACTCATGAATGCAATAGGGGATACAAGTCCCTCATTATTCTCTTGCACCAAGATCACCAAAAGTGTATGCTCAAAAGCATAACTATGCATGATAAACTCTTTTATGTAGTTTGGGAAGACTAACACTGGTGCATGAGTAATAGCCTCTTTGATATCATCAAACACAACTTTTCCTTTTGCAGTCCAATGAAAATTAGTAGTTCCTTTCATCATATTAACAATATGACGAGTCTTCTTTGCAAAATCTAGTACAAATCTTCGCAGAAAATTCACCTTCCCAAAGAAAGAATGAATGACTTTCTTACTTGATCGCAAAGTAAGAGATTGAACAATTTTGACCCTTTCAGAATCAACCTTGATACCCTCCTTACACACAATGTGACCAAGAAGTTTACCTTCTGTAACCCCAAAAATTGATTTTTTGGGATTCAAGGAAATTCCGTGTTGTCGGCATCTCTCCAAGATTTGCCTCAAATGATAGAAATTCTCATGTAATTTCTTAGAAAATATTGTAATATCATCAAGGTAAACTACAATGAACTTACCTAGTACATCATGGAAATCCAAATCCATAGCACACTGGAACATGGCGCCAACATTGTTAAGACCAAAAGGCATTCTGCGATATGCAAAGGTACCCCATGGCATTGTAAAGGTCATCTTGTGTTGATCATCTGGACTGACCTCTATCTGATTGTAACTAGGGAAACCATCTAGCATAGAAAGCATCTTAGACCCGGTCATAGTTTGAAGAACTTGATCCTTCACTGGAAGAGGATAGTTGTCCTTTAGTGATAGCTGATTCAAATTTTGAAAATCCACACATGCAAATCTCATCATTCTTTTTGTGAACTGGAATAATATTAGCTATCCATGTTGAATGATGGATAGGAAATATAATTCTTGCATTCAACAACTTCTAAATCTCTGCAAGGATAATTCCATAAATCTTCAGATTATATCGCCTTTGCTTTTGCTTGTAAGGCAACACTCCAGCTTTGAGTGGAATTTCATGTTGCACCTCCTTTGGATGAAAATATTTTAGATATTCATATGAATATGCCAAAACATCCATATATTCCCATAGTAATTGAGCAAATTATTTCTTTTCTTCAGTTGTGCAACATTTTTCGATATTTACCATCTTAGAATCTGCTTCAATTCCTAAATTGATCTGCTCAATCTCATTTGATGAGTCAGAATTTGAGAGTTTCTTTTTGAAATAATGATCATGCTTGTCAAAAAGTCTCTCAAAGGATACCAACCCCTTGGGAATTTTATTTCCTTTGAGCTGCAGAAATTCTTCACCTGTAACTGGATCAACTTTAGAGACAGACTCTCGAGGTGGAGAATCACTTCCTTCAAATTATAACTCATCAATTTTTTTTCCTTTTCCAAAAAGGCAACAATTTGATGATCATCATTAAAAAAATTCTAATTATCTGAGTTGTCAGGAACACTTGGGCGAAAGACCAACTCAATAGTTTAGGTAGGACTGTGAAAATCCTTGTGTGGTATCAAGAGCATGGCTGAAATTGCTAAGGAATCAACTCTGTCATTGTATTCTCTTGGAACTACAAAAATGTCGAAAGTATCAAATTCCTCTATGCAATCCCAAATGAGATTGTGGTAATGCCTTAATCTGTCATTCTTTGTTTGATACAAATTCTTTATTTGGAAAACCACCAACTCAGCATCACCTTGTGCATGAAGATTCTTAATCCCTTTCTTACTTGCAACTTGAATTCCTAACAACAAAGCCTCATATTCAGTTGTGTTGTTAGTATTGTCAAACTACAATTTGAAATCAAAAGGAAATACCTTTCCTTTTGGAGAAACAAAAACAATTCCAGCTCCTGAACCAATGGAAGAACAACTATCATTGAACTCCATTACCCTAACATCATTTGGATCACCGAGACTGACAACATCAAAATCTGTGACTTCATCATCTGATGAAGCTTCATAATCTGAGATAGACAAATCATTTGATGATGAAGAAGAAACAACACTTTCCAACTCATGCTTTGTATTCCTTGTCAAAGATTCAACATCTTCCTCTATTTTCAAATAATAAGTACCAACGCCTGAAGATTCAAATAAAATTTGAGCTCTCGAATCATCATACTTAGTGAGAATTTTGACTCTATCTCAAGAACTAGCTTCTGCATCACAATCTTTACGGGTATTCTAGCCTTTGGCATATCCATGTTAATCTCTCCTCCAACATCTTTACAAAAATTGCATCCAAGGAGAATCCCATAAGATGCCAACACATCTACTACTAAAAATGTCATCTTGATCTTCTTTTCCAGATACACAACAAATGTAAACTGTGCATCCTTGATCTGTCCGATTAGGAGTACTTGCTTATTTTCCATGGAGAAACAACGACTAAAAGTTTTTGCAAGATTCAAACCCAAAGCGGTGGCTACCTTGGTTGGCATCACATTATCTGATGCACTAGAATCTATAACACAATTACTTAACTTCAAACCATTAACAAGTAGGGAAATAAAGAATGGATCAATACGTCCAGAAGTAGCTAGAGGAATAGAAACTAGGTTATTTTGTGGGGTTTTTGGTTTTGGGGCAGCAGGAACATTGGGAGATGAATCCCTACTAGGAGTAATTCATTTATCCCTAACAAACTTAACAAGCCTATCAAATTGGTCAGGATTTTCTTTGAGGTATTTTGCTTTAGACATCTAGATTTTTGTCCTCTTTTCATGATCAATGATATCAAAATATTGGAAAATTTTTTGCAAAGAAGACGTAGTAACTTCATTTATGGGTTTAACAAAGGGTACACTAGTTTGAGGAACTTGGACATTAGCTTTTGGAACAACAAGAATTGCTAGAGGAGGACGGGGAGTACTTGCTTGTTTGTTGTATCTTTCAATTGCCAAGGCAAAGGAGATTCTCTTTTTACAATGGTTATCGACAACTTGTCTTTTGCTTATGGAGTAGCAGCTTGAACTTGATCAAGTTGATTCTATTGTGACCACGTAAAGACAACATATGTATCTATCACCAAGTCCTCCTCATCAGATTCATTTGCTATTTGCAAATAGCCAATATTGGAGTCACCAACTGGATCCATTTCCTCATCTTGAAAGAAATCAACATTTTCTTCCACAGGATAATTTGGTTGTGCGTACTCGTCTTGCTCAGCTTCATAATACCCCACTACTGTATCAGTAGGTGGAGCTTCCAAAGCAAGCCTTCCTTATGGTGCAAGAAGTTGATTTTGATTTCTATTTCCAGAATAATTGGGGAAAGTCCTTCTCAGAACATCCTTGTACGTATTGTTATTAGAAACTTGTTACTTCAAGGCCAACAACTCATTCGCTAACCTTTGAACCATGGGATCAAAAAAATTGGAGTTGGTATTGGAGGATGAAGAACTTGACACTTGGCCCTTTCTGTTTGTATTCGTTCTTATTTCGTGGGCTAGAATCAAATCATCCTCAAGACTTGTAGCTAACTGTTGAGTTGCTTCAACATCAACAAGAAATGCCCTACACAAAAGAAAAATCACCTTGGGGAGTTGTGTATTGATGAAGAAACACTTTAGATTATAGGCCGTTGGTTTGGCCTTTGTAGGAATCCTTGTGACCAGCTTATTAAACTTGGCCACAAACTCACACATGGGTTCATGGGCTTCTTTCCTCATGGGTGTAAGTTGTGCCAACAAGGCATGTGCATCTTCAACAGGTTTGAATCTTTCTTCAAAATTGTACAAAGAGTATTCCAACTGGTAACCGAAGTAGGAGTAAGAGTATAGAACCATTCAACAGCTACTTGTAAAGTTTCAACAAACAACCTCACAACAACATCTTCATGCTCAACACTAAGAACACCACAAATAATGTAAAAGGAAACGATATGTTCATCTAGATGTTGCTTGTCATCACCATAGAATTTTGGTGTGTTCTTCCCTGAAACAGTTGGAAGTTCATGTAAAGGGGAAGCCAAACTAAGAGGAACAAAAACATTACCCTAAGCTCCTGGAGGTGGTTGAGCTATAGTGATTTGAATAACAGGTACTTGAACTAGAACTCTATGGAAGATAGAAGATTCACTCAGAAGTGATTACCTTAAACTTCATAGAGGATAACTTGCAGTACGTTGTAGCGGTGACCTTGATCACAGAGGAGAAGGAAGAATATTATGTCATTGCAACAATTGGAAAAATGGATCCACCACACTTGAGCCCTTAAACCTCGTGTATAACTTCTATCAGCTAGAATGTAGACTTTGAAACAAGAGAGAAATTAACAATAACAATATACACAAGATCACAATAAGATATTGGAGTGCTTATTCACTTCAATCAAAAGCGTGATGCTTTAATTGGGTGCTTTGTTTCCCAGCAAAGTCGCCAAAAAACTGTTGGGTGAAAATTATGTAATCCCTTTTACAGATTACAAAATTTAACTTCAACACAGTTATGCGAGATATAATCTCTCCTCTCAAAAAGGGGAGGCGCCCTTCTTACTGCTTATGGAAGTGAGAAGTAAACTATTCTAATATATACACTATACAAATCATATGGGGGTGTGCGCATTCACGATTCTCTTTTTTTTCAAAGAATATGTTTACAATGCTCCACAATTTTATATTTGTTGGCGTAATACAACTCTAAATAAAATCTAAGTAGTAATATCGATACTTCTAACTTGTCAAAGCAAAGTCTAGAAGTACTAGTGTGATAAAAATATGTAACAAAAAGGCTCACGGAGGCACAGAGTCATTCCGTAGTCTTCAACGATGAATTCATCAAAAAAGAAACCAACAATGTAAATGAAGTACAAAGTCTTCAATATACCTTACAAATTGATCCACGAGTAGCTTGAACAATTTTAAGTACAGAACCTTAAAGATAACTCACCAATATTATCATCAATCACGTGATTCCAAGTAAAAGGAGCAACACAAAGTCTACAAAAATTATCTTGAAAGCCTTTCAATCTCGATTCATAAATCACCTCCAATTCAATTCAATAATAAGATAAACTTATGAGAATGAAATAAGAACATTCACATACATTTATATTGACCCAACTCAAAGTTTGGTATGCAATTTATCCTTCTTTGTTGACTTGAAAATGATTTCACAATTAGAACTCAAAGTTTCAAAATTGCTTCTTAGTTGGGAAACACTTCGTTGCATAAGACAAAAGGTAAATAATAAAGTAGAATCCTCTCATATTTATAGATGAGAGAGGAGAGCTAATCTAGGAAAAAACCCTAACTAACTATTGACTTATTCAAACATGATGTCCATGAATGTAAGAGAACATCTCCATTTTTACATGTAATTACATTTTACAAAATGACATGTAAAATGTCAAAACCTATCTACATAAAGCATAGAAAAAAGCATGAGAACTATCTATCTCTGGAGATGTAAGAAGATTTATGGTTCCTTGCTCTTGGCATAGAAATCTTCATACTTTTTCTTGATCTCCTATAGTGTTGCTTCATTTGGTCCAACGGTGTTGTCAATGATTGTGTGAACCTTTGTGATAGACTTCCTTGAAGTAGAATAGATCCTCTTACACCTATCCAGATGTGTCTTGAGATTGTCCAGGGTTAGTTGCACATCAACAAAAGCATCCATTGAATTTAATGAGAATGCTTCATCCTCCAACTATTTCTGAATAGCTTCCTTGTACATTTGGACAATCTCACTTGCTGGGAGAAAGGTATTATCCTCATCAAGAAGCCTCTTGCGCAACTCTTCAATTCTATTCACCAAGATAACTTGATAGTCTTCAACATCTTCCTACACTTGCTGAGTATCCTCAATGAGATTCTTGATGGAAAGTATGCGGTTCTTAATTGACTCCTTAAACTCCACATACTTTTCTTTGTTGGGAATGACCTTGGCTTGTACTAACTCAATTTCACTTCTTTTAACTGCAACCATGATTCAAGATTTTGCTCCATCTGCTTTTTCTCATCAGAAAGTGTATACATTGTCTTATCTAGCTCTAGCTTCATCTTGGAAATATGAGAAAACCTCTCTATAGCAACAGTTATGTACTTTGAGACCTGTTCAATTATTCTATCGACAAACTCATAATCAATTTTACCTTTTGAAACATACTTTTCCACCTTTTCAACAATTGGTTCCTCAATATTCATCATGGCCATAGGTTGAACACTCTTTGATGTTCCTATAATTTTCCTTAACGTCGATGCATATTTTTCAGCTCTTTCCTTGTACATGTCCTTGGATTTGTCCATCTTATCAAGCCTGTTTGCCAATGCATTAAGAGACACCTAGGAATCTTCTTTGGCGCTTGCATTGGTGACTTTCCCAAGATCAATTCTTGTCATGGTATATTCCTCCATGTTAATCTCATCTTTACCTTGTGGAGGTGCTACAATATCCACATATTTATGTCTTGATTTATCCACATGCAATCTAGAGTGAATCTTTGCCTTTTTATTCCCCTTGGATTTTGGAAGTACTATCTCCTCAAGATCTAACTCATCAAGAGAAACCGTCTGCTTCTTTCATTTAGAAACTTGTGAGACTAACCAAGGAGGAAGAAATGAAGTATTGCCTTTTGGACCTTTTGAAAATTCCTGTAAGACAACTATATCCGTAGAAACAAGTGTTGTAGTCACAATTGGGTTTATTTCAGTCATCACTGCTCTAGGAGTTGGAAAATTTGATGTTTCTGGCAATGATTCTCTCATTAGCTAATCAAATTCGGCTTTGGATGTAATATCATATGATGAAAAACTAGGAATTGATGATGGGGAACCTAAAAAAAATCAATGCTTTGCAAAATTGATCCAATCAAAGGAGCAGAAAGAACTGAATGCATTGATGAGGGAATTGTTACTTTTAGTGTGTGCAAACCAATTCTAGGTGGAGGTGAAGTAGGAAGAGGTGGTGGAGGAAAAGTGGAAAAAGGAGTGTGAGGTATTGTGGTAGTAACATGCGATGATGAATGTGGAGGATCTTCGACAATGTTCTCTTGTGGAGACAATCACATTTCCTCATGCCTTTCTTCTTCCTCATTGCCTTCTCTTTCTTCTTGATCATCTTCTAATTGCTCATCCTCACCAAATTATTTGAATTCTTCACTTTCTTCTTCTTCTGGCTGCTCCTTTGATGCAAGCTTTGGTTATTCTTCAACAACTTGTCCTTCCTTAGTAATATTCTCTTCTTCAATAGTGTTCACCTCTTTAGCAACTTGTGTTGTATTCTTCCCACATGTGAATTTGATTTTAGGACCTCTATGTGTGGAAGAGGGGGCAACACCTACTCTATGTTTAGTTCAGAGCTCCTACTGACGGCTGGCTTCAGCTTTTGATACTTCTCCTTCAGAGTCTGTCCTAAAAAACTTCAACTGAAAACCATGCCTCTACAACCATTCACTCGTGTTGTGCAAAATAGGAGCAAGTCTTTGCCGCATTGAAATGTTCTTCTTTTTGGACCATTGAATTAGAGGTAAAAGTTTACTTGCAATCTCTTTTTCATCATATGTAGAGTTCAGAATGTCACTAGGATCTTCGAGAGATTTTGGAATATCCGCCAAGCCTAAATCCCTAATTTTTTCCACAGTGAGTCTATAGAAGTCCATTCTTCAGATGTCTTCCTCATCTCCACATTCCACCCATATGTCTTCAAAACGATGTACATGACTATGAACTTTCTTGATTTTTATTTTTACATCTCTATAGTCAAAATCATACCTATGCCTGTATGACCTTATGGTCACGATCTGCATCTCTACTGCTACTGATTTGGCCTTTTGTACACTTTGAATTGAGTATCTTCCAATAGCAATTGGAAACCTAAAGCCTGGCTTGTGAATAGCCTAGCGTTTTGAGTGCACTGTAATCAGTTGTTTGCAAATTCCATTAATACCCACTTGTTAGAAGGATGTCTTGGTAACATATATGGTCATCCTGTATAACACCCTACTCTTAAGTATGTAAAAGTAGGAAACTATAAGAAAATACATCCAAACTTGCTGAAAACTTTCCACGCCTCATCAGATACTCTTTTCTTTTCTAGAGTAGGATCAAACAGGAAAATAAAAGGTGCAAAGAAAGCATCATCCACTCTTTTGAAATACTTAATACTCCCTCTCAAAGTGATTTGAGAATAAAATTTATAAACTAGCACAACACTCCTATTTCCTTTAGTTGATAATCCTGGAAATTGTCTTATGATGGTAGTAGCATACACCAAGTAGGAAGTCATGTATAATTTCAAGGTTGTTTTCACATTGATTAGTTTCTCATGAATCTCATCACTAATCTATGTACCCCATTCTATGTGTGCCTTCTTCCTCTTGACGATTCTAATATATTCGTACATCCATTCTTGAAAATTGGATGAAACGAGTGAACCTTTCACCCTTCTTAGAAGAGTGATTATGTCTCAAACATCTTCTTTAAAGTCAATACATGGAAGACCTTTGGGCCATCTAGAAATGGTGGGCCTCAGAGTCTTTAACCACTGTGAGTTGATCAGCTGCTTGGCTTTGTTTTGATCTTTTTCGTAAGCTTCTTGACCTTGTTGAATGGAAATATTTGTATACCTTTCCATGTTTGGGACCATGAAAACTATGTCAAAGAACTCTGGATCCAATCTCATCATAATTTTTCCAAAAGAGTCTCTAACACTCCTATCATCCCTGATATAGTGTGAGGCAACTTGTAGGACAAATTTTGGGCAGGAGCAACTACTGGAAATGAAGCCACTCGATGAAGATTTCTATGGAAAATTGCTTGCAAGTCCCCTTCCAATGGCTACTTTGTGTTCTTTGTACAAATTCCTCCATGTCAAGGTGACCAATTTTAGTGTCCTTGATCTCATCAATCTTGGAGGTTACAACAGTGGGTGGGTAGACACCTTGATATTTATACTTCATTTTGTTTTTCTTAGAAGATGAAGGAGATTCCTTTATTGTCATTAAGAGTGCAAGAAATCATTGAAAACCACCTTCGAAGAACACCTGATAGGAGTTGAAGATAACTGCAGGGAAACATGGATTTGTTCAATGTTAGGAGCATATGCATTATGGGAGTGATGGAAATGTGTGAAACTAAGCAAGCATTTTGGGGTGAGCAGGCATGAGCTATGGAGTACAAAAAATAGAGAAAATGCGAAAGGAACGAAGTTCAGAAAGCGATTTGAAATGATTTTGAGAGTTAGTGAAATTTCTATTTTTTTATAAAGGGTGCTGAAAATCAGCGACCCTACACTTGGAAAAAACTGCCTTTTGTGTAATAGCGCTAAAAAATAATGCTTCAACATGTTTTGGGAAGGCTTGGAAGATTCAATGTATGAGTGCTATTTTTCAGCACTTTTACAACCTCTGGGAAGATAAATTCGTGTATTAGTGGTAAAAAACCCCACTTTTTCATCTCCTTTGTACATAGTAGTTGGCATGCAAAGGCGGCGAAAATCACTGCCATTGCATTCAAGGGAGAAATTAATTGACTTGTGGGAGCGGTGATTTTCACCACTCCTACATCTAGGAGTTGAAAGATCACCATGGATACATGTTGAGGCAGTGAAAATCATTGTCTTAACATCCATTCAGTGAAAACCCTCATACATATGTAAAAGCAGTGATATACACTACTAGGACATGTATACGAAGTTTGGGAAGAATTCAAGGCGGTAAAAATATGTGCCAATACACCAAGGGGAAACACGAATGCATTAGTGGTGATTATTATTGTCCATTCATCAATGGGAAATGAGGAAATATAGAGGCTATAGTGTTGAAAAGTGATGCTAATGCACATAGAGATAACTCTAAAGAAAATCCCTAAACATTGATACCCTAAAAAGAAAGCAAGGGTAAACAAAGATTCGAAAAAGAAAACAAATGGAGGAAAGAAAAACTAGATCCAATATGAAAATACAAAGAAAGTGACAATAAGGAATATCACAAACATTATCAAACCCTACAAGATAAAGCAGAGAGAGAATGAAAAGAAACAAAGAGCATACCTGTGAAACAAAAGAAAAAGCGAAAACCCTAGACGTAATAGTCCACACAAAATCCGCCAATGCAAGATTGAAGGAGGTCACAAATGTAGAAGGTGTGAGGAAGAAGGGGGTAAAAAAATCAAACAAATAGGGCATTTGATAGGCCCCATCTACCTCTCTCAAGAAGGAAACCTCTACCTCTAGAACATCAATCTCACTCCTGTGGGCTAGGATCTCCTATTTGACATGGTAGACATAAATAAAAACATTAATGTGCATTCCAACAACTGTAACATGTGTTCCCACATCAACCAAGAGTGCATCCATCTCTCTTGTCATGATAAAGATAAGAATATCCAATTCAGATGTCATGAACAAACCCCTCCACTTGTCAATTATTCTTATGTCACAAAGTGCAAAGAAAAAGACAAAATCTTAAGTATAAAAGATAAACATATTGTTGTATCCAAACCAATTTTTTTGCTTCATTAAGGCATTTTGCTTAAAATAGTTTAAACCTTGTAAAAATATTGTCAAAAGTTAGTTTTTGGGAAAATCAAGTATGGGCTAAAGTCAGTTTGATGTTGGGAACATATTGGTAAAATTTGAAAAAAATGAAAATTAGGGTTTATGGAACCTTATTTTTAGGCAAAAAACCCTAAAAATTGAATGTTGTCAGAATTGACTGAAAATTTGTTTTGATTAGCTTATTTCAATTCACGATCATAGTGGTGAAGTCAGAATCAAGAAAAACTCAATTTAAGTCTGGTGGGTAGTTTTCATTTTTTTAGGAGAAAAGTTAGGACCTCCGAGGTCATCAATGGTAGATGGTCAGATACCAGATGTCGAAATCTAAGCTTAAAACGCTCCAACAAAGATTCTATGGTAAGATATGTTCAAAATGATGCTTCATCCAAGGGCGCCTTAGATTTCAGAGGCCTAGATTTCATTTTTGAGATTTGTCACTTCCAAGAAGACTTCTCCGGAATACTGTTAGCTTCGCTATGAGCCTACCGGCTAGTCCAAAAGATATGTCTAGCATCTGAAACTAGAGATTGAATGAGAAATGGGGGAGATGGAAATTTGACTAACATTGGTAGAAAAGTGCCCTTGGAGGCCAGGGGCGCCCATCTTTTTGAGGTACCAGATGAATGTTTTTGATCAAATGATACCTAGGATGTTTGTCTCAGACTTAATCTGCCTTCACAATGAATCCATTAGTGGGTTAATTTGAGTTGTTGAACTACCATAATCAGGAGTCAAACATAAGGTTTTAATCATGGTCAAAATGTTAGAAAAGAGCAAAAGCACCCCTGAAGGCCAGGGGTGCCCAAGGTTTTGGACCTTCAAGTACAGTTGTTTGGGTTATCTCAGATTCTCATCCTATCCGCGATGCTTCCAACTTTCCATTGCATACCTCAACCAGGTTAGAGGACAAGTCAGTAGCCTTTAGCTGAAGATTGAGTGGATTATCAACCGGTTTAAAAAATGTCTCTTTGGGAGGAAAAGCACCCCTAGAGGCCAGGGGCACCCATGTTTTTCAATTGCTAGATGATGTTTTTAGGGAAAGTGTTCTCCAAGAGATCATGTTCACAATTGAGCTAGCTTCGTAGTGAGCCTATCATCCAACTTTGAAGTTTTGCCAAGTGTCGGAGAATGCGAGATGAAGTGAGGTCAAAATCATGTTGAAAATGCATGAAAATTGACTAAGTTTGAAGCTAAAAAGCACACCTGGAGGCCAGGGGTGCCCTGAATTTTGAAGCCTCATATGCCAGAATGAA